>OZ008369.1:15863826-16426811 GCA_963931995.1 Phaonia tiefii
GCCACACATCTTGGAACTTGAAAACATTATCTCATGAACCATTAGAGGTACGAATATGAGATTTGGTAAATACGTTGGTCGTACAAGGAAAATTACTTTTTTGTTTAAAATCGTTATATAGGTCAAATTAATGGACCGATTGTAATGAACTTCTCAGTGTGGTACTGTCGGTCGGAGCTCTATTATAGGCTATATAGGAACATAATTAGACAAAGGGACGTGGAACCGCACACACAAATCGAACTTTGAAACCGCCATATCTCAAGAGCTATTAAGGACATGAAGATGCGATTTGGTACAGACGTTGGTCGTACAATAAGAATTACTTTCTTGTGGAAAATGGGCGTCGCCAAAAAACCCTAAACCGTCCATAATAATAGAAGGAAATTGAAAATTTTCACAGTGTGGTACTGTCGGTAGGGCCTCTATCATCTGTATATATAAAAATGGTTGGTGACTGACTGGGCGATTCATCGTCGCTCTGGCCAAACGGCTGTAGATAAATAAATGGTTTCCCGTTACATCCCATTTAGGGATTAGGGAGAGCTTCTCACAACCTGTGAACTGTGCGCGTTCTAGTTTTACACTCACCGATCGGGGCCTACAGTTTTACACCGGTTCCGAAAGGTATTTTTGAGAAGCTTTTTCATGGCTAAATATTCGACAGAGTCGCTGTCACTAAGCGAGGTGACTGCCGTCGAAACAAATTTAAGGTTGTCAGAGCAGGGATCGAACCCACGTTCTCATGCAGAAGAGCCGCGCACACTATCATTGCACCACCGACGGCCACTAAACGGCTGTAGATAGGATCATGAAATTTGGAGTGGTTGTTCCCCTTATGAAGTTGACATCCGCTAAGAAAGTATTTTTGGAAATTCTAATTGGGGGCGGTAGAACTGGGCGTGACACTAAACCAGAAAAATTGGGATTCTGACCAAACCCGTTATCCGAGAAACATGAAATTTGAAGTGGATATTCCTTTAAAAAAAAAATAAATTAAGGCTTTTTCAAAATTCTAATTATGGCCAGTAGAAATGGTTGTGGCAATAAATCAGGGAAATTACCATTTTGACCAAACGCGTCATTTTAGAATCAATTTAGAAAATAAAGAAAAATTAATACATTTTTTTTTTAAATTTTAATTAGGGACGGTAGAAATTGGCGTGACACTAAATCAGAGAAATTGCCGTTGTGACGAAATACGTGAGCCTATAGTCATGAAATTTGGCGAGTAAAAAATAACAAATTTTGGATTTTTCGAAATTCCAGGTAGGTGCGGTACAATCGGGGGCGTGGCATTAAATAAACCCAATTATCACGCAGATCAAACAACTGAAGTTAGCATTGTGCAATTTGGTGTGGGTGTTCCCCTAATGAAGTAGACTTCTCATACAAAAGGATTTTTTAATATCTAAAATGGGGGCGAAAGATATGGGAGTGGCACTAAATCAGACGAATAAGTATTCTGATCAAACGTCTGGTCCTAGAATCATGAAATTTGGTGTGTATGCTCCTATTATAGAGTACCTATAAATGGGGTTTCCGAAATTTAACTTAAACTTCTTATCTGTCCCTTTCGTGGCAGTAAATAAGATTAATCGACGTCCCTACAAGATGTAAAATTTGGGATGTATGTTCCCTTATGGATTAGATATTACATAAAAAGAATTTTTTGAAATCCAAAAAAGCGCCGTACTGAATCAAAGTAATAAGTTTTATGACCGAAAGCGTAATCTTATATACATACATATATCTAGGATGAAGAAATTAACAGGAAAAGGGTTTTTAAATTTTGTTTCGGAAATTTATAATTGGCATGGGTGATTTGGCGTTCAAACGGATTAATGAGAGTTCGGTCCAAATGTTAGAAGCTAGACTTGTGGAAGTTGGAGCAGGGAGCGTGAAAATAAGTAGGATTTTTAATAGTTCTAAAGAAACGGTAGGAGCTGTAGTGGTTAAACTTCAGTCCAGACGACTTTTCTCAATATTCGAATAGGGGTCTCCGGAAATTAATTAGGGACGATAGAATCGACGCTTGTCGTCGAATCAGATTTATCATTCTGCTCAAATCCAAATGTGAGAACTAGAATCATTTAGTTAGGAAAAATGTTCCAATTATAACATAGACTTTAGCCATGGACTGATACTTGCAAATTTAAGTCGAAATTCCCACAAAAGCGGTGAAGCCAGCATCATGACATTTGGGGATTAGAAAATAAAAATTACAAAGTTAAAATTAAAAACCATTAATATGGGAGCAGGATTTACCTGAATCGTAATTGTGAAGGAAAACAAGAGCGTTTCACCGAAGCAGGAACAAATATTTGTTACTGAAACTTTAACACGAATTGAGCACGGTTAAATAAGGGCCTTACATATTCATATAATATTGGCAATTTTGAAATTCGAAAGGGCAAAAGCCTGTAAAGAGCATTTCGCAGAATACTATTCATTCTGAGCAATAATGGTTAAATTTTGGGGTTATCTTGCTTGTATATGCCGTCAACTAAGAAGCTATTTTTTATGTGCATCGAAAAGACGCGAGATTAAAACAATGCTGGCCAAACATGTCTAAGTAGATGTATGAAAGTTGTGTCGACTAAGAAACGATTTTTTAATTTCGAAATATGACACTTTATCACCGAAGAAACTTTCGTAGTGAAAACATTTTGATAGTAAATTTTGTGATTTTTGAAGGAAAATTGATAAAAATTGCAAGAGTTTATTTTGAGAAGATGGGAATTTAATGTGGTAAAATTGTACTACATCCTCGTACCAATTCTTGCAGATTATGGTTACAAGTAGCTAGGGTCATGCCAACACACTCCAATTCAAACGCTCCGCAGTTCCCCGGTACATCACAATTCTGATACGATATTAGACCCATTGAAAGTTATAGTTTCCAAGGTAGACATTATATATCACTGCGTAAAAAGGACCAGCTCCGTTTGTGTGTGTGAAGAATGTGTCTTAGGCTACCGAGATTCTTATCCCTTACGGTTATTGCCGCGTCTTCCGCTTAAGCATTTTCCATTCAGCGCAAGGTTCCATGGAATTGGAGACAATACTCCTCCTTGAGGTGTGACTATTATTCTCTATTTTGTATAAGAACACCTAAGATCCACACATCATAAGGGCCGATAGAGCCAATTCTATCGAACTAGGTGTGATATTATTAAATGCACCCTCTCTGTAGAGCTGTCTTTGCAGTACGAATGCGCACACCAGATAAACTCGCATTTTATTTTTTGTGGAGGTGAACAAAAACACTGACCCGATGTTGTTTTGCTATATCTTCAAAATTGAACGACAGAGTCTCACATATGTTTTTGAATGTTTATTAGGACGTTTATGTTTTTTTAAACTGCTTTTTGAAGCTGGGCGCCTAAAATCACGTTTCTCAAAATCCTCTGACAAATTATTCCGTAAAAAAATAGTCGTGAGTCTTCCGAGTTCTCGAGAAGTATAGGGTTCCATGGCTTGTCGACGTGTATTCTGTATCTGTTTCTTTACAAATATCATATCAAAACTGACATTTGCCGTCATTTGAAAGAATTATAGCATCTTCCGATAGTGATATAACTTTGGCTAACCTGTAGTTTGTAGTTTGTTTCTAGTGTGTGTAGTGACTCTGCTTAAGAAACCCACATAGTGTGCCAAATTTCACGAATTCTTTTTTTTTGGATTTGTATGTAAACAACCTTAAATTTTCATATGAAAAAGAAAGTAATGTAAAAATGCAATTATATAAAACAGTAAATATTGTTACGAATAAGTAAAAGCTTTTGCTTGCTCCTAATGACTCTACTAACATTATGTAAATAACAGGCGGTTAGTGCTGCGCCTGAAAGTATGCATTGTAACAACGTACGAGCTCGCTGAACCAGTAACACGAATTCGCCTCAGTTAAGATAATTCTCCACCATTCGAGATGATTCTACAAAGATAAGACACAACAACAACGACTAGAAGCTTCTTGAATTCGCTAGATATAACTTCATTTGAGTATGGTGAGTTGGTATAAATAGCGGAGGTCTTTGGAATGGAGAGTTCAGTTTGTGATTAACCGCGTAAAGCAAACAACGCGATTTGATAGTAAAATATAAGACTTATTAAAGTGGTGTAAATAAAGTAAACCGTTGTAATTATCGTAATTTAAAACGAACCTTGTTTTATTATTGGGAATAACACAACGCAAAAAGGACGAATAAGGAAATTCGTAACAATATGAAAATGCAACACAGATGGGAAACTTTAATTGATTTTTACACTAGGTGGGGTTTCTTATGCAGGGTCACATTTATTCAATTGCTTTGTGACTGACTGGGTGATTCATCAGCGCCCTGGCTAAACGGCTCAAGACAGGTTGATAAAATTTGGGGTGGATATGCCTTTTATGGAGTAGACATCAGGTAAGTAGGAATTTTTTGTAATTCGAATTGGAGGCGGTAGAAATGTCCGTTGCACCAAATCAGAGACCTTACAATTTTGACCATGAAATTTGGTGCGGATGTTACGCTTAGAAGTGTACGCAGGGGGTTCGTCAACCTAATTCCTCCAGCGGAGTCTTGATCTTCCTATTTTTCGTCTTCCTTCGATTTCGGTTTCTAAAACCCTTAGCCTTCATCCATTCTACCAGCGCAATTGTGTTATTTTAATTCGCTTAACTATGTAAATGTTGGGATATAGCTCATGATTCATGCGTCGCCGATACTCTTCGTTGTGCACTATAGGGCCATACATTTTCGGGAGTATATTTCTCTCGAAGTCTGCTAGAGATGTTTGGTCTGATTGCGATAAGATCCAGGATTCTGCACCTAAAGTATGAGAGTCTGGTATAGCTGGACTTTTGTTACTCGAGAGAGGACTGTATCTCTAAAGTGCTTGCGTAGCCCAAAGTGCCATCTGTTCGCAAGAACAATTCTTCAAGGCTGACGTTGTTGTTTTGTTTATAAATTCGTCCACCACCTCGAAATTATAACGGTTAACTACGTTCATGTTTTGGTCTAATCGCATGGAGGCGAAAGATAACATATACGCTCAGTCTAAAACCGAATCTAGACAAATTGAGGACAGTGTTGAATACCTAGTGCTTAGGACTAATTATGGCATTTTTCCCGTTGATGCCACCCGTTCTAATTTTTTTCCCCCAGTTTCTTATGTGAAGGGTGCATTTTCAGATAACGTATCCGCCCAGTCGCCATTCGAATCGGGCAAAAGTGGGGACAGTGTTGGATACCGAGTGCGTAGGACTAATTATGTTATTTGACGCAACGCCGCCACCCTTTCTATTTTGGGGATATACCTACTATTCATTTTTTCCCAGTTTCTTATGTGAAGGGTCCATATTCAGATAACGTATACGCCCAGTCTAAAACCGAATCTGGAAAAAGAGAGGACTGATTATGGTCTTTTTCCCATCGATGTCACACCTTCTATTTTTGAGATATATGTATGTACCTACTCATCCATCTTTTCCCAGTTTCTTATGTGAAGTGTGCATTTTCAGTGTCTAGGATTAATTGAGGAGTCGCAGAACAAAGCGTAACCTTTTGTATTTCTTTACAAAATGTTTTTTGATGTATTGGTATCAATATGGTTAAGTTCTATTGGAAAAAATCTTATTTGGATATTTTTTCTTCTCTTCTCATAGACTAGAGATTATAACTAGAGATGGGAAAATGTCGTAATTTTATCGTATAATCGGATGAAAAAATAATCTTGGATTTCCCAACATTTTGAAATAGTCAAAAAGTCACATTTTGTTCTGCGACTCCTCAATTATAGTATCTTTACCATCGATGCCACCTTCTCTAGTTTTGATTTATACACACTCATCCATTTTCTTCTTCTCAGTTTCTTATATGAAGGGTGAATTTTTAAAAAACGTATACGCCCAATCTAAAACCGAATCTAAAAAAGTGGGGATAGGGTTAGATACCCAGTGACTAGAACCATTTCTCCATGGACGCCGCCCTTCCCGTTTCTTAAATATACCTACTCTTCCATTCACAAATTTTTCTGATATAAATAGCCACTTTTCAGATAACGTATACGCCCAGTCCAAAACCGAATCTTACAAAAGTGGGGATATGGTTGGACACCTAGTGTCTAGGTCTATTTCTGGTAGTACTGATATTAACGCCACCATGTTCACATTTTCCCCCATGAAGGATACATTTGCAGATGACGTATAGCCTCAGTCCAAAAACGAATCTTCTAAAAGTAGGGCCATGGTTGGATACAAAGTATTTAGGACTACTTATGCTATCCCCGCCATTAACGCCACCTCTCGAGTTTTTAAGATATGACATTTCGTATATTGTTGGATTCTCACCCTTGTAGTAGTGCCAAGAGATAAGTAATTCAAAAAGTTGCGTTGCCAGTTGCCGAAAAGTTATTACATATGGCAACTGGCAACTGACAGCCAGCAACTTCAGTTGCTTGATAGAGGCTATATTGGCAACCACGAATTTTTGGTTGCTGTATAGTTTTTAAAACAAAACAAATCGTTCAGATGAACGATAAGGAGTAAAAAGCTGTGGTTCCAAAGAAAATCCTAATTTTTTGTTGTTAAATTGTAATATTTATAAAAATTTGTGCGTAAGAAATACAATATTATATAACCTAGTAGCGGCAAAATTGTCGGAGCTCGGGCAGCTCAAAACTTGTGAAAAAATTAAATTAAAGAAAAATATAAGAATACGAAAAATATATTTTTGTTGTCGGACAGACCTACGGGGCCTACAGGGTCCAAAAACACGAGTCCAGTTAGAGACTGCTAGGAACAGGCAACTGAAATGAAAGGTATTTTTATCCAAAATTTAATGGTGTCTTTGTTTTTGTGGAACGGCATCTGTGCACCCAGATACCCCAATTTACCATATTATAGTATGTATGTCTTGACATTTAGTGTGGGTGTTCAAATTAAAGGGACTGATGAATATGCTTCATTGCTAGTCATTTTAAAAACATTCAAGAACAATTTTCCAGACCGTCCGACAAAAAATAACATCTTTTTCGTTTTCTATATTTTTCACTAATTTCGTCCTTTATTTATCAAGTTTTGAGCTGCCACCGAACTCCGGCAATTTAGTCCTAGTAGCCACGTGTTTCCATGAAATCAGCAACCTGTTGCTTTAGTGAACTTTTGTTCAAAATGAGGGCATCGTGGGTAGAACCAGGATGTCTGGCGTCAACAATAAAAATATAACTTCGAAGCAAAATTATACTTTACTAGTTCTAAAAACAAAAAAGTCAAAAAGAGGGATTGAAATCCAAGGCGTGATGAGACATCGAAAAGCGGGATAATTCCGCCAAAGGCGAGATGGTTGGTCAAGTTAACCATGACTGAACTAGTCGAGGTATGTAAAGTATATTTCGCACATACTGGGAAAAATAAATTTTTTTTAAAAATATAAATTGTAACTGTAACAATTTTTGACGGATTATAAAAAACAAGGACTTGTTGTACTCAGAAATAAACGTACTTTCAAATAAAAATAAGAAAAAATAGAGTTTCAAATAAAGTACTAGAAAATAAAGGCCCACAGTCGGAAAAAATTAAAAAAAAATTTTAATATTTTGGATAATATTTTCACATGGGTTTGTTAAAAGTATAATCATATACATTATGCCGACTCACAAAAAAAGTTAAATGTACCATGGTTTGTTTTATGATGACTCCCAACATATTTGGTGTCTAGCATTAAGATCCCGTGAGCTGGACCATTTTTTTCTCGTTTTTCAAAGAATTTAGTAGTTTAACTAAAGACAATGTATAAAATATTAGTATCAAATGAAAGGTTCCGTTAAAACGCGTCTAGCACTATATAAAACATGTCAATACATGTCCGGACATATCCGTTTTTCAGGGATATTCTGCAAAAAAAATCGAATTTTTTAAATGTTTGTACGGAGATTTTTCTGATTTAAATGTCAGATTGACGTATTTTAATCTTTAGCCGATACGTGTTTCAGCTTAGCAGTACTTTGCGTTTTACCAAAAATTCAATACGGTGGGGACATTGCCTTTGAACCAAGTTAAAATGGGTATCAAATCTTTTCTTTGGACAAGTAGATCCTTCTTGTATAGATATACTTTTTTATTTTTTAATAGGTGCTCTGGACCAAATTTTGAATATTTAGAATTACTCCATTTAAATTTACATTTAAACACACACATTTTGAGTCTATTCATTTTTCTAAAACCGGTCAAAAGTTTAAATTCGGTTCAAAACTGACTTAGTTCAAAATATTTTAGTCTTGAAGTGTTGAAAAAAGTTTTTTATTTCCAATAACTTCAGATTTTGAGGGTGTATTCAAAATTCTGAAAATTGAAAACTGATTTACTTTACCAAGTCTACAACTTACACCATGTATATTTAAATGTTTATTTGAATTTGAATTTTATGGCCGATTTTGTTAGGTTTTTGTTATTGTATGAGTTTTACAAGGTCAGGAACATTTTTTTCTTTTGGTGCTCACCGTATCTTAAGTGAAAATAAGTAGAGATGTTGGATTTCACTTTGGCTGCCTTCATAAATATAGGCGCTTTTAACAATCAGGTATGTGATGCAAATCGATTCGTTTTCAAATGAAAACGAAGTACCAAAACGAACAGATCGATTTTAGTTGTGACTGAAAACGTATCGATTTCATTTTCCACTTTTGTTTCATCTCCACCATATTCCGTCGGAAAAATAACTCTGAGCATTATTTGTTTACGTTTTAACTAGTGTTTGCCCAACAGGAATACAATTCTAAAATACAAGTGTTAGCTCATAAGTTATTTATTAAAATGACATTTGTTTTGGCAGTTTCATCAATACATATTAAATAACGAAATAAACAAAGAAGAAAATATTAAAATAAAAAAGTTGCGTGACTTTTATAAACCATTAGACTTGCCGGAAAAAAATTAAAAGTAAAGTAAAAATAGTTACAAGTACTTACATTTCAAATTCTTAACTTTTGCTTTCAACACATCACTTTTGTTGCGAAGAAAGAAATGTCCTTTTGTAAAATCGTCATCCAAAGACTACTCGATTTAAAAACGAAAATCAAAACGGTAATTCGTTTTCTATCACACTCTTTCTTATCCATATCTTCATAGAACGAAATGAAATATGAAATCGAATTCGATTTCAGCTCAAACCGAAATGAAATCGAAACAGACATGTGCATCACAACTTTCATCGTTTTTGATTCGTAAACGTTTTCTATCACATACCTGAATGTGTCATTAAGCACTATCGGGGAATCTCTGGAGTCCGCTGGGTGCCTTTACTTCTTATCGAACATGCTTAGAGATGGCATTGTAAATTCGAACCTTGGGGTGAGCTCAGTTCGGAAGCTGACTACAAGGAACACGAAGCAGGGTGGAATGTTATCCCCTCTGCTTTGGCTTTTAGTGGTTGGCGGCATACTTAAAGACTTTGAGTTGAGAGGACGTAGAATTGTAGTCTATATGGATGTGGTTGTTAATCTAGTCTGTGGAAAGTCTTTGCCAACGATCAGTGACCTCATGCACTGTGACCTGGGTGTTAGTCCGGCAAAGATGGAGCTGGTTCTTTTTACGCCCAGGCTAAAGATTGGAAATTTTATTAAACCAAGGTTGGACTGCGTAGAGTTATATCTATCTTCTGAGGCGAAAAATCTCGGTATCGTTTTTGATCAGAAACTGAACTGAAAGAATATGCTCTACGCCTATCGGAATTCGATTGGCAAAAGCTGGGATCATTGTCCGAAAATTGTACATTGGCATTTTTAGGCTATGGTGCACCCAATTAGCACCTAGCACTGCGTCGATGTACATCAGTTTGAATGTGACTACTCTTGATATCTATGCGAGACGGTGTGCTGTTAGAAGCGCCCTTCGCATGAGAGCATTGAGTATCTGGAGAGATGCCCTTGAGGGACGTGCCAACATTCTCCAGGAGTTGGTTGAGAATCACCCGGACGAGTGTTTGACGAGCTACTGACTACATGCTGCCGACTGTAGACTATGGCCGATGTCCGGATATCATGATGCCAGATTGGTCATCTGATCTCCGTTGACAGTATGCCAGCCCTCAGTGCGATCAGGTCACACACATATAAATCCAAATTGGTTAGGGATTGCAAGCGGATTTTGAACAGTGTAGTGCCCGGCAAGCTAAGACACTGCTGGGTTTCGGGACATAGTGACGTAACAGGGAATTTTGAAGCAGACTGTCTTGCTAGGGCAGAATGCACTTCTGCTGATTTGAGATTGGTAGCCCCTGCAAATCCACCGATCTGTTACTTGACACACGCTGGACGAGATCAACGCTGTCTGACTGGATTGCAGGAATTCAAGGGACATATGGCCTGAGGGAGGACTAAGACGCTTCTACGATTGGGCAAGGCAATGTGATGCTGGAGGCTTCACTCGCAACAGGATGTGAACGGGGTTGATTACTGCCGTGCTTGAGGTGATAAAGAGGTGGAGACCATTCAGCACCTTCTATTTCAATGCCCAGCCCTACAGCGTAGGAGTCGCCGTTGCTTTGTTGGAATTTTCGCGGGGTCTAAATCTGATGATTTGCCTATTGGTTCTTTCTACCCAACTGGTAATCTAGAATGATAGTCCTTGACCTGCACATGTGAATCCTCATCTTGGATGGTATTGTATGTATCGATCAGGGCTTATCAGGTGATGTATATATATATATATATATATACAGTGGTAGTCCAGTATAACGAACGCCGATATAACGAATGCCCAGTATAACGAACGCGTTTTTCTAGTCCATTGATGACTCTAAATAACGAACGGTTGAAAAATTAAGTATTCTATATAACGAATGCTCTCTCTTTCTATGCTTTGTTTTATTCTTTGTTATTTTTGTTCGGTTGCTTTGTGCACTTACACATAGAAAACATTTCATTTGCCTAATTTTTAAAAAGGGAAGTCCCCGTTTATTTACTGTGAGATTTGTTGACCACTGGCTGCGTTAAAGAATACATACATATGTACATATGTACGTTAAATCAGGCAATCTGTGTAGTAAGTGAAAATGACGACACGTAAGCGACTTTCGCTGGCTGATAAGATAAAAATAATTGATGATTATAATGATAAAAGAACATTAAATGAGATCTGCACAAAGCATGGACTAGTAAAGTCTAGTGTTTGCACATTTATAAAATATCAGAAAAAAATTGTAAAAAGTGTGAGAGCTACACAGACGGGATCTTTACGCCGAAAATGGAATTGAGCACACCAAAGTATTTATTTTAATGAGATTGCAAGAACAAGCTACTGACTTCAGTACAACAATTAAAAAAAAACAACCACATATTGGAGATTTTTTTTCTAAAAATAAATAATTTTGCTCATGTATGTAAATTTTTTCCTTTTTTTTAAATAAATGAATTAATATAATACGAATAGAGTTTAACTTGCTACTATGCTAATATTTATGAAGAGAAATATATACATATTTCGATATAACGATTTTCGATATACCGAACGACCCTGGACATTATATCATTCGTTATACTGGACCACCACTGTATATACACTGGTAACATAATTGAGTGGTTCTTTTGTTTGTCGTACGTTTATCTATCTATCGGAATATTCACTATTAGTGGGGATCGAACCCTTCTCTTTTCAGATTATAAGGGCAATCACAGTGGGTCGACCGACCATAAGGCAGTTGTAAACTGTCTCTTATTGTCACGTATCCTAAACCAAACCAAGTAGAGATGTTATGGAACCTGTCCGTTTATAAATTTAAGAGAACGTTTATAATATTATATTAATTTATTCGACTAACCGGTATAAATTACTCTAAATCAGTGTTTTAAAGTATTCGAGCAAACATTTGGCACAAACTGTTCGATTAATCGAACATCAGTTTCGATACCCCAATTGGAGCCCAGCGCTATTCAAACCAGAAAAAACCGTCCCACCTTAAATATAGCGATCAAATGATCGCATCCGTTTCGTATTATATTCGGGGTTACGAAAGAAAGTGCTCTCAACGAGTCTATTTGATATTACAAAACCTCTTAGTTGAGAATTTATAAAATCTTGTCATTTATCGCGCTTCCAAAATACGGATTACACTACGAAACGTATGCGATCCTCCCAGTATTTATTTAGTTTAATTGTAATACAAAAAAGCCCATGTGTGCAAAATAATGTAATAAATGAGTAAAAAAAATTGTACGGATGTGTTATATTTAAAATAATATTTATTTTCATATTACATACACACATATTATTAATGATCATTCTTATGTTTACTTTTAAGGGAAAATATGTTTATTACAAAATAATGATGCTATACACAAAACAGTTGTAGAATACCATGGTATGTTTTATTCTGTATAGTATAACATATGTATGTAGTATGAATTTTCTATGGTTATTTGTTGATATATGTATTTCCCGCAACTCTTGCATTCATAAATTCTTAGGTCATGTAATCTGTCTTAAGAGTAATAATCAAACTGTTTCGATATTTAATAGTATATATCATTGATACTTCACAAGTTAGTTTTACAATAAAGTGGTGTATGCAGACGTTAAAGCGATGGTCTATGTAATGGGAAGGTAAAAACATAGCTCTGGAAATTAGAGTAGTTATCAATCATAGAAAATAATCTGTAACTGAACAAGTAGGTGCAGCCAAATTCAAAGTAAATAAAAAAAATCCTAAATGTGTATTATTTTAAAAGTATTTCTTTTTTAAATATAAGTTTATACGAAAATAGATTGTTTTATGTTTATTACTATTATCTTATATATAAATGATCACCCGAGAGAAAAACGCGAACGCGACCAAATTCCGCGGCGAATTTGGTTTAGGTACTTACGAAATCACGATATTTTTGTTTGCTATTATACTAATATTAATTTTATTATTTACATACTGTGCGAGATTAGTTTTAGTTTTTGTTAGATTATAGTTTGGATCCGGGGGCGGAGATCCTTTGTTCTAGTTGTTGATACCCGACGCGAAACCGAAACGTTAATTTACATCACACGTTGAATGTTAACCTATCCCCCCTCTGTGTCAGTTATTTGTTAAAACACAAAAAATTGTTTATGAGTTGTTAGTTCATTTTTAAATATTAATTTACAAATTGCTATTTTAAAGTTTGTTTAGAGTAATTATAAAAATAAGTCTTTTGTTTCCGTTTTTTGTTTTAAAATAATCAGATCGAAATTCACAGAGAAGTTCCTTAAAGGAATCTCATTGAAAAGAAACATCACATTAAATGTTTTCTTAATAATTATGTATTTGTTAGTTTTATCCTTTTTCAAATCAGTAAATATGAGTAGAATAAAAAAAAGAAAAATAAAACTATTTTTAACTGTTATTAATTTCTTTAAAAGAAAATTAGCAAAAAAAAAAACGTTAAGGAAATCTAAAAAATAACAAAAATGATACTATTGTTTTTCCTTTACTGATATTAAGGAGAGTGACAATTTAATAAACAATTTTTGTTTTATTTCTGTTGTTTTCCAAATTTATTGTACTATACCACGCGAACTTTAAATCTAATTGTTTTGAGAAAGCGAACGAACGACCGACCGACCGAGTAATGTATTTGCGTTAACGAAATTACGAACGAACGACGGATTTAAATAAACGCGCACGCGAAACCGAAACCGATGAACCCGAAACGCGACGAAGGAGGGCTACGAAATGAAAAAAAAGAGTTAAAATCTTAAATTATCTAAAAAACTATGTAATTTTAATGAATCAGCTGTAGTCATTCATGTACATTAGCAACAAATATGAGAGGAATTTTTTTATGATTTTAACTCTTTTTTGTTTGTTTTCTATTTTAGTGAAATGTTTAAAACACATTTCGTTATTAATTCTATAGTTATCGCGAATAAGACGATTTATACGCGATGCGAAAGAATTTTTGTTATCATTAGTAGTATTATTATTAATACACTCTAGTATATTAACTCAAAATATTCAACTGAAAAGTTATGTAAAAAATAATAATTTATAAATTAGATAATGAGTTAATTGTTATGAAGTGAAATTGTAATGGTAAGTACGATGTAATCAAAAACATTAGTGTGCTATAAATCATTCAGTTGTGTAAATTAAATGGTTTTGATTAAATTAAAATCAAGATTACTGCATACACACAATTTTTTCTATGTAGATCTATTATTATTACTGACCCCCTTCCTGCATTACATTTTTTTTTGAAGATTAACACATAATTTAAGAGATAAAAATTGCAGCACAGGTTACCCACCACAACCAATGCGCAATGCGCCCACCATGAAATAAAGTCGCAGCAATTAATCCTGTTTTACAGAAACGTTGCGAGATATTCTATAATTAATAATCATCCAAGCTAAAAAAAAATGTACTAACATTGAAGCAAATCAATTTTTTACAATCCTTTAAATTAAACATATATCATGGGAATTACAATTTTGAGAAGGGTTCTTTTATATATATATATATATATATATATTTATACGCGTAATTCGGTAAGTTTTTGAGAATAGCTACAGAAGTATTGATATGATTGACACAAAGAATATAAAATAAATTATCGTGCAATGCAATCTGCCACAAATATAGGCATATTCTTACCAAATGTTTCTGTAACTCTGAGCGTTTTGGGTATGTTTCTGTGTTATGTCTATACTTGCGATGGTGCTTTAAATGACATGAATTTATATCTTGTCTATGATTTGTATATGATATATATGTGTAGTAAAATTATTAGCTCGTAGTATATATTTATGAAATAATTAATGTCTTTAAGATTAGATGATTATTCTATTGCTGCTAGTTAAGATTTTACACTCATCGGCAATTTATAAATTAATTTGCATACGAATAATAAAGTTATATTTTCACGAATATATCGTTTTCTCTTTTATAGGTTATTTTTAACCTTTGCAAATGTCTAGAGTACAATAATACATATTCTAAACCGCCTATAATTCTCATTTCTTTCTTTTCAAAGTAAAACGGACTCTTTTATCTTTGATCTACACGTCTTGCTACAGTTTTTGCGTAAATTGCTAACAAAAAAGTATTTAAAGATAAATGTAAAACATATTCTTCCCTTTCATTTTTTGTTTTCCAAATATTTCTGTCATTATCCTGTTATACTTAATCACAACAAACTGATGTGTGTGTTTTTTTTTTCTGATGACACACGCAGTTCTAATTTAGATGCTGTACATTGCGACCAACCGTTCGGACAATGTTGGTGGAAATTGGTCCACGAAGCGACGCCAATTTTCGTCACCAACTTGTGTTTTGAAACCATGTAATATCTAAGACAGAGATAAACAAAGTTATTGAAGTGTTGAGGATTGAAAATGCACGTAATTTTCACGTAAATAAACGAATAGAAAAGTATAAACATTGAAACGTACCTTCTGAATCATTTGATGCAAGTCTTGTGGTGGGTTAACCCACGATGCAATAGCGTCACAAAAGAATATAAAATCGGGTACCACACCAGCTGGATTTACGGTTATCATATGACACATACCCCGAAATGCGGAATCTTTTTCGTCATTGTCTCTAATGTGTCGCAAGGATGTACACCTATGAGGAATAGATAAAGTGTTAATAGGTAAGACAATATGATATGGCGAGTATATTCTCAATTAACGTTTTGGTTTGAAACAAAAAACACTCAACAATTAATTAAAACATAAACACATTTTGCCAAAATATAAAACAAAATCTGTTAAAATTTATAAAATAAAATGTTACACACCACTGTCGTACAAACTCTGGCAAATAAGGAGCCACTTCAACTGGGCACACATAACCTAGACGACCAATAGTTATTGCTATAAAAGAACAAAACAAAAATAAAAAAGTATAAGTAAATTAAAAGAGAATAAATTCTTCTTTCGAATAGATACATATAATAAAAATACATGGATATTCAGACAATCATTATCCAGACCTAAGATATGTAGGTGTAATGACGATATTGGTTACAGTCAAAGGACACAAACGTCTGGCGTCAAATCCTACAATCTGGTTTTACAAAGATCGATTGACAAAATGCGTTTTATTGATCAAGATTTTCATTAAATTCTTACGGTATGGTTCCTTTTCGTATAAAGACTTCACACTAAAACTCCTTTTTGTATAAGTTATTTGATATACTTCCAAAATACAGATATAGTTGCCAACGAATGCGGTTGGTGAACTTAAACAGTATTTAATGTAGTGCAAAAAAAAAACAACTTGATAGTGTCAGTCACTAAGCGATGTGAGCGACGTCGAAAGAAATGTAAGGTACTCAAAGCAGGGATCGAAAAGACGTTGTCATGTACAAGAGCCGCGCACACTACCATGGCACCACCGATGGCCAAATCAAATAAAAGCAGCAAGCAATTTTAAAATATTAGCTGGATTTAAGCTGAAGACTACATAAAATTGCATTTATAAAAACTAAATAGCTACACTAAACTGTGGGATAATGATTATTTATGCTGATGATGACATGATACATGGCACACAAGTAGTAACGTCTCTTCATTGAGTTCGTTTAAATTTGAAAGTGCAAAAAATAAACATTGTTATACATGAAATAAAGAATTATCTCAATTAAGTAACGGAAATATATTACATTTAAAATTGCATCGAATTTTAAATCTATCAAATGAGGCTTATTAGGTTAGGTTACGTTACTGGATCAAATTGGCACCTCAGGGAACACAGATACCGAAAAACAATTTCGTATAATGATTAACCAACAAAACTGCCAGACATTAAGATTTTTAAATCAGTCCAATAATTATGTTAAAATACTTGTTGAACTAATTTCTATTTTTACGAAACACATCACAAACATTACATATATGATTATGTTTTGCCTGTATAGTTCGGAATTTTTGACATAATTTATATATTTTACTACACATAGGCTGTACTAGATAATAATTTTTAATTTCAACATTATGTACACTGATACATATACATACATATATATTTAAACTGATAACATATGTACCTGTGTTTTCCAAAAGAGTTTTTGGGGTATTGGGTCGGTTGATGATAACAATTAATTCTTTGAGAACAAGATGTATGTATTGTCGCGTCTCTTCGCCTGCAAAGAAAACATTTAATATTGCAGGATTGAATGGGATAAGTGCAATACCTATACTTACCTAACTTCATACATATTTCTCCAATTGCCCATGTGGCATTGTTGCACACGGAAATATAGTCAGGATTTAAATTTTGGCCCAAAATTGGAAAGAATTCAGACATAAATGGATGCACGTGCTGAAAACAGGCTTTAGTTAAATCACCCAACAATGCGAAGGATGACTGCCGAACCTGGAACACAAAAAGTAAAGTGTATATTAAGGACATTGAATTTGTCATATTACTGTAATAATTACCTCTGGCAAAATGTCTTGCATACATTGGTACAGTAATTGCATGATTGTGCTATTAGCTACAAGAGATTCAATATGACCGTCTAAGCCTTCGGCCAATCCAGATAATAAATCAAGTGCTACGATCATACGTTCTTTATCGGGATGATCGATCCCAGGGTTTTGTTTGCATGCCTAAATATAAATAAATGTGTAAATCAGCTTAAACCGGACATATGAGTGAATTTTTGATACTTGCCATATCCTGATTGATTGTCTGTTCAATTAATGATATGCACCTTCTGTAGACGGGGTCACAATATGGTAAGAAACCGGATTGTAAGGCCGTAGCTATACTGGACAAACATTCCAACAGGGGGAATAAATCCTTATCATCGTCCTTGAGTAAATTCCACTTTTCTATAAGAGGTGGCATTAGGATGTCTATGTACTGTGGCTTATTTAAATGATGTCCCACTGAGTCAGCCAATGTTCCTACTGCATCATAAAGAATCAGTAGATTTTTGTGTTGGTATTTCGAAAATGCAAATACCAATGTTTGCAGTATATATTCCAAGTAAGGAACAAGCTCTGTACAAGCTTCTTCCTCCAATGTAGCGAAAGCAGAACAAGCAGCCTCTTGAACACGTTTATTAGAATCCAAAATACGTTTCAACAACTCTTCCATCAACGGCTTCAAGTACTGATCATGGGGTTGGTTAACAACCCAATTGGCGTAGCGAGACAATGTCCAACAAGTAATGGAACGCACCAATGCCTTCTTGTCTGACAGGCAGCTAATCAAATAGGGTATCAACTCTGGTAAATGGGGAATCATGCCTTGCATGCATCCCTCTGCAATGGCTCCTAAAGCCAAAACACCGCTCTCCTTAATGACCCAGTCCTGGTGAAAAAGTGTATCCTTAAGGATAGGTAGAACTATTGGTAGACAATCTTCTCGGAAGACATTTGCCAAAACGTCTAAAGCAGCCGCACTGCATTTTCTCAGATTCCATTCTGACAATGACCTATCATCATCTAAGTCATCATCGAAATCATCATCGTCGTCATCTCCCCCAGCTCCTGGTTCATTTGACTTGATTGTGTGTGTTCTAGATTTATGGAATCTAGGCCTTATATCCTCTTCGCGGTCGGGTACCATGTCGTCTTCTTCTACGTTGCCTTTCAGTAGAATAATGTCAATTTCGGAGTAACGCATACCCTTTACCAATACCGGTGCCAATTGTGGCAAATAAGGAGTTAGGACTTCTTTACATATACTCTGCTCTGCCAAAGAAAGCCAGAACTCGGATGCTTCCAAGGCTACACCTTCGTCTGAATCTTGTGTTCGCATCAACATATACTCTATGATCTGAGGCATATGCGGCAACAAACGATCCATACGGACTTCTAACAACATTACCAACCCGTGGCAGACATTTTTGCGCACTTCATGGTCATCATCCGATGACAAATTAAACAGACTCTCGATGAATGTGTCAATATGCAACATCAGAGCCTGCGAGCGAATCATGATAAACTGATTGATACATGCTATAGCATGTGAACGAATTTTTGGGCTATTATGACTGAAGTATTGTAAGAATTTTGGGATCATTATATTCAAAGGCCTATTTAAAGCTGCTGAATCCAAGACTTCGGCATGATCTTCACAAATTTTTTGCAGCGCACTAAATGCTCCCTCACAGACATTGTAATCCTGGGAGTCCAACATGTCACACAGCGATGGCAAAAGTTGGGGCCAATTGTGCAGCCCACCGTTGCTGGCTATTGTTGTTATCAATATACCCACTGTGGCCCTGATCAAAGGCGAAGGATCTCCGATGGCCTGTAAACATTCATGCTTAATGTATTCCACAATTTCGGGACGCAAATTGTTGCCGTGAGTTCGTATGTTATTCTTGAGTATCAAGCCACTTAACGAGCGTGTAGGCTCATCTTCTGTTTTGAGTTTCGTTAAAACGTAAATTAAGTAGTTGTTAAAATCTGGATAATGGTTCAATTCCTCCAGTTTCTGTAAAAAAAAAAACAGCAAGATATACTCTAAATATATGGCAATCTATCCCTTTTGATTTACTCACCATATGAACTGCCATTTGTGTGGCCGTGTTAGGGGATTGTGACTCCTTTAGAATGGTAATGATTTGTTGCAATCCATCTGCTCGCGGTTCCCACGTCATTTTGATGATCCTACTTTACACGCCTCTTCGTATACTAGTTCTTTTTCTTCAATTCTATTATTTCTATATACTGTATCCTTTCTTTAGTAGGTTTTTTGTTTTGTTTGTTTGATTGATGATATATGTCCTTAAAGATTAGGCGGTAAATGTTTGATTAAAATACCATGAGAGAATTGACTGTTTATACTACGAATCGATAAAATAAATAAATGTTGCTCCTTTCGCGAGAGCACCAAAGCACTAACGCTCAACTCTTAGATGCGACACGAGTGGGAAGAAATTAAATACAGGCAATCTGCTGTAACAAAAGTCGACAATTTGCCTATATAAGAATTTACAGCCCAACGAACGCTTTCGCTCGCTTGCTGCGCGGCTCTCTCTAATCCTTGACCAGTTTATGGTGGACGGGGAATTGAGACTGGATCAATCATATGCAAAGGAATAGATGGATAAACTACGGTTCTCATGTCATAAATATTAGAGGCAGGGTACAACATGGAGCTCCACAAGGGGGTATTATATCACCATTCTAATGGTCCTCACAGTCTCCTAAGGAAGCTTACCGATGAAGGACTTAAACCAGTCTGCTGTGCAGACTACGTTATAATACTTCTTAGGGGAAATGATCTGAATATAGCGAGAGGGTACTGAATATAGCGTACAACTGGGCACAGCCAAGAAGGAAAACGAAAATCTCACAATTTGAAGATCCACGATTCCTGGTAATGACGATTATAATATCCGATAAGGTTTAATCCTAAATCGCGAATTGAATTGGAAGCACCACATAGAAGACAGAGCGAGCCAATAAGGCCTACAGATGTTGGTCGCTATGCAGAAGGGCTATAGGATACAAATGGGGCCTCAACCCGGAAAAAACACACTGGCTCTACAGAAGCGTAATTAGGCCCGTACTAACACATGCTTCTATAGTATGGTGGACGGCAGTTGAGAGGAAATGCAATATCGATACACTAGAGGGTTCAACGAATGTGCTGCATTGGTATTAGCGGTGCAATGAGGACAGCCCATACAAGGGCCATGGAGACTATTTTATGTACCCAGCCTATCGAGATTAGGGTCAAATACGAGGCCGCCCTTGCGACAAAACGCCTACAGACAATAGGTGAATGGATCAACAGGGGTCTTAAGTCGAAACACCAGTGGATAACACTGAGTGTAATTTTAAGTAAGAGACCAAAAAAAAAAAGACCAGTGTCTCCCAATTTTGCCTAAAGTCATGCACTTTTTTTATGGGCCTCCGAAGAAAGGGGCCTCGGTGTCATTTCGCAAAAACGTGATAATTTTGTCAGGCTCATATCTTGCAAACCGTTCGGAATTTTGTTTTACTCTCTGAGGGAAAGTTGTAGCTCTTGTTGAGCTTCCTAGGGATAATTCTTAACACCGTTTACTGCAACATTGAAATACTATGATATCTCACCGACCGCAGCAGCACAGGCAAATCAGTAAGCTCAGCACACGCAACAAGGGACGCAATACCACAATATAAAATCGAAACGACTCTCACATCGAGGCATTACACAGCGCGATGTCCACGAGAGCTCAGCGGTGAAAGTTATAGAGAAAGTGCTACAGCATAATTCGCACACAACATTGGTAACTGACAATTTCAATATGCAGTGTGAAAATATTGACTTGTTTTGCTACGTTTGCGGTCATCAAATTAGAAAAAAAAGTTCTACAAGGTTTCAAAAGGAAAAGAATCTTTGAAGTAGTGAATTCAAGAGAGCATATAAGTGGTTTTTCGACGATGTAGACTTGACCGGTGAAAATTACACACCTAATACAGTGTGTCGCCAATGTTATAACAATCTCATGGCATGGTTGATTGGAGGCAAACATAGTATGAAGTATTGTAAGCCGTTAAACTGGATTAATCGCCCAGGTGATCATGATGAAACCAGTTGCTATGCATGCCTAAATTACACATGTCGTCTAAAATTTATAAAGCAACTGCAACAGCCACACTACCAGTGCTTGCACCTGAAAATTTTGTATCACCAAGGCCGGCAACTCCATATCGTAGGAAAGAATTTACAGGAATAACTACAGCAAGTGGTGTTACTTATGAAGATCCATTTGATACCCCAAATAGCCCCAAAAGGGAAGAGATGGACCACAAGTAATAACACAAATGGAAATGGATTTCATTGTGGTCATATTGGGAATATCGCAGCGACTTGCGAACAGGGGAAAAAACGGAAAAAATCGAATTTTTTAAAGATTTTTTTTGATCAAATGATATTTTTTTTTTTGCAAAAATGACACCGAGGCCCCAAATCTTTGGGGGCTAATAAAAAAAAGTACATGACTTTGGGCAAAACTACGAGATAAGGGTCTTTTTTCGTCTTTTATCACGTAGTGGCGAAAGGAGCAAGATTGAATCCTAAATATTGCAAAGGCACTGTAAAGCACGGAGGAGGCAACATAATGGTCTGGGATTGCTTTTCTGGACAAGGTATTGGGCCAATTAATAAGAGCGATGGAATTATGGATTGTTTCAAGTATCTATACATAATAAAATACGTCATGATGTCATATGATGATGAAGAGATGGAGGTTCCAGTATGATAACGATTCAAAACATACAGCAAAGTGATTAACGATTGGTTCCAGAGCAATGGGATAGAAGTCCTTCGTTGCGCCTGCACAATCTCCCGATCTTTAACCCAATTAAGAACTTGTGGGAGATCGTTAACACGAAAATCAACCGAGAAAATTGCAAAACAAAGGAAGATCTTTTCGAAGCCGTACAAATAGCCTGGGAAACAGTATCACCGGATATAATTTAATATCCTCTATGCCTAAAAGGTGTGTGTGTGTCATCCAGAATAAAGGATTCGCAACAAAATATACTAAATTTCAATATTTTTGTTTTTAAACTTAGAAAGTTTTGTTCCCTTGATTTGCGACGTAAAATGTTTTTTGGATTTTAATCTTTTTTTTAAATTTCTGAACTCCTTAAATTTTTGTTTATCAATAATAAAGATATAAATAAATAAACAAACACCAACAAAATAAATTAATAACTTTGTTTTCATAAAAAAATTACATAGAGGGATTTTAAGTTTTGGCCTATACTGTATACACAATGGTCTTGAGCTTTAATAAACTATTGCCAGCTATACTAGTGTATAATTTTAGTAAAATTTAAATTTATCAAATTTAATGGAAGAGATCTACTTTAACCGCATTGTTCATCTTTGTACATAAAACTACCCAGTAGATTATCTGACAGGTAGGAAGAAGTCCACTGGTTTGTGATGAGGATATACAGTGGTGGTCTTACAATTAGAAACGCTACTGTATTGTATAACAGAATTGTATTGTATTGTTGTATAACAAAAAAAAAGAAAATATCCAGTATAGTAAGACTCACTTGTTGCTATACTTTCTACAAATATTTCGATAACTAACTACAATATTCCTGAAAAGTGGAAACTACATTTTATAATACATAGATCTTTAAAAGTCGATGGTCATGCAATTAAAAACGACGACAAAAACAATACTTTACTCCCAATTTTACAGAAAATAATACAAAAGACGCTTAATACTTTGTAGAGGAGCACTTATGTTTTATGACATCAGCCAATCACCGTGGTATAAACTCTCTAACAAAGACCATCATCGCGAGGATGGAACCGATTCCCCAAACTGTCTTAATATTTCGAAAATGTTTGTCACTATTTCTTGGGGTTTTTGTTTTTAAATGTCGTTCGACATATGCCCATTAGTTTTCAATTGAATTGAAGTCCGAACTTTGTGGTGGCCAGAGAAAACATTGGTATGCGCATCCATACCTTGGCTCGTTTCATGAAAACATGTCCCTACGGCTATCCCCGAAAATGTAAGTGTGCGAAATGGACGCGGTATGAAAATTTTCAGATCTTTTGAATCAAAGCGAAATGATAACCAAAAAGCAAGTGTTGATGTACATTTAAACGTTTTTTTTTGCTTTGATTTGCAACAATGTCTTCCTACTCCATTTTTACGCTCGTAAGTATCGTTGTATAAAAGGCCATTGCGGACCTTTAATCTAACTATACATATGTGGCATGAAGCTTTGGCTAAACGTGATGGCAACGAGATAGCATCCTGTTTATTCCAACACTTACAATGCCTACAACCCTCTGTCAATGTAATTTTTTATTTTGATTGCTGTCCTGGCCAGAATTTGTTTGTTGCAATAAATTTGCCATATTCATGCAATTTACCGACACAACAGGATCAATAAGTATAATTGATCATTAAGTTTATGGTTCCTGTCCACACACATATGGAATGTGATGTGACCATGCTTTGATCGAAAGAAAGAAAAAAATTACATCAATACAAATTCACCATCCTCAGGACTGGTATCAGTTTATTAGGACTGTTGGAGTAAAAATAAGTTTAGTGTGAGTGAAATGAATAAAAACCAAATTATTGATTTTGCACATGCTGCTAAACAATTACTTTTATAGAGAAAGGTGGATGACGATGGGCAGAAATACTGCCAACGATTTCTTTAAAAGTTCCTTAGATGAAAATGAACCTTTCTATTAATAAATATAAAAACAATTTAAAAGAATGCTATTTTTCACCAATTGAAATTAATCAAAAGATAAAACAAGATTTAATTGATATGTTGCCACTTATTAACGAAATTTGAGTTCGAATCCCACCCGCGGCATTTACATTTTTTTCACTAACCGGAGAAAACATGATCTCTTAGCCTTAAGGAAATTACAACTTTAAATATGACGAGGATCTTAGACAACTAAATTTGGATAAAGACTTTTAGTTGAACTTAAATGAGGCTGATGAGATTTTTGACTGAATATAAATTTCATATTCAACAGCATCATATTATTATTAAAATTAGATTTTAATTATAATTCTTCGTTAAGAGACATGTAATAACTTTCTCCACTTTAATTTCTTTATTAAGGTCCAGTAAAACGCAAATTTAAGTATAGAGAAAGCGTTTAAGTAGAAAATGTGTCAAATCTTCTGTATTCACTAATACTTTTTTAAAACTTGCACCTTTCTTCTCTAATACACTTATTACCATTATGTTAATTTGTAGATTATTCGCGAAAAACAAGTAGAACACAAATCACACAAAATTTGTGATATCTCAAATCTTAAATTGTTGACTGAAGCTACTCTTCCATACGACCACAGATATAATTTCCGGTTAATTGGAGTTTTTCAATACTTCAATACAAAATTTGTTTTTAAAATGTCAATATACATGTGCCCATCCGTTGTCCCTTCTACAGGATGGGCCAAATAAGACCTACCAATGTTAAACCCGAATAACTTTTTAGTTTTCTATTATAATTGTGTTTTTTTCTTTGCAGGTAGTAAATAGTATTTAGACATCCAATAATTGATTAAACTAGAGTGAGAATATGACGGGAGTTACCAAAAAGATAATACACTTTATAAGAAAGTTGTGAAAAGAAATGTAACTTTGAATACATCGTTTCTAATTGTATGACCACCACTGAATGTAGAAATATTCTCTCTGTTAAGAGTGGAGTTCCTCAAGGTTCTCTTCGTCGTCAAGTACATCAATGATCTTGGAATTGGATGGCTTGTGTGTTCCATATACTTTTGCAGATGAAATTCAATTGTTGTTTAAGGATGTTATGATTTTGTGGATACCCTTCAGGAGACAATTGAATATAGTCTGGTTTAACCAAGAGATTGAATGGTTGAGAACAGACTTAGCATTAATGCGTTGAAATCAAGAGCAATGTTGATATTTAGGTTGAAATATAGCACTAAATTCAAAAATCACCTATTAAAGAAATAATTTCGGCGTAGGTCCGTGTCCAACGATACTTTTTTAAAAATGTTGTGCAAATTTTCGAAACTTTCTTAAAAATGGGGCGGGAATAGATTGTTCGCCTGAGGAAAAGCACAATATATTCAATAAGCGTAGTGAAGGCTAAAAACCATATGAAATTGCAAAAATTCTTAACCGATCGAGAAAACTGGTCTATGTTATTTATTTTCCATTAGAACTATTAATAATAATAGTTATAATGAAAAAAAAGAACGCACGCAGCAAAAGAAAACAACTGAAGTAGTGGACCGAGATATTGTCAAGGAGTCAAAGAAGGATCCATTCATGTCATCACGTCATATTGCCAACGAAGTTATCTCTGAATTTGGATTAAATTTGTCAGACAGGCTTATCCGAAGGCGACTCATTGCACTCGGCTCTTTGGACGCGCAAGCAGAAAGAAACCACTTCTTTCCAAAAAATTATTAAAAAAGCGTTTACTATTTGTTCATACCCATAAATCTAAAGATCTCCCATTCTGGAAAAAAGTTATTTGGAATGATGAAACAAAGGTAAATCGAATGTGGCTGGATGGTGCTCATTGCCCTTAAGTCAGGCACTTAATCCACGCTGCACGCCGAAAATTGTGAGGCACGTGTGGGGATTTTTCCTATTGTGGAGATAAGTGGGAAAAATTGGTCGTCATCAGTATATGGAACCAAATGGAGCCATATGCTTTTGAAACAATTCCAGTATCGTTCACATACATGCATGATAATGATCCCAAACGTACATCCAAAATTGTCAAGGAGTGGATTGCTGAAGAAAGAATTCTGATTTTAGACTGCCCGAATTCTGATTTTAGACTGCCCGGCTCAAACCCTATTGACAACCTCTGGAATGATGTGAAAAGTAAGATCGCTCACAATAAATATAAAGATTCCCCAAGAGCGTTGCCAAAATTTGATAGAGTTGAAAAGTATGCCGTAATTAAAAATAAAGGTTATTCCATTAAGTATTAATCAGGCAATCAAAAAACATCAAATTCAACATAAAACATATGGAGTGAAATAAAAAAAATAAATGTTTGTTTTTGAGACATTTGTACTAATTTAGTGTTGATGACTGTATCTATCAGAACATCTATTCTACTGGGGCTTGACCCCCTCTTTCTTCTTCCTCTATTTGTTCTTTTCAGATCTTCAGAATATTCGTAATGGGTCGACCGATCTCCGAGTGTGCCAAGTAAAAAATGTTTCAAAGTTGTAAAAGCTAAAGTTAAATAGTAAGCACTTACATTAGTGATTCGCAGTAGTTCTTACGGCAAAGCACCAAAAGAAAGGAGACCATTTCAATAATTTGCTAAAAATAAGTTGAAATATTATTGTCCACAATTCTCAAATTAAAGATATCCCTTACCAGGTAGCAGGTTGTACCGCAGAAATTTTAATTAATTTATTGAGCCTTTTTAAGAACATTGAATGATTTTGAATCGTGTTAGAAGACAATATTTAAGAATCGTGTATTATCTTAAAAACATAAATTTGGAACAGTTACATACTTTGCAGGTTTTGTGTCAAGAAATGTTTTAGAACAACATGATGTATGAGAACGCCCTTGCTCCCGGGACTACAATAACGTGAGAGTTTGTATTATCTCGAATATAAATAAATGTATATAAAAATAAATGCAGATATAAAAATATATAAAATGTACAAATTAAACTTAACAAATATATAGGGACGTATAAAAACAAATGGAAAAATATTATATTAACCTCAATGGGTTCCCGCTATTAATTTTGAATAGAAATTGTAACAAATATTCACATTTGTATCAAAATTTGGTGGACTTTCGTTGAGGAATCCAATTGGTGATAAGTAATTCGTATTCGTCCAACTATAAAGTTGTTACCTATTGAAAATATCAACTATTATCTGATTTGGGTGGTCACGAAGTCTAGAAATGAATCTATTTAAAATATCGCAGACATATAGACCTATTGGCGTTATTCGCGACTCTCTATAAATTACATTATTTGAGTATCGTTTATTTGTACCGCAGAAAATAATTGCTAGATCTTACCCAATTCGCATACAATGCAGCAGGTTGTAATTTTAATAGTCGTACATTTTAAGCGACTTTTACGAATTGAATCAGAAAATATCCGACTGTTAGATCTTCTCAAGGACGAAAAATTATCAGTCTCCCAGTAGCTACTGGAAAAATAAGTTGTATTGCACAACGCGGTTTATTTAAAAAAAAAATATTTCATTTTAATACTGATTGGAATGTGTGAAAGATGCGATTTAGGGAGCCCAAAAAGACTAGAAAATCACCAAATAGATATTCATTCATATGTAACAGAATGCATTACTGATTTAGCTCCTGGAAGGAATGAATTCATAACTTAAAACGTGTTACCAAGAAGCGCTTACTGAAAGCTCTAGATTTTGCGGTGAAAATCTGATATGAATTGTGTGGTTTTTTTTTGTCACAGATTAGCACATTTGAGTGGGAACTCGGCATAGATACTAATAGCATGCATTCGGTAAAGGACTATGTAAAAGGTGATTTATCATTTCTCCCTTAGAAACCTCGGGTCTAATGATCTCATCTGTTTCGTATTGTAATCTGTATTTTTATGTCGTATAAAATGGATTCCTGAATTAAAACTTAAGAAATAGTTTTATGAATCAAGTGAATAGAGGAATAGGATTTCATCAATGTTTGTTTTTTAGAAGTTACTGTCAAATTGATCCTGTTACTGCTCATGTCGGTCCAATTTTCCAAGACTTTGTTGACGGTTTCTGGTTTTATATCCTAATGGTTCAGACGATATTAGCCTTACTGTGTAGATCGTTTCTGGTTTGTTCGCATAGCATCCGTATTTAACGGCAAACCACAAGAAAAATCTAAATGCGCGAAATGGCCTTTCAACAAACGCACAGTTTGAACACAGCCCTCTCTTTGGAAATAAGACTGCTAACGTTGATCAAGCGTAAATTGACTTATTTTGGTCCATGGAGGTATGATACTGGTCGATATTCAATATTTCAAACAGAAAAAAATCTACCAGTGTCGAAATAACATATGATTTAAGAAGATACCTGTTGTTTAGGCCAGAAAGCGGCCTAATCATTTCCGTATCGTATCTTTGTCTGTAAGTCTAATTGTTATCCTTAATAATTAGTATCTGGTTTCCTTAAATGGCTTCAGATTTTAAAGATTAGCGGAACTTGCTGAATTGTGAGCCACCCCTCTCTATATTAGCTTTCTTCTTACTTACATTGTCATTGTTAACTTCACTTCGTTACCAGAGCTCTGCAGAAACATAGGTAATTTCGTTACCTCCAATAAAACCTAAATATATTTAAAAATACAAACCCCTTTTTTCATTACATAAAAATCCTTTCTGGTCATCCTCGTTGCCTACGCAAACACCTGTATTTAGACCACCCGTTACATATTTCATCCCGATTCGATGAGAAACAACGAAGATTGACCAAATTACATACCAGTAGTTTGGAAAACAGCTTACTTATTTATGAGCTAGAGAATTCCCATTTTCAACAATAATGTATAAGGGAGAGCATCTCACAGCCAGTGAGGATTGCACTTTATAGTTTTACACCGGTTCCGAAAGATTTTGTTTTTTGAGAAGCTTTTTCATGGCTATTACTTGATAGTGACGCCGTCACTAAGAGACATGGTCGTCGTCGAAAGAAGTGTAAGGTGGTCAGAGCAGGGATCGAACCCACGTTTTCAGGTACAAGAGTCGCGCACACAGACCATTGCACCACCGACGTTGTATTTAATAACCGGAACCATGCAAATTTGCTCCAACCTGCAGTATGGGTAAAAAATATTAAAGCTCTTACTGGAATGTGGCTCAAAACAAAACAGTCAACTAAACATTCGGCAGTTATACAAAAAAAAAAATATTTGTATTGCCCCCTAAGCTGCACTTGATTTGGAAAAGCGACTACAATTCAGCAAAATAAATGTATTTGTTGTTTAAGCTAACCCTTAACGGAACTGGAGAAATTCCTTTTTACCCTTATTTGAGATGGATAACAAAGGCCACACAAACTACATTGAAACTCGGTACTCATGTCAAAGTCTGTCTCATTCCCCATAATTACTATGTATGTATATATGTGCATACATACACATGTACAATGTGCAAAAAGTAAAGCAAGGAAAAAAATAACAGAGAGAACATTCCCCGTAGGTTTTGACTTAAAATCATCGTCTACGTGCGCTGCCGCTGTTGGCGTGGACTATGGTGGTTTCCCAAAGTGGTGGGGATATGAAAAGCCACCACCTTGTTTTTTCTAAAGCCAGACAGTACCTAAAAACAGAATTTTTCAGTCATTTACAATACTACGTTGTAAATTTCAAGCAAATAAATGGATATCTGTGAATTTGATGATAACAATAGAAATACTTTGTCCATCGTATGTATAAACCGTAGACCATACATTTTCTTGTAATTGGCTTGTGGTCTAAGGAATTCTGCAAGTAAAACGCGAACATTCACCTTGATGTCAATTTTTAACAAATACAGCTCATTGGCTGAACGTCCAGACTTACCAACAGAGATTCCAAGCAGTTGGCTGATTAACTTTTGAAACACGATCTAAATTTTATATTGCAGATGCTTTTTTATCTTTAATTGTGGCTTGCTATTATATGTTACGAATTCTTTATTGTACGATTTTTTTTTCTGTGCAGCAAAGAAGAAATGCAAAATTGTACGCAACGTGATTACACCACAGAAAGTAAAAGAAAGGCCACTTCGTGCGTTGTTTTGTTTTGTCTGCACTAGAGACGTGTTTACACATGCGGCAAATCAAGATGGCGCTAGCCATGGTTAGCAAATTATATATACTAGATGGCGACAAAAAAAAATAATAAATCCATTTAGTTCTTGATATAAAGAAAGGCTCAAACAGACGATTCTATTAAGAAAGTCTTAAGCGCTCTATTCAGCTTTTAAGAAATGTTCGATGCCATAAGAAGAAAGTATATCAAAAACTAGACAGTCAAAATATCTCTTCATTCGAATGCCAACATACAAAAAGAGTGAAACCCTAACCATTCTCTGCTCTCTCTCTTACCCTCTCAAAAACGATTTAGAATTAGACGACCAGAAGATGTGCGCAACTTGGCAACCCTGGTAAAAGAGAACCAAAAAGTGCTAGGAATTCACTCAAACGTATTTCTCTCTCGCGTCATATCGTGCTTATTTCTTACTTTTTGCATAGTTTATGTAATTTTGGTTGGTTGGAATTTGTATAGTTATATACAATAAAAAAAAAAAATGGTTTCCCATTACGTCCCATGAAGGGACCGGGGAGAACTTCTCACAATCACTGAGCTGTGCGCTTTCCAGTTTTCACTCACTGATTGGGACCTACAGTTTTACACCGATTCCGAACGGTATTTTGAGAAGCTTTATCATGGCTATATACTCGATAGTGTCGCCGTCACTATGCGAGGTGACCGCCGCCGAAAGAAATTTTTTTTTGAAGGTGGTCAGAGCAGGGTTTGAACCCAGGATCTCATGTACAAGAGCCGCGCACACTAACCATTGCACCACCGACGGCCACAGTTATATATACAATAACACTATCAAAAAGCTGCTCGTGTATTGACATATTCAATGAATAGAGTAAGAGAGAGAGAGTAGAAAAGTACTATGGTTTCACTCGTTTTGTTTGTTGGCATTTGTGTGAAGAGAAATTTTGACTGTCTACTTGTACTTTGTTTTTGACCCTCTTCATTAAATATTTCAATGCACGAGCAGCTTTTTATACAACTATACAAATTTCAACCCATAGAGTAAATCTTACTAGAGAAAATACTTGGCTCAAATGACGTTTCCTTTCACACTCTTCGTTATGCGATCGGTGTGATAGAGAGATGTTTGACGAAAAGTGGCATACACCAGGTGGAATTACAATAACTCCTAGCTTCACTCGTTTTCTGTGTTGGCATTCCACTAAATGAGTAAATTTTCTTCTCTATTTAATATTCCATACTAATTTGACGATCAAGAATTAGACGAACAGACAATGTGTGCAATTTGCCAACCCTGGTAAAAGAGAAACAAAAAGTGGGAGAAATTCACTCAAACGTATTTCTCTACCGCGCAATATCTTGATTATTTCATACTGCATCATTACACTATGGCTTTCACGCGCGTGTTTTCACGCTATTCTCTTTTAAAAAGCCTACGTAAATCTCGATTACAATACATCTGCGTTTTGGCTTGGAACCTCCCCTTAAATTTTTGACGCTTAATTGGCTGATGCCCACCAATCGTACATTCGCAAAAATATTTAAAAGTGGTCTATTCTAATTAAATGTAACAGTTCGTTGTCTTACATTCGAAAAAGTTTTGAAACTGGTGTATTATTAGTTAATTTATTAAAAATTAAAATTTCTTACACCTCTTCACTTCGACATGAGAATTAATATGAAACAAAATGGCAGAAAAGGCCGTCGGTGGTGCGATGGTAGTATGCGCGCCTCTTGTGCATGATGACGTGGGTTCGATCCCTACTTCGATGCCAACTTTCTTTCGATGGCGGTCGCCTCGCTTAGTGACGACGACACTAACGAGTATTTAGCCATGAAAAAGATTTTCAAAATACCGTTCGGAACCGGGGTAAAACTGTAGGTCCAAATCAGTGAGTGTAAAACTAGAATGTGAGTGTAAAACTAGAACGATTGTGAGAAGCTCTCCCTAATCCCCTCGTAGGATGTAACGGGAAACCATTTATTTATTTTTTTTAAATGGCAGAAATACGAAAGTGAAGAGAACGAAACGTCAAAACTCCCAACAAATTTTCGTATCGTGCGTGAAAGTTTACCCCATAGAATAATACATACATAGATAAACTTATTCTCTCATCTGACGTATCATTTCACACTCTTTCTTCATCGTAGGTTTGTGGAAATGAGAGCAATTAAATTTAAAATTACCTTACACCAGGTGGAGTTACAAAATATGTTCACCTAACTTTTTCATGTAGTTTTGGTGTAGAACTATAAAATTTAAATGTATTTTGCACTTTTTTGTTGACTTTTATCGTTGGTATACATTTGTATTGTATTTAACACAACTAGTTTCCCACAAAAACACGAAATTCGGTTGTTGTACCTTTGTTGATCGTTGTATACTATTGCCACTATCTGGTATTATTGAACCCATGTTTTCCAAAATCTAATGTTTACTTTCCATCGTACCTATGACGTTTAATTTATTGAGCGAATAACAGTTTCTATGGTATGTATTATTCTATGGTTTACCTCATAGACGAATACATACATAAGAGGTACTCACGTCAATTACTTTCCACCCTGGGAAAGTGTAAAAATGCAGCTCTGACATAATTTTGACGTGAGGGCACCTCTGTGCACTTGAAAATGTAAAAGTGTAAAATTAAAATACACACAACCATATGGTACACACAAAATCAAAACAAAATGCCAAAGACAAGTTTTAAAAAATTTTTGATTAAAAATTTAATAAGTACTACCTTTTCAACAATTGACGATATATACATATATGGAGAACGGTAAGTTAATAAATTGGAAAATTTAGTACATTTTAATATTTTTAAATGTTTTCAGAAACTAAAGACTTTCTCACAGATGAAAATACTGAGCAGTAAGTGGAGGCAGAATGGGATGAGCTATATGACAATTTGAATGTAGTGCTTTCCTACCGTCGTGGAATACAATTTGTGGTACCCAAGTGCAAAATGTGGTTTGAAGACGTACTTGGGCAATTGGATGATAATCGTTTTCGTCAAATGTTGAGATGTACAAGGCAGCAGTTTGACTATTTGCATTCACTTATATGTAAAAGTCCAGTTTTTTATGGAGGAAATGCATGGAAACAATTCAGTATACGTCAACAATTAGCTATTGTACTGTTCACACTGGGATCAAGTGGAGAAGTGCAAGTAATGCCAAAACTGCAACTTTATTTGGTATAGGCGATGGAGGAACAATAATCAAAGTCACAAATAGAGTCTTTCGAGCATTTCTTGAATTTAGGCATGCATTTATTTTCTGGCCAAATGAAGAAGAGAGAAATGAGATAGTCAACGAAACATACAACGAATTACCGCATTGCATTGGATATGTAGATGGCACAGAATTTAAGTTAGCCGAAACTCCAGTAGAAAATTCTGTTTCTTTCTTCTCACGAAAGCACATTTACTCTATCAAAGCTCAGATTACTTGTGACCACAAGCTATGCATACGCCACGTCTCAGTTGAAGCTCCAGGAAGTGTTCACGACTCCAGAATATATACCAATTGCCCTCTTTCAATAAACCCCACAAAGTATTTTTCAGAATACCAATGGATTGCGGGAGACTCTGCTTATAGTAGTCGAATACTGTAATTGTCCATTACAGAAGTTCTTCAAAGGCCATGACGCCAATAATGAGAAAACAATTTAACATGAGAATCAGTAAATATCGTGTGCGCGCTGAACATTGCATTGGTTTATTGAAAGAAAGATTTGGAAGCTTGAAGGAATTGCGTCATCGTATTGTCCATAAGAAGAATAAGCACTACTGTTGCCAGTGGATTATAGTGGCATGCATTATTCATAACATGCTGATCTGCGAAGATGACGTAAACTATTTCGCGTTCGAAAATATTGACGAACGTGAATCGGAAATTTCCAACGGGCAAACTGAAGCAGTAGAATTCGAAGTGAAAAGACAGGCATTGTATAAAATAATGTTTGATTCCTAAATTATTTTATTTTTCAATTTTCATTTACAGTTTTGTTAAAAATAAATAAAAATTAACTTCAATATATCTTTAAAAATGAACACTTCAAGGAATATATAAAGATTCTCAAACAAAAGGCACTTACATTTTTATATAAAAAATAAAAGCGCTTCAATCGCTCATTTAAAAAGAGCACTTTTAACAATGTATGATTCTTAAAAAAATAACATAAATTTCTTACGCATAAAAGATAAGAATAAAGAAAATTGTTATAAGATATTACATATTAGTATTGTTGCTTTTATATTTTAGTTCTAGTTCGTACTTAGCTAACCTTTCTTCTTTTTCAAGTTGCAACTTTTTCAGGTCTATTTCGTGCTTGCGTAGTTCCATTTCAGCGTAAAATTTTTCGCGATTGAACTCAAGCTCCTTCGCAAACTTGTCCTCTTCAAATTTTAGTCTTCGGTTCATGGTTTCATTCCCTTCAGTCTGTGCATTCGCCAATTGCGAAACAGCGTCGCGTGGATTTTTGCGTTTTAATTTTTCGGCATAGGACGAAATCTTCTGCGATTGCTTTTGAGAAGAATTTTGCGTGGAACAAATTGGTATATTTTGAACAGCTTCAGAGTTTGATTCGTCTAAATATTCTACTTCAATGATATCTTCAGTATCATTTTGTGTTTCCAATGGATCATCAACAGCGACGAAGTAATCATTTGTGGAAATATCGGTATCGAACATGTCCAATTCGGTAGCTACTTTTTTTCCCCAAAAATATCTAAGAACTGCTCGTAATAGGGGCACATTTTCCGTAATTTTTCTATAAAAAAAACAGCGTTAAAATAAAAAATTGTTATTTCAGGCATACAACTTGTAGGCAAATAATTTATCGTTCACCGTGTGTATTCTTCATCTTCTTGGAGAATTCCTGCGCCCGTATTACGTCTCCAGTCTTGTGCTTTGATGAAACATCGCTTGAGGTAACGCACCTTCCACTTGAACATTTCCCAGGTGGCCTCTATTTTAGATTTTTCAATAAATTTTTTATAAAATATCTGGGCAGTAGGTAGCTCAAAGAGAAATGTTTACAGCCAATTCATGTATCTTATGCGAACGTTTCTTTCGCATGCTACACGACAAACAGCTGATATTCGTTTCACCTAACAGTCATCAGAACGACAATGCGAAAGAAAATCAATGCGAATGAATACGTAAACCTTTTAGTACGATTTTTGATTTATCTATCTCTTATCGCTGTCATCTATGCGAACCTACATGTCAAAACAGTCACTTGTCTGTTTGTTATCGCGTAAACAACTACAAGTAATTGTTGTGGCATACTTAAATGATTGTACATACTTAAATGATTGTAAAACTCACTGGTTTGTTGGCATCTCCAGAACATTCGACATGTCTCTTAAATGCCTCCGTGGTACTTCCACAATGTCATCAATTTGGACCGCAAAATATATTCCAATAGAAATATTCATAATAATTTTGTTCACAAAAAACACAACACGAATAAAAAAAATATTATTTGCTTTTTTGTTTGTTTGTATTTACCTTCTCATTTCTATCCAGCTGATTACTCTCAGACAGAGTTGTATTTTTTTATGATAAATCCCTTAAAATATCCCACTTTTTTAAGGGAATTTTTGGGCAATTTATGAAATTGTTGATCTGGCCACAATGTAATATGACAACTTATAAATTGCTTACGTTACAGACGTAAAGCTGTGCGAAAGAACATTAGAACCTTAGCTGAATCCAATTACGAACGAAAGTGAGTGACTGATTTTCTTTCGCATACATTTTCGTTTGAGTTACATGAGTTACATAATGTACGATGAAAACAAAAACACACACACATTCTGAAAAATACTTTGTGGGGTTTATTGAAAGAGGGCAATTGGTATATATTCTGGAGTCGTGAACACTTCCTGGAGCTTCAACTGAGACGTGGCGTATGCGTAGCTTGTGGTCACAAGTAATTTGAGCTTTGATAGAGTAAATGTGCTTTCGTGAGAAGAAAGAAACAGAATTTTCTACTGGAGTTTCGGCTAACTTAAATTCTGTGCCATCTACATATCCAATGCAATGCGGTAATTCGTTGTATGTTTCGTTGACTATCTCATTTCTCTCTTCTTCATTTGGCCAGAAAATAAATGCATGCCTAAATTCAAGAAATGCTCGAAAGACTCTATTCGTGACTTTGATTATTGTTCCTCCATCGCCTATACCAAATAAAGTTGCAGTTTTGGCATTACTTGCACTTCTCCACTTGATCCCACTGTGAACAGTACAATAGCTAATTGTTGACGTATACTGAATTGTTTCCATGCATTTCCTCCATAAAAAACTGGACTTTTACATATAAGTGAATGCAAATAGTCAAACTGCTGCCTTGTACATCTCAACATTTGACGAAAACGATTATCATCCAATTGCCCAAGTACGTCTTCAAACCACATTTTGCACTTGGGTACCACAAATTGTATTCCACGACGGTAGGAAAGCACTACATTCAAATTGTCATATAGCTCATCCCATTCTGCCTCCACTTACTGCTCAGTATTTTCATCTGTGAGAAAGTCTTTAGTTTCTGAAAACATTTAAAAATATTAAAATGTACTAAATTTTCCAATTTATTAACTTACCGTTCTCCATATATGTATATATCGTCAATTGTTGAAAAGGTAGTACTTATTAAATTTTTAATCAAAAATTTTTTAAAACTTGTCTTTGGCATTTTGTTTTGATTTTGTGTGTACCATATGGTTGTGTGTATTTTAATTTTACACTTTTACATTTTCAAGTGCACAGAGGTGCCCTCACGTCAAAATTATGTCAGAGCTGCATTTTTACACTTTCCCAGGGTGGAAAGTAATTGACGTGAGTACCTCTTATGTATGTATTCGTCTATGAGGTAAACCATAGAATAATACATACCATAGAAACTGTTATTCGCTCAATAAATTAAACGTCATAGGTACGATGGAAAGTAAACATTAGATTTTGGAAAACATGGGTTCAATAATACCAGATAGTGGCAATAGTATACAACGATCAACAAAGGTACAACAACCGAATTTCGTGTTTTTGTGGGAAACTAGTTGTGTTAAATACAATACAAATGTATACCAACGATAAAAGTCAACAAAAAAGTGCAAAATACATTTAAATTTTATAGTTCTACACCAAACCTACATGAAAAAGTTAGGTGAACATATTTTGTAACTCCACCTGGTGTAACGTAATTTTAAATTTAATTGCTCTCATTTCCACAAACCTACGATGAAGAAAGAGTGTGAAATGATACGTCAGATGAGAGACTAAGTTTATCTATGTATGTATTATTCTATGGGGTAAACTTTCACGCACGATACGAAAATTTGTTGGGAGTTTTGACGTTTCGTTCTCTTCACTTTCGTATTTCTGCCATTTAAAAAAAATAAATAAATGGTTTTCCAAAACAGCTGTTTTGTGTAAAATATCACTTTCCACTTTTCCAAGAGTTCTGAGGTCTGGTAAAAGTGGAAAAGTGTAAAATTTTTTTGCATGCATTTGCTTTTGTGTTTTTGATATTTTACACTTTTCCACTTTTCCCAGGGTAAAAGTAATTGAAGTGAGTACCCTTATAGATACATTTATTCTCTCATCTGATGTTTCGTCGTAGGTTTGTGGAAATGAGAGAAACTAAATTTAAAATTAGCTTACACCAGGTGGAGTTACAAAATATATTCACTTAACTTTTTCATGTTGTTTAGGTGTATAACTGAAAAATTGTTCCTTTGTTGGACGTTGTTTACTACGTTTTCCCATGTTTCCACCATCCAATGTTTTCTTTCCACCGTACCTATGACGTTTAATTTATTGAGAGAATAAATGATTCAGAGATGTACTTTTTTTTGTTGCATATTATTGAAACATGTGCGACACTTTTTCATTGATCAATATATAAGAGACACAAGCAACACAACTCACTTTTCTATTTGCAAAAGTTCTACAATAGACTTTTGGCCAGTAGAAATGTATTCTTTGTTTAAAACACATGCAGATTACATTTTTACTTACATTTCTTTCTAAAATTTGAAATTCACACTTTATTTTAAGAAATGTAATAAAACGGACGATTAGAAACTTTGGAATGTTGCTGCCTCACCATAGATCTTGACATTCATATATTCATATGCAAATTCAGCATTGCTGTTAATAGTGTGTTTTGCACTTTTGATTTAAGCAATAAAGCCACATTTTCTTGTCTTCATACAAAAAAATCCCCAAACCCAAACTGGGCAATATAACCGATGCTTTTTTTTCTGTGTAGTGATGATATTTCGTTTCATGATCGTCGATTTCACCACTCCATTTGGTTCAGTGTATGAATGAACACTGTCTGAATAACTGATCATAATACCAGTGAGGGGTATGTTTGAAAACGTTTTTAAATCTGTAGAATTATCTATCAAGTAAACTCGTCAGCCCAGCTGATTTGTGGTGTTTTCATATTTTCCGTGAGTAATAGGCAAAATACACGACACAAAATGCTTGCGCAAACTATTATATTCACTAATGTTGCGCAATATATTATTACCAGTCACGTTTTAACACCCGACGGAGATGGATGCTAATTGTGCAGCTTATTCTGCTTGCCGTCGCTTTAAAAAAGATCCTTTTCTTTTAATTTCCTTTTCTTTTAATTTTTCTACTAAAATTTCGTATGCGCTGTTTTTTGGACCCTGCTGCAATATTCCTGACTTTTTACTTTCCATAATGAAGACAAGTTTTCATATTCTTCTATGAATTCGGTCCAAAAAATTTTATCTTCCGCCATTGTTTTGCTCTTACTTCATTGAAAACTTTTCACAACTGACAGAGAGTTTGCGCAAAATCCCCAAATGATAAAAATGATTTTTACACAAAATCTGTGCAAACAGCACAACCAGTACCACACACAGCACAACGGCTTGCGCAAAGTGTGTTTTGCGCAAGCATTTTGTGTCGTGTATTTTGCCTATAAGCTGACAAATTTGATTTTGTTTCTTTTTGTTTGTTAATAAAATTTAAAGAATTTCAATCAAAATGCAATTTATAGCATAAACTTTGCATCAAGTAAAAAAAAATTATTTCCCATTACATCACATTAAGGAATTGGGGAGAGCTTCTCACAACTAGTGATCTGTGCGCTCTCTAGTTTTATACTCACTGGGTCCTACAGTTTTACACCGGTTCCGAACGGTATTTTTGAGAAGCTTTTTGATGGCTGAGTACTCGATAGTGCCGCCGTCACTATGCGAGATGACCGCCGCCGAAAGAAATTTATATTGGTCGAGCAGGGATCGAACCAAGGCGCGTACAAGAGGCGCGCACACTAACCACTGCACCACCGACGGCAACAAGTAAGGCAAGCTTATTAAATTGTCCAGATTTTGTGTACATAGAGTTTTTCATTATGCAGGTAATTTTGACAGCTAAACCACGGAATTCTTAATGCAACTACCTAATAGCGCGATTACATGCAGTCTTTTATCATGATAGTGTCGTGATTATTATTTTAGGACAAAATGATGTTTACATGCAATTTATTTAGAATTTCTTGAAAATTTTGAAGTATTTACGAAATAAAGAAAAAACCCAATATCAGCTGTTCTCTTAAATTAATCATGTTTGAATGTATGTAAAATGAAGTGCATTTACTTTACTATTCCATTTCCATTTCCATTTTCATTTCCTGTTCACATATTAGGTCGGTTTTTTTATACCCTGCTAAACTAATTTGTCGACCACTTTGTATGGAAAGCTAAGCGATATTAAGCGGATGCCCATACAAAGTCGTCGAAAAATTAGTTTAGTTGGAAATAAAAAAACACGCTTTGTCATACTGAAAGTGTGTATACAATTCTGCAGTTGAAATGATGTGACATGATAACAACAAGAAAATTTACTCGATGTTGGATACAAAAATGTATGAGAAATCCCGTGATAACAGAGTGATTTGTCGATTATCGAGTCGATCTGCAAGATCGAGTTCATGTAAACGCCCTATAATGGATAACTCGGCATAAAACAATTTTAGCACCAAAATCAGATCTGCACCAAAATTTCACCAACGGTAAAGGATTTTGCGCTGAGTTGACAAACGCTAGGTCAAACTTCTTGGGATATAGGCCTTTAAAGCTTGAGTATATAATGATGAGCCTAAAAGTGACGTCCGCCGAAAAATCACGTTTAATAAAAACTTAGTTGCCGCCGTGGATTCATGTTTTTGTAGATCCAACGCCGTCGATAATTATGGGTCGGCTTCGTTCACCGAACACGTGGTTACTAAAATTACAACAAAAAACAAAACAACAACAAAAACAACAGCGGCATTTACAAACCAACAACAACAGCGGCATGTACAAAAAAAGTCTAAAATATCATGCTCTTAAATATTTATTTCCTTAACTACATAAAACTTTTATATATAGACATATAATTTTTTTAATGTAATTCGAAACAAAACATATTACCAAAACTGAGTAACATATAAAAATTGCTAAAATATGTTTTAATATTTAAGTAAAAGTGGGTGAAAGTTGACAAACATTTTCTCAAAATTTTGTGCTCCAGATCAACACCCCTACCTTACCGTATAACGTATTCTACGTTAAAACAATTGTATGCCGCCTCATTCATCAAATTGAAATTTTAACTTTTAATCGACATAGAGTAGTGAAAATAAACTAAAAATCGTGGTGAATCAGTGCATCATGTCAAAGTTCACGTACTATTCATTTATTTTATTGTTTTCATTCATTTCCTAAAATAATTTTGGTTATTGTGCCCAAGCACTACAATTTTACTAATGGTAATGTTTGTAAACAAACAGTTGTCATATATGCCAGTGTGAACAACTTCAATTTCGTTCGACACTTTCATTCCGAAATTGTCAATTTCGTGGCAGCGTGAACAAGGCATAACTCTGATATAAATATATTTCCTTTTATTAACCCATTGAGGGCTCATTTAACAAACGTTTTTTAACCTCACTTTTTGGTTTAATCAACTTGTTGTTATTGTCTTTTGTTGTTGTTTTCTGTTGTCCTTTGGTGTAGTTTTTATACACCAAAATAAAAAAATTATTTCTAAAAACTCGCGAGATTTTTCTGATTTTGTCACACATCGACTTAAAGTACAGAGGGAATTTGATCTCCCCTGCCTGCGCGACTTGATGGAATATAAATTTAACGATTTAAAAAATTTATTTCATTTTCATTTCAGTTATGCGCGATTATACATTCAAGCTTTAGAGACCTATATTTCGGAAAATATGGACTTCCGCAAACCTTTTTTTTTGAATCCGCATTTAATGCTCTACCAGGCAAAAACAACGAAAACAATCCAATTTTTGCTCGAAATGAAATTTGCTCGATATCTCTACCATGAAACCGAGTGTGAATGCCGCATAGGTTTCTTAAAATGTAGCATTTCATTTTGGTCCCTTTTTAGCGTTTATGATTTTGACAGCATCTGGCAGCACTGATCTATGTGTCAGTCAATTTCCCTCTCATTCGGTAGTTTCACTTCGTCTGTTCGGGAATTTTTTCACTCTGATAATTTTTTTAATATGCATAAAAATATGCTTTAAAGGTCTTAAAAACACAATCCAGCATTTATTTATTCGAACTCACGTCAATAATTACGGTATTTTAATACATGGACGTGATTTGTCCCATTTGAACACTTTTGTAGTGCACAGTACGACGCCAAAAAGTGACGAAATTCTATGAAGAAAAAAAAGTCACGCAAAATACCAAAAGTGAAGGAGGAAAGAAAAGAGCACAAAAGTGAGATTTACGTCAGTGTCTGAAACAAAAGTACAAACAAATTTCCAGCACAAAGTCTCAACGCAAAAAAATAGAAAAGTAAAAAGCATTTGAAATTGTGCAAACAAAACAAATTAAAGGATACGTTAGAAAAATAGAAGGTAAGATATTTTGTATTGGTTTTATTAAAGTCGAAATTCCTGTTTATTTATGTGCGAATTATAATGAGACAGCTGTTTACTGAAGGTTTATTGTTTTCTTCATTTTTGACTTCAGTCGGCTGTGTGCGAGAGTTCATGTGTGGATGGGTTCGTGTCTTTAAATGTTTCCCACTTGTTTCTATCTTGTTTATTTCCTATTGTTTTGTATCTCGGAATTTTATTTATGATGCGAATTAGCACCGAAGTTGAGTATCTGCAAAACATTTAAAGCAACGTCTACGGATTTAATTCTAATTTGTGTTGGGATCGGTGGTTAGCGATGAGTATCTACAGAAAATCAACAGTTGTATTTCTTTATCTCTGGACTGGTGAATCAAAATAAACAAGGGAACAGACCTAGTATAGATCGGCACGTCCAATTTTTTTTGCTTTTTTTTTTGGTTGTAGGGATCGCTATTTTAAGTAAAAAAAGTAAAATAAAAAAATCGGGGGGAACCCCTATTTTGGGAGTTACGGGCCAAGTAGCCCTGGCAGGGACCTATGTTGCTCGTACCGTGTGGTAGAACTTTTGGAAAATCGTTAAATTTATATTGCAATTAGTCGCCCGGCCGTCCGGCCGGGCTCAGGCAAGGAGGTTAAAATTCTCTCTGTACCTGAAGTCGATGTGTGGCAAAATCCGAAAAATCAGTCGATTGCTTGAAAAAAAAATATTTTCTGGATATTTTTAAAAATCCGATACGTGGATAACTTAAGCAGTTATCGAAAAAATGTATTTATTTATTTTTGTTTATTTCGACTCGTTTTACACAAAAAAGTTGTGAAATCGATCCCATAACACGGCACCACACTCGTAGTATCATCCTGTATGTCCGAACTTTGGGTGCCCACAACTCCGAAAATAGGCGTTGCCCCCGATTTTTTTATTTAATTTTTTTTACTTAAAATTAAAAGTTCTATCCAATGGTAATAGTTTGGAGCCGAAGCGAGTTGCCGACCTATTCTAGGTTTAAGCCTAAACAAGTAAGGCTTCCAATATCAGGAAGTAAATGCAGAAAAGTAAGCGAACAAGCTTTTTAACAGAGTAGGCTTGCACATTTTGTAACCTCCCAACGGGTGTGTCAGCTAAGATTGAAGAGAGATGGGTAGTGAACCACTATACAAAGTTCCCGAGGACCATCAACTGTGCTATAGTGAAAAAAATTTCAACACCTGTGAGACAGGTCTTGTCTTGCGTCATCAGCGGTGTGAGTTTGATAAATAAATGTATGCGCGGCCAAAGAAAGGAAAATAAAGAGCAAGAGGGGATTTCAACAATATTTTCGGATTTTCCCAAAAATTTCTCAAAACCAAAGATTAGATGTATGTAGGTGTGTCAGTTCATGATTGTCATTTTCATTAGTCTCTGTTTACAATATTTCACAAACACCTTGCTTAAAACTTCCAAGTTCAAGTTGTCGCTGGTGCATGGGGAAACTATTCAAGACCTGTTAAGGGAAACTGTAAAGGTCAGTAAAGAGAATCTGAAGGGACCTTATCATTTTTACTGCAAGGGTCTCCATAATGAAACTGAGCACACTCGGCACTTGGAGTACTAAGTTAGCTAAGTGTAAATCCCTTATGTCTTCTTCACTTGTAAAAATGTATTATAAATAACCTTACCAATCTACCGAAGGAGAATTCAAACAAGCCGACTCCTTTTAAAGACGCCAACCCCAACCATGAACATGTTACTTTGCACATTATTTATAAGTATGTAACGGATATACCATAGAGTAATTCTTGTATCTAGAGTAACTATTTCTCTCAGTAAATTTTCGAAGTTTGGTGCTGTTGCATATGGACGTTGCATGTTGGAAAGAATTGCTTTAATAACACCAGACGGCTCAAACCACAAATACTATATACTAACATTGAAAAATAATAAGCAAGTCAAAAATACTTTTTAATTCGCAGTTCTTAACTAAAAAGGACATGACAAATTTTAAGTCAACAATTTTTGTAATTCCACCTGGTGTAAGACAATTTACGTAAAATAACTCTATTGCACCGAACGCACCACGAAGATTGTGAAATGGAACGCCAGATGAGAAGAATGATAGCTCTAGGTGACATTATTCTATGGGATATACCATCCTTACTAAAGAAAAGACATTTTTCAAATTTCTTCTGAAACTTTCCAACATAAGCAACATGAATGTAACTATATGGACACCAATTACAGAAGCAAATTCTATTTTTGAACTGACAAATGAGGCATAAATCAACTTCAGTGTGGTATAATCGGAAAATTCGGAACAATTCCTTCTGATGAATCCAAACAGCTCATATATTTTAGGAATAATATAATCTATATTATAAATCTATATAATCTGTAGTCAGCAACAACTCCAAGATCAAGGGTAGATTTTATAGATTTCAAGATATAACGGGTGGTCCAAATACAAGTCGTACGTTATTTTGATGCTGATAGATTTTTACTGTTCGAAATAACGGTTTTTTCAATAAGAGCGCTAAAAGTTTTTTTTAAATAAAACAAAACCGGTTTTAGATACCAATGAAATTCTTTATTCCTGTGAAAGTACGTTCGATGCCATTATGTACGGAACTCGATATCTTTTGCATGGCCACCACGGGCACGCTTGCAGAAGTCCAGACCCTGAACCCAATTTTCGACGGTTTTCAAGCATAAATCGGCCGATACTGCTGCAATTTCATGTTCGATATTCGTACGAAGTTCATCAATCGTCGCTGGCTTGTTGGCATAGACCATGGACTTGACATAGCCCCACAGGAAATAATCTAATGGCGTCAAATCGCACGACCTAGGCGGCCAATCGACTGGGTCATTTCATGAGATAACACGCTCACCAAACTTGGTTTCCAATAAATTGATTGTGGCATCCGCTGGGTGGCTTGTGGCATCCGCTGGGTGGCTTGTGGCGCCGTCCTGTTGGAACCACATGTCCTCCAGGTCCATATTATCCAATTGTGGCCAAAAATATTCGGTTATCATTGAACGGTAGCGATTCGCATTCACAGTAATGTGCCGGGCTTGATCATCACGGAAGAAGTACGGCCCAATGACGCCGCCGGCCCATAAACCGCACCAAACCGTAATTTTTTCAGGATGCAATGATGACTCATGGATTACGTGTGGATTGCTGTCTGACCAATAACGCATATTTTGCTTATTGACGAAGCCATTCAGCCAGAAATGAGCCTCATCGCGGAAGATGATTGAGGCCACTGACTCCAAATTTCGGTAGTAAATTTTAATAATTTCGACTCGTTGTTGGCTCGTATATCTTTCCATGATGAAATGGCAAACCTTACTGAAGAGAAATGTCAAAAGAGCGGGAAAAAATATGACGTCGTTTGCTGTCCCTATCGATTTACTTTTGTAGCGTCTCTATTGAAAAAACCCTTTATTCACTGTCAGTCAGTACCATATCTCCGCGAAGGTAATGAAATGAAGCACCCACCGTGCGTGGTGTACGCAAACTTATGCAAAAAGTTCGGGAGACTGGCTTGCTATTGGACGACGAGCCAACGTCGAGAAGCCAATGTATCCACAGAGAGTGACAGTTTGGTGGCATAATTGATCCAATTTTTCGAAATTACTGCTTGAAACGCCAGTTTAGTTAACGGCGAGCGCTAGAGCGGCATGATACCGGTCTTTTTTATGGGTTGAACTGGAAAATTTGTACTTGGGTAATATTTTGTTTCAGCAGGATGGCGTACCAATTCATACAGCTCATGACACAATCAATCTTTTGAGCATTAAGTTCAATAACCGTGTTATCCGCCGTCTTGGCGATGTGAATTGGTCGTCTCGGAGCTGCGATTTGGCCCATAGAGTAATGACGTATAGAGACGCCAACTCTCTCAGTAAATTGATGACATTTGTGTGTTTCAGATGGGCGGTTGGATGTTGGAAAGTATTGATTTAATAATACCAGATAGAGGCAATGGCTCAAACCGTCCAACAAAAAATCAGCAACAGCATTAATGATTTGTGCGTTAACATTTTTGTGTAAATATATCACAAATGTATACTAACAATAAAATATATCAAAAAAAAAGTCCAAAATATGTTTAAATTTCACACTTTTTATCATCAAAACGACATGAAAAATTTAAGTAAATCTCTATCGCACCGACCGCACCACGAATAGAGTGTGTAAGGAAATGTCAGATGAGAACAATGGCAGCTCTATACGTCATTACTGCCTAATTTGTCCCCTTTAGAGTTTTTCGTGTGGGGTGCCGTTAAAGACCGATGCTATGCGAATGACTCAGAAACGATCCACAAATTTAAATCCAATATCGTCCGAGCCATACATGAGAGAGTATCAGAAACTGTCAACAATGTCTTGGAACATTGAACTGACAGGATGAGCTACTGCAAAGCCAGCCGCGGCAGCCACACTAATGGAATGGTGTTCCATAAATAATGGGATTATTATAGCCTTTTTCATATCTAGAGTAATTCAATTTGTTCGTCAAAACAACGTACGATATGTGTCTTTCGTTTATATGTATATATGAAATGTCCCTATATTTGAGTGAAAACATAAAAGCTTTATTACAGCCTGTTTCTGTATGCCGTACGAGAAAACAGATGAACAAAAATCAAGCGAACGAACACGTTGGAAATTCGGTTTCTATAAACCGTATGAAAGCTTTCGGGTCCATAGTAAAACCTCAACTACCTTTCGTTAGCTTGTCAAAACACTGTATTGCCATTATGTAAATTTCTACACAATTTTTTGTTAATTTTTCTCATGTGGAATTTGTATTTTCTGTCAAAATGATGGTAACCTTCTTATCATGATGAAATTAAGTTGCTGAACCGAAAACTTATAAATCTCTAACTTATGTACCTCTTATATCTGAAAGATTAGAAAAATCTAAAATTTTTGATGACAAGAAATATTCAGTGGCACAAAGGATAGAATAGATACGTTTGAAATATCCAATTTAGTTGATAAGATACCGTGTTAGGGCAAGGATAATGTAAATTGCAATATGGTATACGTAGGTACAACAAAAAATAGACTAAAGACTAGAATTGCAGGGCACAAATCCGATCAGAAATACAATAAAACCACTTCTACACAAAAAACCCGCATTTTCATTACACTGCAGTAATTTGAATCATTGTCCTGATTTTGACAATACATCAATTTTGAACACAGAAAACAATTACAAACGCAGATACATATACATTAGAAATGTTACAAATCATGAAGGTTCCATTAACACAAAGTATTAACTATAACACAGACATAGCGAATATTGCTCAGCATTACAGACATTTAGTTAATAGGAATTAGGATAATTACATTAATGTTAAATAAGATAGATATTTTCAATATTCAAGTTAATATTTTAAATTTTGTTAGTTTAAGTGTATTTTTACTTATGATTTATGAGATATTTTTTCATATTGACAAGGAAAATTTTTTATTTCCCGCTCTTTTTTTTTTGAAAGGAAAAAATTTGTGATATTGAATTTTTTTGATATTTTTTTTTGAATTGTTAATTATCAAAACGTATAATAATAATTTTTCCCTGAAGAAGTCGCCCAATGTGGAGACGAAATATTGGAAATAAATAAGCATTATATATAAATGATCTTAAGCTCGTTTCAATAATAAGAATTTGTATATAATTAATTTGTCACAAATAGACTAATACATACATAGATACTTTTATTCGCTCAATAAATTAAACGTCATAGGTACGATGGAAAGTAAACATTGGATGGTGGAAAACATAGGTTCAATATTACCAGATAGAGGCAATAGTAAACAACGTTCAATAAAGGAACAACAACCGAATTTCTTGTTCTTGTGGCAAACTAGTTGTGTTAAATACAATACAAATGTATACCAACGATAAAAGTCAACAAAAAAGTGCAAAATACATTTAAATTTTTCAGTTCTACACCAAAACGACATGAAAAAGTTAAGTGAACGTATTTTGTAACTCCACCTGGTGTAAGTTAATTTTAAATTTAATTTCTCTCATTTCCACAAACCTACGACGACGAGTGGGAAATGAAACGTCAGATGAGAGAATAAAAGTATCTGCCAGGCGACGGCATAGAGCATCTTAAAACTATGACACTACTATTTTCAAACGAAGCTTTTGCTCGCTTCGATGTGTGTTTGGGATCGATATTATGTTGAAACACCCATCGAAGCTGCATTTCCCATTTAGCACAAGGCATCATGATGTTTTTTTTAATACAGTGGTATAATATGCAGCGTCCATTGTCTGTTCAATTTGGAATAAAGGTTCTGTCCCAATGTAAGAGTAACAACCCCGTACCATTATGTTTCCGCTACCACGTTTAACTGTTTGGATTGTGTTCTGGGTGCTGAATTCGGTGTTGGAAGGTCTTCGTACAGGAAGATTACTCTTATCATAATTACCCAATCTCACTTTAGTTTCAGCTGTCCTTAAAATATTTTGCCATTTGCGTACGGGCCATTTCACATGCACCTTGGCAAAATGCAACTTTTTTTGGACGTTCCGTTTGGATAGAAATGGAACTTTTCGGACACTTTTTGCCTTTAAATTGTTTTTAGTTAGCATTTTTCTTAATGTAGAGGTGTCAACATCCCGTTCGTATTATTGCCTTTTAAAGAAGGAAAAAGGTAACAAAGTCGAACTCTACGTGGCGCAATATTTTTGGTTCCAAATGTTCTGTAATTTTCAGGGTTTCACCGTCTGTTTCCTGGATTGGGGTTATATTTTATTCCGGTCTCCAACATTTTCTTTGAGCATCCAATTATGTTAGTAATTTGTATGTAGCTTCTGAATTCTTTTATCGTCTCTTTTATTCTTTCTTGGCGCTCATGATTGCAATATTTACATCGGCCCATTTTGGAACGTCAATAATGACAATTTATTAATGCTACTAATAAACATTAATCATATTTAGAAGCTAAACTTTGTTTTCAAATTCAAATCCAAACTACCATTAACCATTTCAAAAAAATATTTTTTTGTAATTGACTCTATTTTATAGCACACGTCATTACATACACAGCCTTTAAAATACTGACACTGACCTGGAGAACAGTAGTGTACAAAATTTATTAAAAATTACGGCATTATATTCAGCAGAGGACCGGTCAATCAGGTTCAGAATTTCTTGACATGGAACATCTTGGACCACTGATTTCCAGAGAATAAAAGTTTTGACGAGTGTGTGACTCTATTTCATCGCACAAGCGGTTAGTTATTTCTGATAAAGCCATAATATACCAAAAGTAACTAAGTTAATAATTAATAATTATAATTGGTTTCCCATTACATCCCATAAAGGGACTGGGGAGAACTTCTCACAATCATTGAGCTGTGCGCTTTCCAGTTCTCACTCACTGATTGGGACCTACAGTTTTACACCGATTCCGAACGGTAATTTGAGAAGCTTTTTCATGGCTAGATACTGGATAGTGTCGCCGTCACTATGCGAGGTGACCGCCGCCGAAAGAAATTTTTTATGAAGGTGGTCAGAGCCGGGTTCGAACCCAGGATCTCATGTACAAGAGCCGCGCACACTACCCATTGCACCACCGACGGCCACAATTAAGCCACAATTAAGTTTAGTTCAACTTATTTAATTTTTAAACATATCCTTGTGTATGGACCACCCTATAGTTCCCCATTTTGAAATCAAAATGAATAGGAGACCTAAAATAAGAAACATAAATTAGCAAAAGTTTCTTATTTAAATTTATTAGATTTCAGTGAAGGTTATTTAACAGACACCACTCACTTAAGTGTTCTGCATCAATTTGCAGATTAAGACCATCCCGCAGTGAGTCGGATTTTGGAAATATTTTTTAATCATCGCCATATAATAGAAATTTAGATTTAGTGAATCATGACGAAATCTGGTATGTGGTGGACATCGATCGATTTAAATCGAATACGATTTGACGCAATAATGCCGTTTATTTTTTAAATATAATGCCCTTTATAAATTTAAAACCAGAGCTTCCATAGGGAGAGCTATGTAGGATTATGTTAGGCGTGAACATATCGCATCCTTTTGAACTATTTCAACAAATGAAGTAATTAGATAATAGTAATTCAATTAATTTTACAAAAAGATTAGGGTGATTATAATAAATTTGAATGTAACGAAAAAATTACATATATAGTATGATAAATCGCATGTATAAGGAAATTTGACAATTTTGAAATTCCTTCGTAATAAAGGATTTTTCAACAGAGGCGCTACAAAAGTAAATCGATAGGGACAGCAAACGACGCCATATTTTTTCCCGCTCTTTTGACTTTTCTCTTCAGTAAGGTTTGCCATTTCATCATGGAAAGATATACGAGCCAACAACGAGTCGAAATTATTAAAATTTACTACCGAAATTTGGAGTCAGTGGCCTCAATCATCTTCCGCGATGAGGCTCATTTCTGGCTGAATGGCTTCGTCAATAAGCAAAATATGCGTTATTGGTCAGACAGCAATCCACACTTAATCCATGAGTCATCATTGCATCCCGAAAAAATTACGGTTTGGTGCGGTTTATGGGCCGGCGGCGTCATTGGGCCGTACTTCTTCCGTGATGATCAAGCCCGGCACATTACTGTGAATGCGAATCGCTACCGTTCAATGATAACCGAATATTTTTGGCCACAATTGGATAATATGGACTTGGAGGACATGTGGTTCCAACAGGACGGCGCCACAAGCCACACAGCGAATGCCACAATCAATTTATTGGAAACCAAGTTTGGTGAACGTGTTATCTCACGAACCGGCCCAGTCGATTGGCCGCCTCGGTCGTGCGATTTGACGCCGTTAGATTATTTCCTGTGGGGCTACGTTAAGTCTATGGTCTATGCCAACAAGCCAGCGACGATTGATGAACTTCGTACGAATATCGAACGTGAAATTGGTATCGGCCGATTTATGCCTGAAAACCGTCGAAAATTGGGTTCAGGGTCTGGACTTCTGCAAGCGTGCCCGTGGTGGCCATGCAAAAGAAATCGAGTTCCACACATAATGGCATTGAAAGTACTTTCATAGGAATAAAGAATTTCATTGGTATCTAAAACCGGTTGTTTTATTTATTATTGAAAAACCCGTTACAAAAGTAATCTATTGTTCATTGAGTGGTAATATTGGGACTATCTTTACAATAGACCGTATTAGACTTCCACCTGCTGTTTTCAACTTCACCACACGAGTATTTCCATCATCACCAGGGAAGCATTCGACAATCTTCGCAATTTTCCATTTTGCTGGAGGCATGATTTGTTCTTTGATGACAACTAAATCATTCTCGTGCACGTTTGTTCGTGGTCGTAACCATTTAGCTCGTTTTTGAAGTGTAACTAAATTTTCTGCATGCCATCGTCGCCAGAAATGTTGCCTTATTTGGGAAAGTAACTGCCATCGCTGATTTGGACTGCCCATGAATTCAAGAGTGTTTGGTTCGGGTATGATCTTTAAAGGCTCGGCAATCAAAAAATGACCCGTAGTTAGTACTTCGAGATCATCGACATTAGGACTTACGGGGCACAATGGGCGGGAATTGACGCATGTTTCTATTTCGGTAAGAACGGTGTAAAATTCTTCGTATGTCAAAAGATCGCTTAAGATGAAACTTCATTCGTTTCACAGCAGACTCCCAATATCCTCCATTATGAGGAGCGCTAGGAGGGTTAAACTTCCATTCTAGTGATGAATCAGCGAAGTATTTCCGCAACGATTCGTTTTGCAATGCCAACTGGAAAACTAATTGAAGATCGTGCTCAGCGCCTGTAAAATTCATGCCGTTGTCTGGGTAATACGTCTGGCACAGACCACGACGGGATACGAAAACTTTTGAATTGAATTTGAATTTGAATATTTATTAGTAGTATTTTTAATACTTTACATTACATTATATGTTTTGTTTTTCCTTTTACAAATTATATCAATAACTCTGATTAAAAAATTTAAATATTTTTTATAAAAATTACAATTTCTCTTCTGAATAAATTTGGATTCATTTCATTCTTAATAAAATTTGGCATCATGTTGTATAGATTTAATCCTTTGTAGAAAAGTGATCTTTGCAATGTGTTGTTATCTGGTCGTTGTAGCCTAAAATCCGTAGCGTTTCTTAAGTTGTGTGGTTGAACATCCCCGACGTATGTTAGTTGTTCTACTAAATAATCAGGCGCCTCCCCCAGACTGGGGTGGCTTCTTAACCATGCCATAGCATTCATTGAATCTGTCCATCCATATATGTTGCCGATAAGTTGTCCAAATGATTGTTGTAATTCTAATGCTATTGAAGATGCCAAAACAGCGGCGCACAATTCGAGTTTGGCTATAGATACTGTTCGTAAAGGAGCCACCTTTGTTTTGGCACTGACCAAAGCTACTTAAACAGACCCATCAATATGAGTTGTCCTAGCATAAACAACACCAGCATAAGCTGATTCAGATGCGTCTGCGAAACATTGCAGATCTGTCAGTGAATCTTTAATGCCTGTACCTATCCATCGCGGTATTTTGAGGTTTCTAAGAACTAGTAAGCCTTCTTGATGTTCCAACCAACACCTACTGACCTCTTCAGGAACTAGGTCATCCCAGCCGATGTAAACGTTGAAACAGGATTTTGGGCACTAGTGTTGCCGGAGCGATTTTGCCTGTAGGATTAAACAATCTACACGAATCAGACAACAGCGTTCGTTTCGTCAATGTGCTCGGTGGCGGACCTAAGTTGACTGAAAAGTAGAAGAAATCTTCCTTGGAATTCCACATTAATCCCAGAGCACGTACAAAGTCATTTTTTGCCAGCAAATGTTCTTCGCTGAGATCCCTTACATCTTGCGGAATTAGGTGTAAGACGTATTCGGAGTTGGATGCCCACTTTCGTAAACAAAAACATCCCTTAGCGAGTATGGAGTTGATAGACTTACGGATATTGTTGAATTGATGTTCGGTAGAAGCGCCCGTTAGCACATCGTCCATGTAAAAATCTGCGAAAATCACAGTTGATGCACTTGATGTCGGTAAATCTTTAGCAGTTTGCTGCAGTGCCTTTACAGTAGATGAGCACTGGACGCCGCACCATACGTTACTCGTAGCATTCTATAATCTTGGAGGGGTTCTTTAGGAGATTTACGCCATATTATTCTCTGGTAATCGTTGTGCGAATCTGCTACTTTTACTTGCCGATACATTGTAATACTCGAGTTTTTCACAACACTGTGATGCGTTTTTTGGAGTGTTAGATACTTGCTTCATGTACCCTTGGTCCAATATTTCTTGAAGAAATGCATGATATTGTATTCTAAGCTGCTCATTTTGGGACAGACGACGTTCCATTCGAAACCATGATTGCACACCTATTGCTCTGGATTCACCGAGAACTATATTTGATTTTAAGTTTTATGTAAGTTTTAGTAACAACCTTAGCCAGGTCAGTCATACTGAATAAAGAAGAAGCGTTAATGCAATTCGAGCTATTTACCTTACCGAACACAACCCATCCAAAAACAGTATTTTGCGCTACTGGTGTATCAGGTGTACCCTTTATTTGGCTTGTTTCCAAAAGCGAAGGTATTTCGTTTGATCCTATATTTAGGGCAATTTGTGCGTGTTCATTGTATTTAGGATCAGTCATTTTCAAATTGGTCAAATGTGGCCAATAGCCGGGATTTATCATTTTGTTTGGCAGAAGTCCTGTAAGTTTCGAGAAGACCAAGACATTTAGTTGGTAAGCGGTTTGGCTGTTGATACCAGCTAGCGACAAATAAATTTCTCCCCGTACAGATCCCTTAGTACATCCTATACCACTAACTATAACGTTGCTTTGTTTACGTGGTAATTGTAATGTTTGAGCACATGCTTCTGTTACAAATGAAGACTGGGAACCAGTATCCAATAGCGCTCTCAAGACATGTTGCCTTTCGTATATATCGCGCGTTTTAACTAGGGCGGTAGCGGGAAGTACCAGGGGGATTCTATGGCACAGCAGATCAAAATGGTACTAGGCCGATGATGGAAAATGAAAGAGCAAAGAAGACAGGAACTAATTTTAAATAGTGTTTATTGATACTAATGACAGCTAAATTATGTTTTATGTTGTTTCCATTGAATGAAAATACGCATTCCTTTTGATTTCTGTCCGTTTTATGTCCAACGAAAGTGTAATATTGGTAAAATACAGCAGCAAATAAAACTCTATGAAATGGCATACTACCTCGTCGTCATGAAGAGGCATCGAAGAGAGTAATCGAAACTCTTAAGTATTACTCTATGGAGGTACTGACTGACCAGATGCGGTGGCAGTGATGCCAACTCTACAGGAACGAAACACGCCGTCAAAGTACCCAAAAAGTGCTAAAACGCGTCAAATAACGAAAACGACCACAAAAATCTCAAAAGTGCTACAACGCGCTTAATAAATAAGGGGATGTCCACTAGGTACAGGCAGATTTTATCAGTTCTAGTAGGTTGTATTATTTATTTTTTTTTTAATTTTCCTGTTAATTATATTTCCGACAATGGAGACAAATCACCATGGTACGTTGCAGTATCGAGCAACAGGTGCGAATGATAAAACTTTAGTATCAAAATGATTGTTCTCTTCTGGCAACGCTGCGCGCTGTGCTCTCGTTTTGCGACGACACCTATTTTTGAGTAAATGGGTACATCAACAAGCATTGGCGGATTTAGGACGATACCAATCATTACCAAGTGACAATTCATGTACAGAATGTCATTGTTTGGTCTGAATTGAAGTCCGGCAACATCATCGGTCCGTATTTCTTCGAAGACGATGATGGCATTGCTACCACCATCAACGGAGAGCGCTACCGATCTGTGGTTCCATCAGGACGTCGCTACATGCTACGCAGCCAATGCCACAATGGACATTCTGCACCACCGATTTAAGAATTATCTCACGCAGAGACTACGTGAACTGGTCACAGACACCGTGAGATTTGACCCACTTACACTTTTCCTTGTGGTGTTTCCTTAAGTCGCAGATCAATGCCAATATGCCACAAATTCCAATGCCCTCAGAGCGTAAAGTATTAAGCGTAATAACCAATACAAAAATAGAAGTAAACGCTCAACGATGTCAAACGGTAGAAGCAAAAGAATTTAACTTTCTTAAAACATGTTTATACTGCACTCGAAATCTAGAGATATCTAGATTTCGTGGCCTAAACATCTGATTTTCCATACACAAATCAGCTGTTCCTGTGAATGAAATCTAGATAATCGAGATTTCGGTTGCAGCATAAACGCGGTATTAGGAAAATTAGTGTATAGAAAAGGGCTAAGTAAAATTTCAAAACGCGTGCACATTACGCGTTTTTCCAAAAAAAAAGCGCCAGTGAAATTTTTTCGCGTTTTACAAGGTTGAAAAGTGCTAAATCTATCCCCAAAAGAGCTAAGTTGGCATCACTGTGCGGTGGTTAACGAAAGCACTGGGTTGCCTCCAATGAGGCGGAAAACGAGTCGTTGAGTATGGAAATAGCGGATTGAGTAACGCGAGACATGTAGGTGGGTGTGATGACTGTGGCCACAGGTTCTACAAGTTGAAGAACTTCGACATTTTTCCGTCAGATGTACGATGCTTAAACAATTTAGACACGCACGCTTAGCCTTTGCTGCCTCTATGCGTAACTCTGCGGATATTTGGCGAAATTGAGCACATTGGTAGATTTTATGCTCTCCAGAACAATAGAAGCATTTTGCGTCTATTCGTCTGGCTTTTTTTTTAAGTCTCTTTTGCATTCTTTAACGGCTTTGAAGCTGATGACCAGTGTTACCATGTTGGCATAATTTGTGCCGTTTTGGCGTAATTTTTTGGGTATTGCACTTGTTTTTTGAAAAATTATGCCAAGTGCCGTTTAGCACAATTTCCCCGGAATTTTTCAGGTTTCTTTCAATTTTAGTTAAATTTTTAAGCACAATTTTTTTTGCAAACGGCATAAGTTTTCATATTTATTGGTATCATATGTGATATTATTCTACAAATATCACATATGCGCAATACAATTCCACTCGATGACTATATGTTCACATAACTGGCATGAATTCTGAATTGTTTTGCGTATACTTTGCTTCTGTGGAATTTATATGCCTCAACGAAAGGACAGACGCTCGCATATGGTTACTTTTTTTTTAACCTGGAATCAAAATATGGACGATTATTAAGAAATTAAATGAGTCGATTTCGACAGTAAGTACTGTGCCTTCAATATCAAGATATTATTTTTTTAAAATCGACTAAATCCGGTGGAAGCTCTTCCCGCAGCTCCAGATATAAACCCGAGAAAAAAATCTTCGGGTTCATTAGGAGAGAAAAGTCCGACAAATAGAATTTAAAACAAGAGACGATTTGATCACTTTTCTCTAGGACAAGTGGAACGCATTCAATGCGAAATTATCCTAAACTTTGGAAATTATATTCGAAAGGATTTGAAAGAATTTGTTAGTTTTTTTTATTATTTTATTAACTATCATCTCACAAGTAAAAGTATTTTAGTACAAAAGTATGAGATACTACATAAATAAATGTATTGCAACAAATTAAAACTAAAATATACACAAAAGTTTAATTTTTTATTGAAATTACATTTAAAGGCAAACATATAGAAAAAAACCCTAGAATTTGTTAAAAACAATGAATCTCAAACAAAATAATAAATAAATTTTTCAACCAAACCAAACGCTCGACCATTTCAATTCTTAATATTTAAAATTTTTCAAATTGTATGTGTTTTGTACTCAGAGTTACAACCAAGCCAATTTTAGCATAATAGTGTTGCAAACGGCACAATTTTTGAGGACATTTGGCATAATTTTTTAGTCGGTCTCTGGCAACACTGCTGATTCCAACACTTCGAGCGAGCGACAACGAGCTTCGAGAAAGCTCTGTAGACCTTCGAGATTTGGCATTATATCGTCTTTAAGAGATAATTCCCACTGACACCGAGTTTCATATGCTAAACGATGCACTATGACATGGATAACCCAGTCATCCCAAAACTCTATTGGCATATAAAATATTTTTAACGCACGAACGTTTTGCATGATTGGATCTAGAACACTTTTAATTCCAGCAGCGGTATCAGCATTCACCTTTGGGACCGAGAAAATAGCACTGAAATGGTGGTCTTTTATAATGCGTCGAATATTGTACCGTGTTTTTAACAATTCCCATGCTTCTACGTAGTTGGCATCTTGCAATTTGAAATTGCATATCAACTTTAGCGGTTCACCCACAAGACAGCAGCGCAAGTAGTGAAGCTTTTGACTACCAGAGAGTGATTCCCTTTTATGCACTAATTCGTTGAAACTGTCGTAAAATGACATCCATGTTGTTGGGTCGCCCTTGAAATGTGGAAGGTCGAACTGCGGTAGTTTTATATTCCGTGTTAAAGCTGTGCTCTCTAACGTGTTTTTGCTATTTAGTGAAGACTGTACGTTTTGCGATTGAGTGTTTTCCGATTCATACATTCGTCGTAGATTTGCCATCGCAGTTAAGTAGCACGATTCCACTAGCTTTCTTTGATTTTCTTGTTCGGCAAAATCCTCGTTTTGGCATAACTCCTCAATGCTTTCTTGGGCCTGAGAAAACCGTGCCCACGGTTCTCTTAACATCTCAATTAAAGTGATGAGTTGATGTTTATCCAGCAAAGAGCTTTTGCTGGCGTCTAGGTATCTCTTTAATGCATTTCTAGAGGAATCTCTCTTCGCTGTTGCTTCGCTAGTTGCATTGACGTTCGACGTGCGTTGGTTAAATTCTTCGTGCATTCGCTTGAAGTTTGAAAGAGCTGCAATATAGCATTCATCTCCTTGTCTTCTTTCTTGTTGTGCCGATGTCATAAATGCAACGGCACACGATACCTCCACGGCATCCTGAGCTTTTGTGAAACGGGACCATTCTACCTTTAACAACTCGATGTGTGCCTCTATTTCATGTCTATCATATTGGCCATTCGGATCTTTGCTATCTTTGAGAAATCGATTTAATGTTTTGAGCGAGTAGTCTCTTATTTTAGCCATTTTCTTTGCGTCGCATTACCGATATTTTACTGTTGTTTCAGCACTTTTTTGTGGGCTATCCAGCGAAATACTTAGATCTATGGTAATTTTGCAATAAATGCACGGAAAGAGGTGGCTTCTTATGCGAATTTGCGTGTTTTAAGAATGCTAGAATTTCCGAAGTGTTATAAATTGCTATAGAAACAATGCGTTTACTGTTTCTATTTATCTATTTGGTTTTGTGTTTATCCGGTTGAACGAAGGACCATTTGTAGCGCTAGTAGCGGAGTAAATAAAATTGCGTGTGTTTCGATCACTGGTTGATTTATTACTACTCTTAAGAGACAAAGGAAATTTAAAACTAGAGCTTCCATGGGGAGAGCTACATATGTATGTATGTAGGTTCATGTTATGCGTGAACGAAAAGCATCATTCCAAACAACCGCTGATGAAGATCTGTGGCTAGATCTGAAATAGCTATACGGTTTGCCAGAAATATATTCCTATTAAAAGAAATATGGAATGGTCTTAAATATTAATATTAAAATAAAAAAGTAAAAAAGAAAATCAACATTTTGTTCTTCCTTTTCTTTTAAACTCTCGGCCGTCGGTGGTGCAATGGTCGTGTGCACAGCTCTTGTGGATGAGAACGTTGGTTTGATCCCTGCTCTTACCACCTGAAATTTCTTTCGACGGCGGTCACCTCGCTTAGTGACGGCGACACTATCGGGTATTTAGCTTTGAAAAAGCTTCTCAAATACCATTCGTAACCGGTGTAAAACTGTAGGTACCAATCAGTGAGTGTACAACTAGATCGCGCACAGTTCACTGGTTTTTGAGAAGCCCTCCCTAATCCCTTCGTGGCATGAAATGGGAAACCATTTTTTGTTTGTTTTAATCTCTACATTAAAAATATCAAAAAACCAGTACATATGAAAGTTTCTGTCGAGTGAACCGACTTAATCACACCCTCACCCTAAGTCATCCATTGCGTGGGAAGTCTGTTAAATAAAAACCGCCCATACTCAAACGTGACCATATTTATTTATTTATTTATTTGTAACATCCTGCACAACAAGACTTTAAATCTTATAATTATAGTACAGGATTTAGTATGTGTTACTTATAATCAATTGTTAACAATTTAATAATTGTATTTAACGTGTTTTTAAAAGTTTAGCAGATTGACATTGCACTAAATATTATTGACTACCCAAATTAGTTAGTTTCCCTCCCAATATTTATATGCGAGGTACAAAAATGGGCAAGGCAAGTTGTTGCCAAAATTTTGATGAGTACCAAATTTTGGTGACGCGTCATAACGCCCATGGACATAACGCCCATGGGCGTTATGTCACACCAAAAGTGGACATAAAGCACATGGGCGTTATGTCGCACCTAAAAGGGAGATAAAGCCCATGACCGGTGTGACATAAAGCCCGTGGGTGTTATGACCATTCTAGGTGCGACATAACGTCCACAACTTTGTAAATATGGTCTACAAAACTCCGTAAAAGGCCATAAAGTCCGTGGACGTTATGTCACACCTAAGATGGACATAAAGTCCATGACCGGTGTGACACAAAGCCCATGGGCTTTATGTCCATTTTAGGTGCGACATAACGCCCATGGGCTTTATGTCCATTTTAGGTGTGACATAACGCCCATGGCGTTATGTCCATGGACGTTATGACGCGTCACCCCAAATTTTATTAAGATCGGTTATGATGTATTGGAGATATCGAGTCGGCAAACCACAAATACGCCCAACTTTTGTATGGGAGGTACGAAACTGGGCGTGTCACAGTAGTCAGCTATTACTTACACAGTAGATTTTAGTAAAATATTGCCTAGTACCGAATTTTTTTAACATCGGTTGTAGTTTACGAGAGTTATCGTGTCGATCAACCGGTCATACGCCCAACTTTTATATGGGAGATACCAGAATGGGTGTGACAAAACAGCTCATTTTCTGTAGGAGAGTTTTATTTGACCAAATATTGACTAGTACAAACTTTCATAAAGATTAGTTCGGTTTTGCGGGACTTCTCGTGCCGAACAGCCAGACGGCCAAACAACTTTTGTATGGGAGGTACTACAATGGGCGTGGCAAAGTCGCCCTTGTTATAATCGGTGATTGGCGATTGATAATGTGAAGCCTTATACCTAATTTCATTAAGGTCGGAAGTGTTTCACGCGATTTATCGGATTGACAACCCGGACGAACAGAACACCCTGTTTTGTATGGGAGGTACCAGAATGGGCGTGACAATCTCGCCTATTTACTCCAGTTGTGTAGGCATTTACAGATTATTAACTGGTGTGAGAGTTGAAGCTAATCACATCTCCCGGAAGAAAGGTTTGAAAGAAATATGATTTTGTGCTAAATGTGTCGATTTGTATGGGAGGTACCAGAAGGGGCGTGGCCAAAACACCCATTTTCAATCCCAAACTCAGTATTGACAAATAATAGTCACTGACAAAATTTCGCGGTGATCGATAAAGATTTACGGCAGTTATCGTGTTGACCAGGCAGCCATGGCTCATGGGACATGGCTCAAACATCTTAAAAAGTCCTAAAACGAATTTCGTCCAAATATACTAATGACCAGTTTTTCAGAGCGAGTTTAAACCGCGGATTACTAAAACTGAGATTAGATTTAATGTTAGTTTAACTGTCCATTCTGTATTTCAGTGCACAGTTAAATACATCACAATTTTTTTACTCTGTCATGGCAACCTTGTGCAAATGTCAAATATATCAACAGTTGTTTGTTGTTATTTGTCTTTTTTTGTTTTTTTTTTGTTTCGGTAATTGTTCTATGTGGTTGCTAAGCATTCCTCCAGCAGCATAAATTCTCAATATTATGAGCAGCATCTCTTCTTCGCTTAAAGCATTATTCCTGTAACAACAGTTTTCTTAAAATGTATACTATTGTTGAAATTTTTACTTACCAGTTTGTTTTGTTTTTTATATGTTGCCCAATCAATTCAAGAACTGCATATGCAGATGCTTTTGTTAGACGGAATCTTACATAGAAGTCATTATCGCCAAGCAAATTGAAGTGATTTGTCCGGGTCATTATTGTGCGTTGTTTTCTTGTAACCTCATAACAAAATTCTTCGCACATTTCTTGGTCACTAATGTCTTCTAGACCCGAGGAAAATTTCATTTTCAAAACTCCAAAAAATATCAACAAAATGTTTTATTGTTTACATAGTCCCCTTTTCCACGTGCAAACTTTTTTGTTTTTTTCTTTTGGAGTTTGCGATCGCTTTTCCACACGCAAACTTTTGTTTGCAAACTCCTGCGAATGAAAATACAAAATAAAGAAAGAAACGTCAAAAAAATCGTTTACATTTCAAAGTCTATGTAAACAGTGTGAAAATAATTTAATAAAAGCGATGGAAAAATGGACAAGGAGTGCACAAATAATTTAATAAAAGACGTTTTAGGTTGTACAAAAGCCGCTCTAATTAATCAAATACTTTACTTTATTAAAACAAATCGCAAATCAAATTATTTGTCAGAAAACTCGACATAAACAACGAATGCATAGAATAACACATACCATAGAAGGTTTTATTCGCTCAATAAATTAAACGTCATAGGTACGATGGAAAGTAAACATTGGATGGTAGAAATATGGGTTCAATAACACCAGATAGTGGCAATAGTATACAGCGATCAACATAGGAACAACAACCGAATTTCTTGTTTTTGTGGCAAACTAGTTGTGTTAAATACAATACAAATGTGTACCAACGATAAAAGTCAATAAAAAAGTGCAAAATATATTTAAATTTTTCAGCTCTACACCAAAACGACAGGAAAAAGTTAAGTGAACATATTTTGTAACTCCACCTGGTGTAAGATAATTTTAAATTTAATTGCTCTCATTTCCACAAACCTACGATGCGAGTGTGAAATGAAACGTCAGATGAGAGAATAAGTTTATCTAGGTATGTATTAGTCTATGAACGAATGCGTTAAAAACGAAATGTCAAAAACATTTGTGTCAACGAAGAGAGCAAAGCCTTTGACTGAAAAAAGGAAAATCTGGTTTAAACGTAGTTTAACTCATATCCGAAGATGATCTCCGATTGAAAAACTGGCCATAAGTGTCTAATATGGCTCCTTCTATGTGTTAAATTTTTTTTAACGTATTAAATGATATATACCAAAAAACTTATTTCATCTAAAGCAAAAAGGATGTACAGGTAGTAGAAGAGAACCAAAAATGTCGACGCGATTGAGCGTTTTCACACTAGCCGACACGATAACGGCATGACACCGACAACGACATCAGTGCATGGTTGAAAGACAAGGTTGTATCGTTAGAACAGCTGATTTGATTTGTTTCATTTGACGCACTTGGGAAATGTCAAATTTGTTTACATTTGTTGGTTATAAGTTGTTTATAAGATAGAGTTTCACACCGGGAAAAACCAATTCAACTGCAGCATCAAACAATTTCAATTATTAATTTCAATCTTCATTAATTTGGCAAATATTTCTTTCCAATTATATCACAACTGATTCAAAAATGCACATTTTGTTTACATTTTTATCAGCTGAGTTTGACAGAAGCCAAGTGCGATTTTGCACATGATTACACACATATTTACTGCTACTACCGTGATTAGTGTGCCCTGCATCAGTGGGAGCGAAAACTCATACAATTATATTTCACACTTGCCGACACGACGGTTTTATGTCGTTGCCGGCGACTACATGTCAGCGAGAAGCAAACATTCCACTCATGTCGTCGACGACATTTTTATATTTTTATGAACAGTGCAGTGTTTTGTTATTGTGCGAAATTTTTTAAGTGTACTTTTTTTTTAAATAATAAATAAATAAAATAATAAATACAATAAAATAGCAAATAAATGAATAAAAAAAATATTTCTTCGATCGACAAACAACAACTGCATGTCGGTATCGTGTCGTGTAATGTGTAAGTACTTTGCAAAAATCGTGCCGGTATTGCAAACGCATTTCTTTCCCGCGTCATAACTTGATTATTTCATATTTTTTACATACTTTATGAAATTTTATTTAAATTTGGTTTCAATTTCTACAGTTAGATAGAATAACATCATCAGAAAACTGCTCTTGTATTGAAATATCCTACGAAGAGAGTAAGAGAGCGAGCAGAGAAACGACACGCTTCACTCGTTTTCTTTGTTGGCATTCCACTCCATGAGTAAATTTTCTTCTCTATACAATAGTTGCTTTATGTCTAAAGATACCTAGGGTCGAATATGACTCCTATGCGTTACACTTCTTTCCGTATCAAACTATATGTACAGTGGTGTGCGATGAAATAGAGTCACACACTCGTCAAAACTTTTATTCTCTGGAAATCAGTGGTCCAAGATGTTCCATGTCAAGAAATTCTGAACCTGATTGACCGGTCCTCTGCTGAATATAATGCCGTAATTTTTAATAAATTTTGTACACTACTGTTCTCCAGGTCAGTGTCAGTATTTTAAAGGCTGTGTATGTAATGACGTGTGCTATAAAATAGAGTCAATTACAAAAAAATATTTTTTTGAAATGGTTAATGGTAGTTTGGATTTGAATTTGAAAACAAAGTTTAGCTTCTAAATATGATTAATGTTTATTAGTAGCATTAATAAATTGTCATTATTGACGTTCCAAAATGGGCCGATGTAAATATTGCAATCATGAGCGCCAAGAAAGAATAAAAGAGACGATAAAAGAATTCAGAAGCTACATACAAATTACTAACATAATTGGATGCTCAAAGAAAATGTTGGAGACCGGAATAAAATATAACCCCAATCCAGGAAACAGACGGTAAAACCCTGAAAATTACAGAACATTTGGAACCAAAAATATTGCGCCACGTAGAGTTCGACTTTTGTTACCTCTTCCGCCCTTAAAAGGCAATACGATCAGGATGTTGACACCTCTATATTAAGAAAAATGGTAACTAAAACCAATTTAAAGGCAAAAAGTGTCCGAAAAGTTCCATTTCTATCCAAACGGAACGTTCAAAAAATGTTGCATTTTGCCAAGGAGCATGTGAAATAGTCCGTACGCAAATGGCGAAATATTTTGAGGACAGCTGAAACTAAAGTGAGATTGGGTAATTATGATAAGAGTAATCTTCCTGTACGAAGACCTTCCAACACCGAATTCAGCACCCAGAACACAATCCAAACAGTTAAACGTGGTAGCGGAAACATAATGGTACGGGGTTGTTACTCTTACATTGGGACAGAACCTTTATTCCAAATTGAACAGACAATGGACGCTGCATATTATACCACTGTATTAAAAAAAACATCATGATGCCTTGTGCTAAATGGGAAATGCAGCTTCGATGGGTGTTTCAACATAATATCGACCCCAAACACACATCGAAGCGAGCAAAAGCTTCGTTTGAAAATAATGGTGTCATAGTTTTAAGATGGTCTATGCAGTCGCCGGGCTTAAATCCTATTCAGAATTTGTGGCGGGACATTAAAGTGTCTATTAAAGGAATAAACCAATTTAATAAAGATGAGCTTATGACGCTGGTACAATCGGCGTGGAAAACATGACTTGTGGAGACTTGATGATTCAATGTCAAGGCGTTGCTTAGCTGTGATAAAAAATAATAGTTATTTCATAAAGTACTGAGATAATATAAAGGATTAATGAAACATACATTTTATTTGACACAGCTATTTATTCTAGTTCAGATGATGAATCGCGATGACTCTATTTTAATTCACACGCAAAACGGGGCATTTTGAAATATTTTGATTTATACCGATTGATTTAATTTTAAATTACGACATTAATATTCTAAAATGGTATATCTAGTTCTTAATTGAACAATTAAAAATAAAAGTTATAAACAAAATTTAAATTTTCTACATTTGTTTTTGTTTTGAAAATGTTGATTAGTGTTGACTCTATTTCATCGCACACCACTGTATATACGAGTATCTATCCCTAGGGATAAGAGTATAAATAAATATATACTAGTTATAGCAAATATCTTAAAAGATTTGTTTGATTCGTTCCCAATACAGTGGAGCTGGCATTTTATTAAATTGGTCACAATATTTTAATGCTGTTTTAAATCCTGTACAATTTTCGTCAAATACAAATATGTGATGTTGTTCCCAAAACTATTTATACAATTGGAAGATATATTAAACGTAATATTTTTCACACCACGTTCACTGCTCCGCTCGTTTCTCTATCCAATTTAATTAAAATTATTCGGTGGCGTTGTTTGTTTTCTCTTTCAATAAGCTGACAACAGCGTAAACATGTTTGTTGGTGTTTTTCCTCAGTCAATGCCAAATGATATTACCAAAACCAAAAAGAGTACACGCTTGTGATTGGTTTAGCTTTAAATAAAAAGCAGGTTTGAAGTGCTGCATTCATCTTGGCATTTGTTGGTTTATGGTGCCTCATCACCATCAACATCATCATCTGCAAATGGCACGTTCAAATTTAAATAAGCTCGAGTTGAAATCATACTTTTATACAAAAATATAGTCTGGTTGATACAGAACAAACAGTGTGTGTCTTTTGTTTGCGCCTGTAACGAAAATTTGCTATAAAAAGAAGATTTTATACAACAACACACACACGAGATCTGCTGTGGGAATACAAATGTACGAGTATAAATTTAAAACTCGGCATACACACATACTTCATATTCCTTGTATTGCAGTAACAGAAGGTAAAGAGACTGTCTAATTTTGCAGCTCTACAAATACGAAATACCTACATACGTGTATAATTCCAAAAAATAAACCGTGATTAAATCACCGCTATTGTGATCGAGTAGATATCGAGTAGATAGTAGATACGAGTAAAGATATCGATCGATCCAAGCAACGGTCTTAATTTAGATTGTATTCATCAGAGATAACGTGTACTGATGGACTTGGCAACAATCCTAAATGATGCTTCTAGACAGGAATTTGAAATTGTATTGAAATAAAAGGTTTGGTGAATATTTACTTAAAGACAAGTGCTATTAAATTCGGGGATTTGATTACTAACGAAGTTACTACACTTTGCTACTATGTTATGAATTAGAATTCGTGTTAATCATCGAATTTTGTCAACAATTTTTTATTCATGTTTGTTATGGTCTCTTAATGCCGTCCACCCCTCTATTTTTCACCCCAACGCCATTGACCATGATGACCATTTAAACGACTACTATTACTCCCTTTCTACGGCCTCTAATTGCCATAACACAAAAGCTTGCTTTACTTATACTACGCAGTGGGGTAACTGTGTGCGACAACAACGCCAGGCTAGCTACCTATCCCGTCTTGGTTATTTTGGATGAGTGATACCAACATGAATGTGGTGACGATGACACTCACACGCCAGTTAGGAAATTCTCTTTTTTCTTTACACGAAAACAACATGTACGATAAAAAAAAAACTCGTTCATACCATGAAAAGAGATACTGCTTTAAATATGAGATGACCTAATGGGGATACACTTACACGCATGTCATTTGTTTTGAATTATTATAATAAACGCAACATCGTCCACGTAATTGTAACGAAACCATTAGGTGAATTATAACTCTGTTTCAGGCTGTAGGATTGAAGTAGCATTTATTCAATGTTAATTTTTTTATATAAATTTAATTCAATCAGTGACCAAATTGTTCTTCCACTGAACTATACAAATGTCAAATAATCTTCCATCTAGTAAACTTGTCAGATACTTACTTTTTACTTTTATTGATTATATTACAACCTCATGAAGTCAGACGTCTTACACATATTAATTAAACAAACAAATTTCAACATATTCTTGCAACTGGCTCTATCCTTCGCCTTTTCTCGCCAGTTGGTAATACCAAGGATACGGAGAGATTCTTCTGCCTTGTCTTTCCAGCGGAGTCTTGGCCGTCCTTCTTTCCCGCTCCCATCGGGTACGTTATCAAAAATCTTTCGCGGTGGTCCATCTTCATCCATTCTGATAACATGGCATAGCCAACGCAATTGGCCCACTTTGATTCGTCTAGCTATGTCCACGTCAGAATAGAGATTATATAGCTCTGCGTTTCAGTGACGTCGGTACTCGCCATTTTCCCTAACAGGACCATATATTTTACGGAGAGTTTTTCTCTCGAAAACTCCCAGGTGTTTTTCATCCGCTTGCGATATGACCCAAGTTTCGGAGCCATATGTCAAGACAGGTAAAATGAGGGTCTGATATAGCTGGACTTTTATCCGTCGAGAGAGGGCTTTGTTCCTAAACTGCTTGCTGAGCCCAAAATAACATCTACTTGCAAGCACAATTATCCTATCCAGCCTGACGTTGTCGTCCTTGTTCACGGCGGATCCAAGGTAGACAAATTCATCTACCAAGTGCGGACCAAGTCGAGAGGTTTCTCTAATCGTTGACACCATCAATTTTGTCTTGCCCTCATTAACAGCAAGGCCCACCTTCGCTGATTCCTTTTCGATTCTTGAAAATACTGCAGTAACCTCTCGCAAATTTCGCCCAATGATGACTATGTCGTCAGCATACGCCAGCAACATATGGCTTTTCGTGTTAATGGTCTTGTTTGTATTTACTGCAGCCTTTCTCATTATTATCTCCATTAAGATGTTGAAGAGATTGCACGCAAGTGTGTCGCCTTGTCTAAGTCCTCGCTTGGTACAGAATGGTTCAGTGAGGTCGTCCCCACTTTCACTGCTGATTTGGTGTTGGTCAGCGTCTATATATATACTATCTTCCACTATCATTACGTCCTGATCTTCAGTGGAAGAATCTGAGTTGAGTAGTGCTGAAAAGTGGTCTCTCCACATTTTGAGCACACACTGCTTCTCAGTCACCAGATTCCCATTCTCGTCCTTGCAGGAGCCCATTATTAGTCCCGTTGCCCATTATTAGACCCGTTATCCGATCTTCTTACCCTCGGGAAAAACTTCCGGGATTCACCATTCATCCTGCACATTTCGGCTCTCTCACTCTCTGCTCCCACTGCCATTTTCCCCGCCTAAATAGTTGGTTTTCCTCTCTTCTCAGCTTCTTGTACCGCTCACTCACAGCACGCGTTGTAACTGACTGTTCCGTTGCCATACGTGCAACGTCGTCTTCATCAGTTGCAATGCGACATTCTTCGTCGCACCATGGCTTATCCCCCCGCGGTTTTCGATAGCCAAGTTCCGCCCCTGCAGCGATTTCCAAAGAATGGGAAATGTGCTTCCACTGCGCATCTGGGTCTTTCGGAGGGGGGCTATTCCGCCCTAGCCCTAACAGGAGAGAGAGAGTTTCTGTCGATAGGACATTGATATCATCGGTATTTGTAGCTTGCCCTGCTCAATCTCGTGCGAACTTTCGCAGCCACGAGGTAATGATCCGAGTCGATATTGGCACCTCGAATCACACGTGCATCCATTGCTGATAATGCAGCCAAGGATGCCATCAACTTGCCGACGATATTTGAGATTCCCTGCTTTGATCTTATAATTAATAACATTTTTAGGACAATACAGAAAATGGAACACCGAGCGGAATGGGCAAATTCTCAAAGTTTTCTGAGATCCCACAATCCAGATTATAATAGACCAAATTACCACTATAAATATAATAGATATCAATGCATTTTGTTAGCCCGCCTAAGTGTTGGAAAAGCACTATTCAATTCGGGGCACTACTACGATAATTCCGATTATGTACAATGTGACAACTGCGGCTGCAACATGGATATTCGACACGTTCTGACGGAATGCCCCATATCCAGAGTCGATGAACCTTTACCGATCCTTTTAGACTGTTCGACTCACCATCAATTCAACAAAATTTTACAAGCTTCTTTTGAGTTTCGCTAAACAATGTATGAATATAAACATTTTTATTAAACACTTTAATTAATTATATAATTTTTACACTTATGCGCGCATATGGTCTTGGTTACCCTGCGCCTGTTCCTTTTGTATTTTATAAATTTATTTATAAAATGTTTTCAATAAATAAATAAATAAAATAAAATATAAAAATAACCAAAAATGAGTTATTGCCAATATAAAATGTTGCTAGACTCAAAATGCGTAGGCGTGCGTCCTCGATCAAGTTGCTGCATTGAAATTTCAAATTTATGTATTGATCTGTAACTTCTCAATTCCTTTATATAAAATTCGGAGAGGGATTTAAACCTTTAGAAGGTTTAATGATGTATAACTTATTATTACAACAACTTATTTAAATGTAAAACATGCTCTATAGTGTCCAATATTTTAACGACTGAAGTTTTACAGCCGTTAATGATATTTACTATATTTTAACATTTCTTAGCATAGAGTAATGACGTATAGAGCTGCCACTGTTCTCATCTGACATTTCCTTTTACACTACTCGTGGTGCGGTCGGTGCGATAGAGAGTTATTTGACGTAAATTAACTTTCAGCCACGGTTGCCACAGGACTAATTTTTTAGTTACCATATTTTTCCAAAAAAGTTACCAAAAGTTACCAACATTTAGAACATTAAATGTTATTTAAAATAATTAATTATGGATAATCTTATTACATAAATACATCAATATAAAGATTACAAAAAACAAAACATAAAATAAACTTTCACTCTCTTTGCATTTTATTGTCTATTAATTGCAATGCAAAATTATTTAGTGCACAAGTTACCTAATACGGCATTTACACCGACCAAGATTAGCGCATTTCGATGGTTAACTCCATGGTTTAAACTGTGAGCAGATTTTATCTACTGGCCCGATTTGACTCACCGATCCAATTCTAAAGGTTCAGTTATTTAATTGGTTTTGAGGTTTGCATCAAAATGAAAAAACCAATAGCCGCCAACTTAATTTTGCTGTTATGCCGCCGTCTTCGATAATTTTGTCTCAGCGCGGAGTTTGTCTAAGCATGGAGTTGCCAACTAAAATGTGAATTTAATCTCAAATTGGTTGGTGTAAACGGCAGATTAGAGAACAAGGTTATCGCTAACCTGACCGCGATAAACGGCGGTGTAAATTCGCAATAACGCTTTCATAATCAATCACGAATCAAACTCCACGCGAAACATTTTGCTCCCAGAAAAAATTAAGAGAAAAATCTAAGTAAATAGGGAAATAAATTCAGAACAAAAACGGTCGAATGCCAGACAATTTATGTCTTAATCATAAATAACATTTCATTTGAAATATTTTTCCCACTTTAGTTAGATTTTTCCACTTTATTTTTTTCTGGGGAACGTGAACTTGTCTCCATTGGGAAGTTTACTGATTGCAAAAAGTGAATTTAAACAGCACAAAGAGTTCGTTTGTGCGAAAGAGACGAATATATTTGGTTGTTTAGTGCGTATTTTTTTTAGGCCCATAACCATTCAATTCTCCCAAACAGTGTTGCCACTGCTGCATGTTTTCTTCTGTTTGTAAGTAACATTTTAGATCATATTTGGAGAAATTTTGGACAAAAGTTTGAAATCAAATATTTTTTCTTATACTAATTATATCTTTTCAAAATGTTACCAAAATTAATAAAATGTTACCATGTCACCAAGCCGTTTAAATGTTACCAATTTTGGTTGGATATTGCCAACCGTGCTTTCACCACGTGGAATTACAAAAATTGTTGACTTACATTTTTCATGTCGTTTTGATAGAAAACTGAAATTTAAACGTATTTTTGACTTTTTTGTTTCATTTTATTGTTAGTATATATTTGTGGTTGTGGTATTGTTGGTTGGATTACGCCATTGCCTCTATCTGGTATTAATAAAGCAATACTTTCCAACATCCAACTGCCCATGTGCAACACACCAAATGTCACTAATTTACTGAGAGAGTTTGCTACTCTATATGTCATTACTTGATGGCCATATGCATGTGCTTTGAGCACGTATAAAGCTTAACTATATTTTACATTTATTTTGATATTTTCCACTTTAAAGTTCTATAAATTTTGACCTCTTGAGAAAAGTGATCCACGTGAACGGCTTTATTTTTCCCAAATTGTAGTTTATCAGAGCAGAAATTCCGTTGGCGAGCGAGGATTTACAATCAAAATTTTTTGATTCTTGTCGATATATATTTTAGTAAACTTATGAAAAGTGTTGTTTTAAAAATAGTATGTAATAAAATAACAGTTATAAAAAATTTGTTTTAAATAACACTGAAGTATTTAATACAGTGATATTTTGTATTTGTTGTTATTCTTGTTGTACGTGCACAACACTTTAGAAAAGTTCACTTTTTAATACAATTTTGAAAGTTGTTCTTTCTATATTATAACATTATAATTTTTTCATTACTGCCTTAACATTTATTTGTCATATTACTCATACATCGAACTAGTTAGTATATTTGAGTGTATGCGAGATAACAATTCGTATTAGTTTGGAATGACTAAATCGAAGGGTTGCTCTCTTCTCATTTTATCAACATTGAGCGTGCGTTTCTGTTATTGTTTAACAACAATGACTTTATTGTAATTAATTATTTTTGATGACGTTGCGTCAACCTGAAATACCACCTGAATTTAATTTAAAATTTTAATTTTTATTATATTATTTTGTTTATTCTTTCCAGTTTACATTCCCAAGGAGGAACCATAAAGCATGACCACAACTACGGGCATTAACTTAACGGATACGGCATTTAATGTCAGCAGCAGCACAATTGCGCCATCAGCATCGACGTCAACAAAATTAAATTTCATGGTTCAACCTACGCCACAACAAATGTCCTCCGCTCCTCTAGACCCACTGAGCCATGTGGGTGACGGTATATTTCTGCAGACAAAGACCGCACAAGGATTGGCTGGTATTTTCGTTTGGGCTGCATTATTTATTACATGCCAACAGGTGCGTGCGTAATGGAATCTAATTTTACCATCACTTTCTTTTATATTCTAATCCGTCTTTGCTTTTATTTTGTAGATCTATCAGCACTTACGTTGGTACACAAATCCGCAAGAACAACGTTGGATCGTACGCATATTATTTATTGTGCCCATATATGCAACATATTCGTGGATAAGTCTGTTGTTTTTCAATTCGGATAATGTTTATGTATACTTTTTTACCGTGCGAGATTGTTACGAAGGTAAGATTTGTAGTTAAACTCAGTCCCATTGTGTTGCAAAATTTTAAACTATTCGGGGTTAGACAGATTAACAGAGTGACACTGCATCAGCACAAAATCCTTAAATGTATGGCCATATTTTTAAGACCACTAATATAAATCAAATGATGTTTTCAAAACAACAAATACATAACTTTTTTGAAATAATATTTGACTTTTAATGTATTTACTTCGTCTTGAGTTTACTTCGTCTTAAAGTTGATATTGTGTTTTATGATATTTATTTATTCCCAATATTTCGGTAAACTTCATGTTTTTTCACTAACAGAAGTGTTAGAATTATACACAAAGAATTATAAAGACAATAAAAAAGTAATAATTAATTGTATCCCATTACATCCCACGAAGGGACTGGAGAGAGCTTTCCACAATCAATAAGCTGTGCGCTCTGTAGTTTTCCAATCACTGATTGGGACCTAATTTCGAACGCAATTTTGGGAAGCTCTTTCGTGGCTCATGACTCGTATGGAAAGCGGTCAGTTTAGGGATCGAAGCCATGTTCTCATGTACAAGGGTCGCACCTTTGTTCATTTCACCATTTACGGCCACAATTGGTGTTAACATGCTGTTCGGTTCCAATTTTCTTCTTTGATTTCGTAACTAAATGAAAAAACCTGATAGTTCCCCGGACACAATAAACAAAAACGTCGACCAATTCAAAATGTTTGTTCTTAAGTCGCCATACTTAGAAATGATGTCCATTCAAATTTAGAAAATTAAAAAAATAAAGCTTGAAACGTAGATGAATTTTTTCATTCTATGTGTAATGGTAGTGTGCGCAGCTCTCGCACCATTATTCATTGCACCATTGACAGCCACAATTTATCGAGCCTTATTTATCCAATCAATCATGCTTGGTAATCTTGCATCCCAGATAGCTGATTGATTCCAATTCTTCAATTAACGATCAATCAAATCTTAGTGGGTATTCTATTCTGTTTGACTATGCATTAGCTTTGTGTTATTAATAGTTATTTATGCTCAAGATCATTTTTTTTGCATTGTCGGAGAGTATGTTGAACTTGGCCTTGTGGTCATCAGTTTTGGTCCATAAACATTGCCTAGTCAATGTCATGTATTTTAGATGTTCATACATATTCCACTAAATGCCGAACGGCGATATTCTATAGGTTGCCTCCTTCACCTAGTTCATAAGTAGAATAAATAACATGAGGAACCTGACACATCCTTGCTTAACGCCCGTAGGCGTGATAAAGGATTGGCTTTTTTCCGTTGAAACGAACTTTATATGTGGAATCTTTGTAGAACTTCTGAATCATAGATACTACCTTGTCTTGGGTTGCCATTACTTTGCTTACTTTTTGCATTGCACAATGTATTGGTTTGGTTTAGGACACGTGACAATAAGAGACACTTTACAACTGCCTTATCATCACTACACTCGGAGGTCGGTCGACCCATTCTGATTTACCATATAATCCAAAAAAAGAGAAGGAGTCGAGCCCCAAAAATAGTGGATATTCTGATAGATAGATAGACGTAGGACAATCTGAAGAACCACTCAATTATAATACCAATATATATATCCCCTGATAATCTTATCAATACATACAATACCATCCCAAGGTGAGGATCCACATATGCAGGTCAAGGTTTACAATTCCAAATTACCAGTAGGGTAGTAAGAAGAAACTCGGCAGGGGCCAGTAGACAAACCATCAGAAGATGTTTCGCATGCCCAGATCCATGACAGACCCCGTGTATATTCCATAAAATCTTCAATGGCCACATCGCGCAAAGAGGCCAGTCCCTTTGCCTGAAATCATCCAAAGCAACAGCGACGTCTTCGCTGGAGGGCTGGGCATTGACAGAAGGTGCTCAAAGGTAATATCCCTACAGATATTGGACAGAGTTTGCTCACCCTTTTCGGGATAATGACAAGAACTTCCTCGTCCAATCCCGAAAGAATTCGTTATTTAACTATATACTTCTGATAACACTGTTCGACACCAAAAAAAATGATGGGGTTCTGTCAACGAATTCAGGTAGAATGGTCTAAAAAAATATACGTGTATCGGGCTAAGATTTGTGTTTAGGAGTGTTCGGACACATATAGTGAAATTTTATGGCGATAATTTTTGTAGAACATTTTGACCACGACCCCCGCCATTTTGGAGCAGTTTTTTGCGAGTTTTCAAAAAAAAAGTAAAAATTAGGGTCACACGTGACAGTTAGAGGGTTAATTTGTTCCACAAAAATGTTTATCTGAATCTTTTCTATAAAACTCCTGAACATCTTTTGTACTTCAGAAGTAATGAACACACAATTTTGCACGCGGATATGTTGCAGGATAAATGCAGATCAGATCTGGCGTATATTTTTTTTAGACCTTTCTACCAGAATCCGTTAACAGAACCCCATCATTTTGAAAAAAAGTCTAATTTTGTCTCACAGTGTAATTGGTGTAATGACATCTGCTAATGTGAATGCACCATATTAGTTGTCGTAATCGGAACGAAGCATGTACCTCACATAACTTGCTGATTGCGGATTGCCCTTTTCAATGTTAGTGTTCGAATCGAAAACGCATATTGTGCAAAGGTTCAATATTTTTAACAGGATTCAGTACTAACCTAGACCTTCTTGGAAGTTTCATTCATCAATGGCTTACCAGGTATTTAGACTGTTTTGTCTCAAAGTAGATTTTAGAGTTTTATTTTACGACATTGATATGGATGGGACCTGTAGGCGGCCAGTGTTGTGCTTTATGATTTTGCTTCGAATACCGTTGGCCGCCGTGGCACGGAGAGGGAAGGAGTTTATTAAGAGTTGTAGCAATTATGTTTGGTTTTTATGTTATCTTACTGTCAATAACACGCATCGGTGTTAGCATGCTGTTCAAGTTTCTCAACCAAACAACCTTTCCACTTTATCTAGAATCGGGCAGCAGTTTGGGGATATTTAGAATAGTGTCGTAAGTAGAGACATGCTTGGGAATTTTTCATAGGAATTGCTGCAAAGAGCTTCGGACAACATGAGAAAGACCCCATATTTAATACATATTCTAAATTGCATTAAGTAACCCCAAAGCTTTAAATTACAATATTGAAAAGGTGTATTAAATTACAAAATGAATTGCAAACAGATAAAAAAACAAATTTTAAACCAGCTACATTAACGGTTTTTAAATTTGTATGAATGGTAACAATATATATTCTTTGTATCTTACAGCTTTTGTGATTTATAACTTCCTCTCGCTTTGCTATGAATACCTCGGAGGTGAGGGCAACATTATGTCGGAGATCCGCGGGAAGCCAATAAGAACATCCTGTCTGTACGGAACATGCTGCTTGAAGGGCAAAACATATACAATAGGATTTCTACGCTTTTGCAAACAGGCCACGTTACAGTTTTGCTTGGTCAAACCGTTGGTAGCATTTATTATAATATTCCTGCAAGTATTCGGACATTACCATGATGGTGATTGGAGGTACATAATTGATAAACATGATATTTTTTCGAAACCATATATTAATTTATTAACTATAACGTTTTTGTTTAAATTCTAGTGCCGATGGTGGTTACATCTACATCACTGTCATATATAATATATCAGTTTCATTAGCCCTATACGGTCTGTATCTGTTTTACTTTGCCACTCGTGATTTGCTCACACCATTCGAACCCGTCCTAAAATTCTGCACCATAAAATCGGTTATTTTCTTATCATTTTGGCAAGGTGAGTTGTGCCTAGTATGTCGTAAAACAATGCAATTATTTGACTAATATCTTGTGTCTTTTCTCGCTTCTTCGTTAGGTGTTGGCTTGGCTATATTGGAAAAGGCAAAGGTTATATCTCCCATTGTAGACAGTGCTGGCACTGTTACATCAGCCGGTACCGTGTCGGCAGGCTATCAAAATTTTTTCATTTGTATTGAAATGTTATTTGCCGCAATTGCTTTGCGTTACGCTTTTCCGTATCAGGTAAGAATGAGTTGAATTGGAGTGTTTCATTATATATTAACCGTCTGTTAGTATTATTAGATAGTACATGTTGTTAGTTTTTAGTTTTACACATTTCGATTTCATAGCGATAAGATTCTTATCTCTTTGTTATTTAAACAAACGAACGGTCTGTTCTTGCCGACAAGATATGTATGTCATCGACTGTAAAACTGCAAATGAAGCAAGAAGTTTACATCAGACGTCATTATCGACTAATTATATTAAAATCAAACTACTATTTTCCCTATTTAGCTCTCTTCTATAACTATGTTTTCGGGAGGAGAACATGAAGCTAAATATCATAGAAGGGGATATTAAGATAATTATAATAATTTTAAAGAGATTATTATGATGTGCAAATTTATTGTATTCAATTTGTAATATCAAAGCGTTATTTGTTTCCCTTTTCAGGTGTATGCTCGTAGTTGTATTGGCGATGGTCACGGCCGTTCAGTTACCATGCAATCTATTTCAAGCAGTCTAAAGGTATACCAAGTTTATATTTTTCAAAATGAAGTGAATCATACATTTGTCTTGACATTTTTGTTTCAGGAAACCATGAACCCTAAAGATATTATGACAGATGCTATACACAATTTCCATCCACAGTATCAACAGTACACACAATACAGTTCCGGTAAGTCAATATTTTATTAATTTCGCTTGTCATATTCCTTTTTATTTTGTTGCGTTACTAAACTGCTTGGATGTATGTAACTAGTGTCGGTGCTTTATATTTTGTGGCTAATAGAAACAATATTTTGTAATAAGTTTGCATGATATACATATGGTAATTTTATTTGGAAACATGGGTTTTGTGTTATTCATTGTATCTATTTCTAAAACCACTTATAAACACTTAGAACACTTTTATAACTGCTAAATATTTTAAAGATTACACAGTACAATACCTTAAAAGTTTTGACTTTATACAACTTTCCATTTTTCACTTTAAATCGAGTGATTTATCTATTCGAATCATATTACTGTGTGGGTTTAATGATGTGAATATTTTTAAGATTCGATTGTTAAACACTAATGCCCTTATTTATATAACATATGAAACGTGTAATAAACAAAACTTGTATACAATACTGGTCTAATAAACCTCTCATAAGTATGAAGAATATGGCCTCTATAGTTTTGGATTTCAGCAAATGAAAGCGATAATTTAAAGTAAATAATAGAATAATCAAGTACATGTGTCTATCTTAAATACATTCATTTTAGTTTTATAGATATTTTTGTATTTAATTTATATTTTTTAATTTGTTTCTATGTTTATTTAAATATCATTTAGATTCACTATCATTTGAGTTTTTTTCTGTTTTGTCCTTGTTTCTAATCAGACAATTGACATTCCGAAGAACATAATATTGTAAACCCACCAGTTAACAGTTGCCAATTCGCCAGCTCTATCGTATCGTTGTATTCGTCGTAATTCATAATAATAATTTAAAAAGTTTTACGCTGTACGACAAATACGACAAAGCTTGTGAATTTCCCAAGTATACTTATAGTATTTGTATATTTAACAAAAATCATTACATTATTCACAATGGTAACAAGCAAAAATTATAAAAGTCGGATGATCGTATGCTGCTGAATCAAAACTAAATATAATTAATTACTTTAATACAGAAAATTGTGTGTATATACCACCCACTCATTCTGGGCAAAGCAAAGCGTTCACATCAGTTTTGGTAAATTTTGAGGGATTACATTAAATTCTCCCCTTTAACCCATTTTGAGCCGCGTTGCAAAAAGTTTCGAATTTTTTATTGAAAATTACATTCTTTTATCGTAATTAGGGATCGCTGAACGCAAATCCGTCATCAGAATTTCGCTATCTCATATAGTTTCACAGATGTCTGCTATTTGGGAAGTCAAAAAAATATCATTTTAACAATCACAATTTTTTCCCGACTGGTGGCATCTGGTTTGGTTTGGTTTAAGGCACGTAACAATAAGAGACATTTTACAAATGCCTTATCATCACTACACTTGGAGGTCGGTCGTCCCATTGTGATTGCCTATATAATCTGAAACGAAAAAAAGAAAAAACCAACCCGTAAAAAACATAGTTTTTGACTATTAATTCTTTATATATGACCACGTCCCTTTGTCCAATCCCACCCATATTTGCAGCAGATCTTAGAATATGTACACCTAACCAACATACCCAATTTTGTTCAAATACCGTTAAGAGGAGTAGAAATAATGGATTTTTAATTTGTGATTTGTATGGGAGGTACCAAGCCCCTTTGTCCAATCCGGCCTATATTTTGATAGTTAGTTATTTTTGTCGTCGCCATTAGTTTGCCTGCGAAGTTTCAGCTCGATTGGATCACGGGAAAAGGGTTAAAAATCAATCCAAAGTTTGCATACAGACAAGTGAAGTTAATATAAAGAATTTAAAAAGAATCCCCAGTAATAGTAGATATTTCGATATATAGATACCACTCAATTATGTTCCCAGTATATATATCCCCAAATAGTAAGCCCTGATCAATACACACAAGGCCATCCCAAGACGAGGATCCATATATGCAGGCCAAGGTTTACCATTCCGGATTACCAGTAGAGTAGTAAGAACAGTAAACCCGGCAAGGGGCCAATAGACAAACGATCAGATGATGGTTTCGCCTGCCCGGATCCATGACTGACCCCGTGAAAACTCGCATAAAATCCTTAATGGCCCCATCGCGCAAAGAGGCTAGACCCTCTGCCTGAAATTACCCAAAACAACGGCGACGCTTTCGTTGGAGGGCTGGTCATTGACAGAGAAGGTGATTAATGGTCTCCATCTCCTCTTCATCACCACAAGCACGGCAGTAGTCAATCCCGTTCGCAATCCAGTTGCGAGTGACGTCCCCAACATCACAGTGACCCGTGATAACCCCAATGAGAAGCCGCAAGTCAGCCTTGCCCAGTCGTAGAAGCGACTTAGTTCTCCCCGAGTTCACTGTAGACCATATATCCCTCGATCGCCTCCAGCGGCCAGCGATCAATGAAGACATACAAGTAACAGCTCGGTGTATTTGCAGTGGCAATCAATCTCAAATCAGCAGAAGTACATCCTGCTCTAGCAAGACATTCTGCTTCAACAATTCATGCGACATCATTATATCCCGGAACCCAGCAGAGTCTTAGCTTGCCATCATTCATTATTTCAGTCGCAGCTCGCATGATCGCCACGATTTCCGCTTGGAGGACACTGCAGGTCGCACTCAATATCAGCGAAAGCCCGAGTTGACAGTCCTCACTCAAGATCCCCGCTCCTGAGTCCGATTCCATTTTGGAGCCATCTGTAAAGATCAGATGACCAGAAAGTGAGGAAGGTATACCTCTCACCCAGTCACTCTTATCTAGCATCATGATCTCCGGGCATCGCCTACAGTCTACCTTCGGCCACATGTAGTCAGTCGCCTGACTCAAACACTTGTCCGGGTTATTCTCGATTAACTCCTGGAGAATGTCTCCGGATACCCGATTCTATCATGTGGAGGGCGATTCTAACAGCACAGCCGAGTAGTCATCAGATTCAGGATGATATTCAGTGGGACCTGCGGCGTTCTTCTCGCAACACTGATGCATATCGACGCAGTGCACTGAACCTTACTGAGCATTTTCAACTGGTAGCTGTTCCCCAATGCGTTCCACCAGCCTGCGCAAGCCATAACTTATTTGTACTTTTCTTTTTTTCAAAAGTAATATTTTTTTGAAAAAAAATAATTCTTTATCAGCCTGTTTCTCTATCACGAACGGAAAGCTTAGCGAAAGAATATCAGTTCCTCATATTCGACTCAAATTGACTCCTGACTCTATGTTTGTTACTAACTGGCAGCACATTCGAAATAGAGAAACCAATATTTGTACTGAAAAATTTTGAAAATTGTTTGCCCTGTTCTTCGATCTCGAACGAAATTCACTCACTCGAATGTGACTGAAATTTGGATCCTCAGAGTGGAAAGGGTCCGTTCAGTCGGCTTTGTCTTTGATCACAAAAGACAACACATTAAAAATGAAGAAACTGTACGTTTCATTTCACTTTAAATGTCAAGATTGTGGGCCGCAGATCATATTTCTTTCGACCAGAATACGAACTATATTTTTCGTTCGAAATCGATGAACAGGCGCTTTATGTTTTCATGTTTCGACTTGAAGCTACAAGATTGTAGAATCCAAATCAACTTTCTTTCGTCTAGAACATGAACGAAAGCTTTCGTTCGAGATAGAGAAACAGGCTGTTAATGTGTCTCATTCTCCTTTTAGAAACTTGGTCTCAATATAAGGTTTTTCCAACACCTCTAGAGCCCATAAAGGGGAGGGGGGGAGGGTAATGTAATTATTTGTTGAAAGCCAACAAAATTTCCTATAGCACTGCATCATTGCGTTTTACATCGCGGATACATCGTCATAGAAAAAAATGCGGTTGAAAATAGCTGTTCGAAAACTTGACCAGTGTCTCAAAATGGGTTAATTTTAAGGAATACTATACCACAGGCTCAAGACACAGTAATTGTATAAGATTCCTTAAAATAATGGTGTTTGGATGTAATGAACCTCAAACAAAAATATATACACTTTTTCCCGTCAACGTAGTCAGTTCTAAATGATATCTTAAACACTTGATATGGTCAATATGAGTTTTATAAATGGGTGTAGGTAATATATGTATGTATTTCTCTCGATTCAGTACGGTACGATATTCGATTTCAAATCGCTTTCATCACATTGCGCCACTTTAAAACGTAGCAGTACTCATTTGTCACTAACCTACTTCACTCTCGTACATCACCTAAGGCTTGGCATTTGTTTTCATATCAAAAAAGTTTATAAAATTAACAAATTAAAGACAAATGAATCGATTTTTTTTTTAATTTTTCAGAAGTGACCTCATCTCAACGTTATGAAAAACTTTAAATACTAATTATAACTAGAGGAAATCAGAAGAAAATTAACATTGATTTCAATCACTTATTTGCTTTTTAAATGAATAAAAACAATTGAAAGACATATTTAACTTAAAACAGTTAATTTTAGTATAAGTCTAATGAAAATTACAAAACAAAAAAAAAAACTACCTTAGTTGCCTTATGAAATCCGCCTGTAAGAACGTTTTAATTGAATGTTCCAAACACCGACCAAGCTGCTGAAAACAGAGTTTTAATATTGTTTACAAAATGGACCTGTTCTCGACCAAGGTCTCGGAAATAATTGTATTTACTTTATTATTTCATTCAAGTTATGCATTTATTCCTAAGCGTATTCATACTTTTTGAAACAACTATTTTGTTCTTTACCCACAAATACAAATTGAATACCTAAATACTTAACATTTACGTGATACATTTTTATATACCCGATTTTGTTTTTAATTTTTCGTTTATGTACTTTAATTTCCTATTAAAGCGTGTCCCAAAATTCACACAAGTCGTAAGTTTGATAGACAACACAGGGGTTTAATTTGAATAAATAAAAATTTCGTCGATACAGCGTTCAACTTCCTGCTTCAATGCATGGGAGGTCGTCGTGGGCTTGTTCTCATAAACCTTAAGCGAATCACAGACTTGTCATTCAGGAGCTTGAACATCAGCTATCGTTGATGTTTATTGTCGGTTTACCGCCCTTATTTATACCAAATAAGAATGTAATCGAAGCTGTTCGCATCACTATCATGTTCATAAAATTTTTTGGTAATATTTTTTAAAATTCATCAGTCAGATAAAAAGTTATCGACCAGGCTCATGCTCATGAATGACAAGTGTGTGGTTCGCTTTAGACTTCTAAAAACCCCTCTAAAAATTTCAACGGCGTTAATTCACGTGATCTCGGCGCCCAACTCTAATTATCAAAACGGGAAATTTTACGACCAGGAAATGACTTATGCAGTAAATTAATTTTTTCTCGGTATGTATGGCATGTAGTACCATCTTGTTGTAGCCACATGTTGTCCACATCCAATTTACACAGGATTATTGTTATGTCGCGATAGCGAGTACCATTATCTGTTATTCTGAGGCCTAATTGTCACATCCGTTTTGTGTCGTAATCTCAATTACGAAAGTGCTTTTAAAGGATCATTTTAAGGTTAAATTTTAAAAAATTAATATTGATGAAATCTCTTATAACTCTATTAACTCGATTCATACAACTATTTCTTAAGTTTGGGCCAGTTCGTAAATGCTGCAGCTGATGCAGTTGCTTGTTTGTTGCACATTTTACTTGCAATTACCAACTCAAAACAACTCCAAAGTTATCAGTCGTTGCATTTACGAATGTACTGCGCATCAGTACAGTAATGCATATCCGAACAGGCCCTTTTAATTCAAGTCTCCATTTTATCAGACTTTCAAAATATCGATTACGATTAGACCCGTAACCAACCGGATTTTCGAAGAAGAATGATCCGATGGTACCTTCAGCTCAACATCCACATCAAACAGAGCCACGTTGTGGATGCATTTGTTTCTCAACAATAACTTGCGTATTTTCTGAAGCCTAAATCCGATAATTTTGACGACTAAAGAAGCCATCAAGATGATAACGAGCCTGCTTCAACGCTGAAGATGAGTTTGTTCGATTTGTAAAATATGAAAACTCGTTGTTTTTATGTTGCACTGTTCAGTTTTTAATAATTTTGAACTGTCACCGGTCACGATGTCGTGTTTCTCTCTCTCAACAACTACACTACCGCACAAATGCCGCGAAATTCAAATCTTACGTGCATTTTGGGACACCCTTTACAAAGCTCGTATATACTTTTAATTTTTTTTTGAATGATGTACCTTTATAAAATATATATTTCTTTATGTATATTAAGTTTTATTTCATAGAATTGCAATACGGATTTCATTTGTTTGCTTAAGTTATACATTATTTAAAACTACATCAACGATGTTTGCTCCAAAATGCCTTGATATTGAAATAAATATGAATTCCGTCTTTATATCCTAAGTTGTATAAAGTTAAAGAAACAACAACCAAAAATTATGAATAAATAAACCGGTCCCTTTTCGCTCAAATTTGCTTTTTGTGAAATTTGTAAAATTCACTCTTTAGTTTACTGAATAATATAATGCAATTGAGTCCACAATTTGAATAGGCGTGACTGCCAGTGGTGCAATGGTTTGTGTACTCAATTTTTGTACATACGAACTTGGGTTCAGGCCAGGTATCGGAAAGGCACGCGAGCGGGCGTGCACTCTCTCACTACTCAAAATATATATATTTCCGCACGCAAAATGTGGATCGTAAGCCGTTACAGGCCACCGGTGGTGCAATGCTTAGAATGCGCGGCTCTTGTACATGAGTACGTGGGTCTATTCTTGCTCAGACCACCTAACATATCTTTCGACGGTGGTCACCTCGCATAGTGACGGCGACACTATCGAGTATTTAGCCATGAAAAAGCTTCTCAAAATAACTTTCGGAACCGGTATAAAAACTGTAGGTCCCAATCAGTGAGTATAAAACTAAAAAATGTACAGTTCACTGGTTGTGAGACGCTCACCCCAATTCCTGGATGGGATGTAATGGGAAACCATTTATTTTTTTTTATTTGAAGCTGCATTTTTACATGGCGGATACAAAAGGAAATGTTCTTGGCAAATTTAAAGCATAAAAGAAAGTTCAAATAATTCCAAGTAGTTGCTCCGAACTGTCAATATGTGCACATGTGTGAAAGAAGGACAAGAAATCGAGCGATGTTTGTGTTATATTTTTTATGAAAATTGAAAGGTAATTTTTAAAGTTATTGAGATTAAGTTCCTAACTATATATTTGAGGCGAAAGCGAAATTGTATAAAAATGAAGCCAGTTTAAAAACCATACATTGTCCTAAATGTTTCATATTTTCCCAAATCTCTTGGCGATTTGAAAAGTGCATGAAATTTTAACTTGCCGCCTAATTCATTTCATAAAAACGAAATGCTATTCACTACAGCCTTGCATGCTCATGTTTTTACCTTGTTGTTTGTTAACAAATAAAATTTAACAAAAATCATTCGTCACCTTCTTAATTTGGCCAAGATATGACGACGAAAATTATGTGAATATGAGGGAGATTAACATGACAAGGCCCTAAATTGCAATGTCAGACATGTGCAAGCGTGTTTAATCGGTGTGATTTGATTTCAATCACACCGTGCCTAAATTTTTAAAAGATGTCTCAGTAAGAATGCACTTTTTCATTTTAAAATAAAAACACGTATTTTTCGAGATAGTAATGATTTTTTTTATTGAATTGTAAAGAAGACATGTTCTCCGCTTAAGTATGGAGTAAAATGTCTGTCAAATGTCCCCCACGGCTCTGATGACAGGTCATTACTCTTTTCATGAATATTTTTTTTTTACTTTTTCACAGAGATGTGGCTGTATCTTACAGATGACGCGTTGGATCTCGAATTTGAGCTCAGGAATTGTTGCTGGTTTATTCGCATAAACGCGAGATTTCACAAAACCCCAAACAAAGAAACCGTACGGCGTTAAAACGCATGATATTGGAGGCTACTTGACATCAGAATTTCTGCAGATGAGTTGTTCTGGAAATCGTTGTTGCAATAAATCGTTTGTTTCATGCGGGTTGTGACAGGTGGCGCCGTTTTGCTGAAACCACATGTTGTCCAGATCCATGCCGTCCAGTTGTAACGAATGCCGTTCACAGACACTGTAATTCCGGCCTCATCTTGAAAAATGTAAATTCAAAAACTTGTCTAGCATTTTTCGATTACTGGCTTAATTATCGAGTTATTGAATGTTGAAATTTTGAAAAAAAAATATTCGAGAATTTTTCAAAATTTCAACAAAATGCTAAATAATTTTTGGAGTTTATTTTGACTTCTTTTATACAAACAAGTGATAATATCCAATAGCTTTACATGGTACCTTAATCCTATTACCCTCTCACATATCCGAAATTTCGAAGACCATAACTCGGAAACTATACATTTGCCCGGATATTGTTATTTTACTTTTTTTTTGCTTAAAATTACTTGGTCTAGCCCCCTAAAAAATGGTTGTTTTTTCACCCACTGAACGAATTGCCGGCGCTTTCCATGGTCTGCTGATTTGAGCTCCTGGGTAAGCTGCAGTTTGTACGCAAGAAGGTTTGTCTAAATTGGTGAAATTTGAAGTTGTTGAGAACGATGCTGTATTGTTGTTTTCGGGCTTTCGCGACACTCTAGTTTACAACAGCAATATTTTCAAGAGATCGACCAGTACGTTGACGCACAGGAGTCTTACTGTCCATAACCGACCCAGTTTCTTCGAATTTGTTGACCACTCTTCGAATGGTTGAAACGGTTGAAAATTCTTCGAAGTTTTCGAGCGGTTTCAGCATACGTTTCCAAATTTTTGTAATAAGTTTTCGCAATTATATCGCGTAGTTCTTTCGTAACGCGCTCCTTTTTTAATAATCGGAATAAACATATGTGACAGCTACCAAATTTCAGAGTTGCCACTTGCACAAAAAAATGACACTAAATTCAAAAGGTGTAATCTTACTGAGACACCCTTTATTATAAAGCTTTGGTTTATTCACATTCATATCTATTTTTCTTTTCGTTTTTACATTATTTGTTCTCGCAGCATGCTTTTTAGGATTGTATTGTTTTTTTTTTAATTTGCTTGAATTTATTATAAAACGTGAATGTATAAATTAAAAGATTATTTTGTTGTTGAAAAAACTATTGTGAAAATGTGTTTGTATATGTAAAATATTTAAATCCGTTAAAATACTACAGGTGGAAAAAATTCACGAGGAATTCGAGTATCTTCATATGATCCAGACGAAGTTAATTCCACAAATCATGGTAACTCCAATGGCAGTCTATCTCAAGCTAATCAAAACTCTACACAGGGCTGTATGGCCTCCAAAACGCTGGGAAATCAACGGAAATTCATGCCGGGCGGCCAGCGGGTGGCGACAATAAGTCAGAACTACAATGAAAAATCAATGTTGTTGAGTAGTGATGATGAGTATCAGTAAGGGGTGGCTGGTTGGCTGGCTCTAACTTAAAATTAGTATTACGCAAAAATATAATACAAATACGAAACGTTGTCGTGTGCAGTGAATAAAAAAAATATTGTTGTTATTATATGTATGTATGTATGTACGTACGTATTAACTCATTTTAGAAATGTATTATTTACCTTCTCGTACTGTCTTTTTAGTTTAGTCATTTTATATTCAAATTCACATGTATGTACATTAAGGCTTTGCAAATAAGTATAACCAGATTTTTTAAGCAATTAATGCGTCATTTATTTTTTAACTTTCCATAGACAATAGCTCTATTTATATCAAATGTAATTAGGATTTTTTACCTTTTAACATAAGATTAAAAAAGAAAAAACACGAAAGATCGATCGATGATCTGTCATCGGTTTAGGCAGCAGCAGTCTATCTACATATGTTTACGAAAACAGTACAAAACTATTTAAAGTGAACATGAGGAGTTTCACGTGAACGGTCCCGCAAATTAAAAACAACTTCCTTCCGTTTAGCCAAAATGCCAGCATTACAATAAAATAATCTATTCTACAAAAGCGAAACTTGTTTTAGGGTTAGTTGTATTTCCAGTCGTTATAAGAAAAAGTTAAAAATTATAGGCAAATCGAGATCTCCTTAAGATGATATGTTAATAACAAAAAAATGGTGTCTTAAAATATGTGTCTATCGTTTGAAGGCCCTAATGAAATTTACGGAACTGTTACTTCCGGGTCACTTACTATTTGATACTAGATATTTTATAATATAATAAATTAACTTTCTAACTTTTCTATAAAATGTTGGGTAAATTGGGAATCTTTTTATTTGCGGGACCGTTTGAATTGAACTCCACAAACTTGATTTTTTTTTCAAATTGTAATAAAGTGCATACACTCCGGCCATTTTTCGGGAAATAATTAGCTTTTTTTACACATCAGTTACTGTGAAGCACTCAAAAAATCGAAAGGCGGACTAGTTTATTTTAACGTGCAAACCTTCTCGGAGGATGAGAGATCAAGCAACATGGAATGATTTACAGAAGATCTAAATAAATATACAACAAATGCACCAAAGGGACTGAGTACATAAAGAAAAACAAAAAGAAAAAATGTCAAACAACATAAACAAATAATAAAATAATACCGTACCCAACTGCCGTCTAAAATATCAAATTTGCTGTATAATTTTTAATGCACAAATCAAAAGGAAGCAATTTATTATTTTTCATGTTTTATTTCACAATTTAAACTCGAACTGCAGTTATTCAATTAGCAAATCTATATTTTAACTTGTATTAAACAAAAAACGATCTACAATCTGAATGTATGCTTTGCATATTTTTTTAACAAAGTAATTTCAGAGATAAATTAGCATAAATAATATAGGAAACATATACATTATTGTACGTTTTAACGAATTTCACCAGAGAATAAAACAAAGCCTGAGAAGATTATTGCAGTATCATACATTGGAAAGGTGTAATATTGTTACTTAAGACCTACTACTTTTATTTAAATTATCGGAATGATGGTTGATGATGCGCCTCTAAAGTTCGCTTCTGCTCTTTGGTCATAAGAAGGAGGAGGGGAAGCCTTTATTCAGCAAGCACAGCACAATTTCATGAGATCAACTGATTATTCTAAATTTTTATAAGTACTATTAACAAATCTTAAACAAGTAAATACTTAATTAAACCTATTTGAATGTAAACTATTGTAAATTAAATATAGAAAAGAAAACAATAACAAAAATTCCTGTGTACAATTAATAAATCCATTAAGAAAAACAAAAAATAAAACAACCCGCATATTACGATACAAAAATAGACGTAAATAAATATAAATGAACAAATCAAATACATCGTTCTGGTATTCAGACTTTTTTATTTTTCTATTTAAGACTTCATTAGAGAGACGTTGCACAGTGGGGCCGATTGGAAAATCCACGGTAATAGTATCACAACTATTAAAGTAATCGCCCTTGATACAAATATTTACAAGGTAGTAGCGTCAGCCCATATGATTTTCTTTGTTTACATTTCATCGTACCCGGTAAATGTGAAAGTTGTGTGAGTGCGTTCTCTCTTGATTTCATCTATCTATGTTCACAATTGTACATTTATGTGTACTAGAGTGGCATTTTTTCCCTTTTGAAATTCAAGGATTGCCGGGCCGCATATTATGTCACTTGATGAAAAAATGTTATGCTATAAATTTGGGGAAAATTGGACAATGTTAACACGTCGCGCCCGAAGGTCAAAGTTCAAAAATTTTGAAATTATGTTTTTCTAAGTGACAGATTGTTGCAATATACTTATTTTTCGGCAGATTTTTGCGAAACTTGGTGGGTTTGCAACACAGAAGTTACTTTGTATCTGGTAAAAATTTAGGCAACATGGGGCAACGTTAACACGTAGCGCCTTTAGGTCAAAGTTTTTTTTTTATTTTTTTTTTTATTTTTTTTTTTATTTTTACCAGATAAACAACAAGTTCATAGTTACAATTCTACGAAGTTTGTGGTAAAAATCTGGTAAAAAATGAGTATGTTGCTCGAAGCTGACTATTGGAAATACATAATTCATCAATTTTTGAACTTTGACCTTTTGTCCTAATTTTTACCAGATTAAGAGGAACTTCACTGTTACATTTGTACCGAGTTTCATAAAAATCCGAATAAAAATTAGTATGTTTCTGCAAGTTGTCTATTGGAAATAGATAAATTAAAAATGTTTCAACTTTGACCTAAAGGCGCTACGTGTTAACGTTGCCCCATGTTGCCTAAATTTTTACCAGATACAAAGTAACTTCTGTGTTGCAAACCCACCAAGTTTCGCAAAAATCTGCCGAAAAATAAGTATATTGCAACAATCTGTCACTTAGAAAAACATAATTTCAAAATTTTTGAACTTTGACCTTCGGGCGCGACGTGTTAACATTGTCCAATTTTCCCCAAATTTATAGCATAACATTTTTTCATCAAGTGGCATAATATGCGGCCCGGCAATCCTTGAGTAGAAAGAAAAAAAAATTTTCATACAAAAAAATGCCACTCTAATGTGTACATTTTTAACAGCTGATTATGAGAATAACTGGCTACGGAAATTACAATAATGTTAATGCTACTACCCTGTATTTGTATCATGTAATCGCCCTTATTACGGTTGTCGTCGTCTATGGCGTTGTCGTTTTTATGTCAACATCACTTCGTATCAATATCGTCGTCACATCAACGCTAGTTTGATATTCTATAACTGTCTTAAGACGACGTCGACTTTTTATCGACAACCTATTAAAAACATAAACAAAGTTGTGAATCATAGTGAATGAAAGCAGGAAGAAGAAGCAGAGTATTTTACATTTATACGTACTTCTATTATTTAATTTAATTCGGTACAAATTTTTCAAGTTCCTAAAAAGTGTTTAATTATCGTAACCATATCGACTCCGCTTTAGAAGTTATTGGATGTATACGCCCTATATCACCAGGTTAGGTGAATGGAAGCGGTGAATTGAAACGAGCTCTCCATGGAGGCACATACAGCCTTTACTGGCCCCAGAGCTGCGTGTATTGAAGACAAGTACGTAATGAAGAACAGGAAATGATCTCATCAAATTCACCATGGACCGACTATTCGGGTATCTTAAAGGATTTGAACTGTAGATGTCGTTAGCGTCCGCTTGTTTGAATTATATGAGACTAAAATGAAAAGACATCAATTGCATGACTGAAAGCGCGCAGAGCAGGCGTATGGCACAACAAGAACACAACCACTCTCTAGACAATGCATATACTGGTGCACACTTGACACTAGGGATGCCAAACGGAAAATCCTGAATCCCGAAATCCCGGGTTTTCGGGATTGATGAATCCCGAATCCCGAGATTGGAATAAGTAAATCCCGGGATTTTTCGGGATTATTATTAATTTTGAAAAACATAAAACTAAAAACAAAATTCGACCAAAGTTCAGTATGGTGTAATTTTTTTGGAAGAGTCTATTATACGACTTACTCTCCAAAAATTAAAAAAATTATTGCGTCGGGTATAACACGTTATTTTAAGCAAAGAAAGTATAATAACAAATTCGGGGCAAATGCATAGAGTTATGGACCCCGACATTTCGGATACTTTTTGCACTAACGTACCGTTTAAAGCCATTGATATCACTTTTTTGTTTAAAACAAGTCATAACAAACTCAAAAATGAATGTAGCATTTTTCGATAAGTCGCTTAGTTATCGAGTTATTGGATGTATACGTTTCTCAAACAAAAAATAAAAAAAAAATTTTTAAATATTTTTGTTTTGTTTGAAAAAAAAATATTCGAAAAATCGTGCGATGTTTTTAAAATAATTTTTGCTTTTGTTTGAGAAAATTAAAAAAATTCTATAATTTTTCGAAATGTCAACATCCGATATCTCGATAACTAAGCGACTTATCAAAAAGTGCTACATTATTTTATGAGTTTGTTTTGAATTGTTTTATACAAAAAACTGATATAAATGGCTTTACACCGTATGTTAACGCCATAACCCTCTCGCATATCCGAAATTTCAGGGCCCATAACTCAGAAACTATGCATTTGCCCCGATTTAGTTATATTAATGTTTTTGCTTAGAATAACCTATTCTACCCCCCTTGTGATTGTTTTTGGAGTGTAAGCCGTAAAATATACCTTTTCCCAAATAAATTTAAAAATAGAATCCCGAGAAATCCCGAAAAATCCCGTTTAGCATCTCTACTTGACACTGAAGACACCGAAGCCTGTAGTTCTACCTGTTCCCTGAAGGAACTCAATTCCAGCAGCTAAGTTTGAGTCAGGACAGTGACCGCGTTAATATACCCAATATTATTTTTCATTAACTGTTTGTATAAGTTCAAATTATTAAAAATAAGGCCAATAAATTAGCATTAAAACGAACCCTTTTGTTCATTGCATTTACCGTCAGACAGACATCTGCACTTACATACTCGTCATACGTATAAAGCGGATCCTATTCTGGAACACTCATGCATACTCTCCTTGGGGGGTTTCCGTCCGCTATTAAATTTGAGAACTAAAAATTTAAGTTTGTTACTCCATAATTCAAAAATAAAACTGGACATTTATTTAATTGAAAAAAAAAAAATTGCGAATTTTCTTCAAGTCGTTATCCAAAACTGTGTCGACAGAAATAGAGTCGTTTCAATTCAATGTCGACGTCAATTCTAGTTACAAAATACCAACTATGTATGTGTCAACAGTCGTCGTTAGTGATCGATAACGACTACACAAATACCGATTTTCAACTGTCGTCACAAGACGACGTCGTTTTATGTCGACGACGACAACCGTAATAAGGGTGAATATTCTAATCATTTTGGAATGTACTAGCCATTTGTAGAGGAGTCAGCCTTTTAGAATCTTGCATTCAGAGGCACCCTGTATCAACTAAAGGGTGTCGAATTTGACCACTTTGGTGCTGTTGAAACTTTCAAAGTCTGGTACTTCTACACTTATAGATCGATTACAAAGATTTTATACTTTTGAGTATCTACTATTCAAGACAAACAAAAAGTTCGGTAAGTGTTGCCGAATGTCTTTTACCGTTATTAAGATATTCACCCCTACCCTGTAAGTCGTCGCCCAAGACGTCGACGTCTTAAAGTCGTGGTCACCTGTTAACGATGGCGTTGTCACATTAATGCAAAATCGATACCTGGTAAGACATCGCGGCCAGTGACGCCGATAATTTAATACCAAAAAGTGTAATCCCTAACATGGAAAGAACATTTTCTTCAATTTGTTTGCTAGTATTTGTATTTTTTTTTGATCAAAGTTCGAGTTCTACACACAGAGAAGAGATTCGTTGTCAACTATACTATACAGCCAACTATATTTACAGCCAACTAAAATTTGGCGGTTCATTGGACTATCACATTATTCTGTTGTGATTACCAATAATTGTGTTCAGTATCACCAAATTTTGTGCATATCAATTGATTTGTAATTCAGTTTTGGTTGCAAGAACTGAAACATTTAGTTGAAGCCACAGCAACAAGAAATAAATGTGATCTGTCAATCGAGTTTTAGTTCTAGCAATCAAATTATCCTGTAGTGGTGAATATTCAATTAGTTGGATGAACAATTTGATGGCTGTCACAACCATTTGGTGATGCTTTAACCCCTTATGAATTTTATAGAATCGAAAGTAAAAAAATAACTTTTTATTAAAATTTTGTATTTTATATTTAAATATAAACAAATTATTATTATTTGTAATCAGGGTTCGTATTTCGTGCCCATTTTTTTTTATCGAAAATATGAAACAATTTCTATATCTCGAAAACGGAGCGTCCAATCGAAAAACAAATACAGACAATCTTTCTAAATTTTTCATATTTTCGATCAAAAATGGGGACGGGTTACCCTGGGTATCATATGTATGTTTCAGTTAATTTGTATCATCCACAATAATAGTTCCTCCAGCCAAGTCTCCACAATTGTCTGCGTGTGTTTGTGAAGGCGTCAATAGTGGCGTCATATTCAACGAAAGTCTCATTTCACCTCAATTTATGATATGTATGTATTCTTCGCTGGCTGATATCTATACACTATTGTTTTTCACATCTTTGTTTATCACTTTCTGTTTAAACTATTAGTTTTTCTGTAAAGTCCTCGTGTAACATTCCAATATACGTAGTTTCTCTTTAACAACAGAGCCTCTTGTGAAAAATCGAATACATAACTTTGTAACAAGTGTTTTTGTAACAGAAACTAAATTATGATTACAGTAACTAATATTTGAACACGAATTCTAATATTGTACTTTTTATTTGTTATATCTTCCATTTCAGATGAATGAGGTTTTTGAAATACTCAAATTGGTTAATACAACTAAAATTTGGTAGTAGCAACTTGTATTTAGTAAGACCGATATTTAATCTATCAATAACATCGACAAATAATTCTGATGTTTGACAATTATGAATTCTAATCAAAAAATAGACTATCATGGAATTTCCAATGCCTGAATTGATTTCCAACTAATCTTTTCCCTGTGTGTAGTGATGAAGAAATGAAGAAAAATTATAAGGCAAAGGTCAGATATATTTAACCTTCCAGATATCAAGTAAATTTTATGATTTTTATATTTTGGACCGTGCTACATGCCATTCATCAAATATGTTATTTATCTAAAGGTTTCAAAACCATTTTCGTATCAATAAAGTAGCATTTAAATACTTGCTTGATACTATTGCGTTGAAAATGAAGAAAAATATTCGTTCAACATCTGTGTCCGCAACATTAAAGTTGACATTTGTAATTTTTAATTTTTTTCGCATTTTATCTTCTATATTTCACGTATCACCAACTTACAGCGACCTTTCAAAACGAAGATAACATATTTCGCCAACCAGTTCGATCTTTTGTCTTATCTCTTCAGTTCGGAGTTCGGTTTCGAAAACCATTCGTACTGGTTCGTCTTCATCCATTCTACTGACATGGCTTAACCAGCGCAATCGCGTTATTTTGATCCGCTTAACTATGCCAATGTCGGGATATAGCTCATATAACTCATGGTTCATGCGTCGCCGATACTCGCCGTTGTACATTATAGGGCCATACATTTTTCGGAGTATTTCTCTTGAAGACTCCTACAGATGTTTCGTCTGTTTGCGATAAGGCCCAGGATTCTGTGCCATAAAGCAAGACAGGTTGTATGAGAGGCTGGTATAGTTGGACTTTTGTTACTCGAGAGAGGGCTTTATCTCTAAAGTGCTTGCTTAGCCCAAAATAACATCTAAATAAATAAAATAACATCAAGGCTGACGTTGTTGTTTTAGTTTTTCGGCAGATCCGAGGTATATAAATTCGTCTACCACCACGAAATTATAACGGTTATCAACGTTCACGCTTTGGTCTAATCGCGTGGAGGCCCTGTTCGTTGAAACCATTAATTTTGTCTTGTCCTCATTTACCGTCAGACCCACTTTTGCTGACTCCTTCACAATTCTCGAAAAAACCGCAGTAACTTCTCTAATTGTGCGCCCAATGATTTCTATATCATCAGCATACGCGAGCAGCATGTGACTTTTGCTGCTGATGGTTTTATTCATGTTGACAGCAGCTTTTCTCAGAATAATCTCTATTAAGATGTTAAAGAGATCGCACGATAGTGTGTCGCCTTGCCTGAGGCCTCGCTTAGTTTCGAAAGGTTCGGTAAGATCCTTACCAACTTTCACTGCGGATTTGGTGTTCGTCAAGGTCATCCTGCAAAGGCGTATGAGTTTTGCAGGAATACCAAGCTCAGACATTGCTTCATAGAGTTTCTCCCGTATCGGACTATCGAAGGCCGCTTTATAATCGATAAATAGATGATAGGTGTCGATTTGTTTTTCGTGAGTCTTCTCTAGGATTTTTGGCGTAGCGTGAAAATCTGGTCAGTTGTCGATTTTCCAGGCCTAAAGCCACACTGGTATGGTCCAATCAGGTCAGCGATAATTGGTTTTAGTCTTTCGCACATTATACTTGATAGAACCTTATATGCTATGGATAAAAGGCTTATTCCACGGTAGTTGGCACAGATACTCGGGTCATCTTTTTTAAATATGGGACATAGTACACTGAGACTCCAATCGCCGGGCATGCATTCATCTAACCAAATTTTGCTAATGAGCTGATGCATGCCCCTTATCAGCTCATCGCCGCTAGCCTTAAACAGCTCCGCCGGTAAGCAATCGACGTCGTCGTCCATATTGTGATCGATTGTCCCATCGTCATTGGATATCTCAGGTACTAGTAGCGCGGAGAAATGCTCTCTCCATATTCCCAACATGCTCTGCACATATGTGTAAAAAATTCAGCTGTTTCTAAGTGATATCGAAAAACCAGAATTACGCCGAAAACGTTCAAATTGGATGATCTGAAGAACATGTATAAATCATCTAAGAGCTGTCAAACCTGCCAGTGAATTTGAAAGAGTATGATATCAGAACAAGGCTGAGAATGTAATTTTCATAGACCAATACATACATAGATAATTTTATTCGGTCAATAAATTAAACGTCATAGGTATTGTGGAAAGTAAGCATTGGATGGCGCAAAACATGGCTTCAATAATACCAGATAGAGGCAATAGTAAACAACGTTCAACAAAGGAACAGCAACCGAATTTCGTGTTTTTGTGGCAAACTAGTTGTGTTAAATACAATACAAATGTATACCCACGATAAAAGTCAACAAAAAAGTGCAAAATATGTTTAAGTTTTTCAGTTCTACGCCAAAACGACAGGATAAAGTTAAGTGAACATATTTGGTAACTCCACCTGGTGTAAGGTAATTTTAAATTTAGTTTCTCTCATTTCCACAAACCTACGACGAAGAGTGTGAAATGAAACGTCAGATGAGAGAATAAAAGTATCTATATATGAATTGGTCTATGGTAATTTTTGATACAATTTGTTGCCTATTATTCGTGCTTTTTGTCAGATTTTCCTTATTTTTGTACATTTGGTACATTTTGCGTACTTTTTCCAAAATATTACCTTTTTAAATACAAGATTTTCAAAGCACGTGCGAGTAGTGAGTTGTTGCATAACGCAAGCGTACGCGATCAGGATCGAAGAAGTTTTATAGAAACAAACGCAATCACGACTTGTTTTTCGGCTCGTTTTTCGAAACTAACCCAGAGCGGGTGCGAGGCAAATTTTAATTTTGACAGGAACACAGTTTTTCCTCCCAATACGAGGCATGATATCAGACCTTCCTGCAGAAATTAAGGTTGAATGGGTATTATAACTGTTAAAAGATCTAAAAAGGCGAATCAAAAATAAAATATGTAATGGGTTTTCCAATAGCTACTTGACAACTTTGAATTTAATTTGTGAACACACTATTACACTGATCATCTAACTGCTACTTTCCTTTTTTTCAGTAAACTCAACATTTTCATCATGCTAAAGTACACGAACGAACAACGTATGCCAATTATACAAATGTACTACCAAAATTCGGAGTCGATGACCGCAACTTTAAGAGCGTTAACTCCAATTTTCGGTCGTTATTCTCGCCCTAGTAGACAAACAATAACAAATTTAGTGCAAAAATTTTAGTCTACATATTGATTGTGTGATGCTGCCGTGCCAGTGAGACAACGGGTTGGTCAAAGTGACGAAAATATAGCTGCCGTTCAGGCGCCCGTAGCAAACGATCCAAATCAGTCGATTCCGCAGCGTTCTCAAGAACTGGGCATCGCCAACACCACTTTATGGCGAATTTTGCGTAAAGATCTTGGTTTACACCAATACAACTTCAAGCTGACTCGAGAATTGAAGCCGATGGACCATTTGACGCGACGTACGATCTCCGATTGGGCTCTGGAGAAGATGCGCCAAGATGATGAATTTCAATGGGTTCGTCAATAACGGTTTGGCCATATTTTTTCGTCGAAAATAACGATCGTCACGTTACTGTGAACGGAACCAGTCAATTGGCCGACCTGTTCGTGCGATTTAACGCCTCTAGACTTTTTTCTTTGGGGCTACGTCAAATCATTGGTCTATGCCAACAAGCCGACTACGTTGAAACAACTCAGAGCCAACATTGAACGCGAAATAGCGGCCGTTACGGCCGAAATATGTGACCGAGTCATCGATAATTGAGGCCAACGAATCGACCGCTGCCGACGTGCCATCGGTGGTCATATGAGCGAAGCCGAGTCCCATTCATAAATGTTTTGATAGTTTTTCAAGTCGATCACAAAGTTTTGGAAACATCGATATCGTTGCGTTTTATTTAAAAAAATTGTCAAATCCTTATAGGAAACCCCTTTATATGCGCCAGCTGAGATTTGAACCTGGCATCGTTATGATACGTATGGCATGGTACAACTCCTATCTAAATACGCGAAGATGGAGAGAATATAAGATCTTTTAGAAGGCAGAAGGAAAGCCTGCTAGCATACATTCTACGAAAAGGCGTATAAGAAAGTGTATCAAATGTGTTACAAGGCCTGGTAAAATGCCTTCACAACTTTCACATTTTGATGCAAAAGTACATTTTCCAATGTATTTTTATACCTATTCGTCAATGGCATTTCCACAACAGCAAAAATAAATGGGTTGCATGCCTTCTAGCAGGTCTATAAAGGCTGTCAGAAGGCCCCACCACTCAATCGTCATTTCATATTAACATACGGCGCCATAGGGAAGGGCCTGCTAGCTAGCCTGCAGAGTGTTCATGCTTTTGAGCTACCATTCTGCTTTCCAATAGTAGGCCTTCCGACAGGCCTGCTTAAAGGAAGGAATTGTGCATGTCAATGTGATATTTTCGAAGGTTAATATTTAAACCTCCTTACATGCCAGTTGAAACTGCCGCAGAAGGCATATTGTGAGAATGACTCGGAGTTTACGCTGCTGGGTATTATCTCTTATGTGTATAAGTATATATACACTAGACTGGCCCTTATTTATAGAAAATTCCTTCGATTTCCGATTGCTGGGCGGAAAAAGTTTCCTTTTGATACCAAATGCTTAGCATTAAAATTTGGTAGCGATCGGAGAACGTTTGAGCCTGCCGCCCAAGACTTAAAGTTTGAAAAATCGAAATATATGGGAAAAATCGATGTTTTTATTGAAATACTTAAATTTTAATACATAAAACTAGTTTTAGTTGTTGATTTTTAATATTTAGTCGAATTGCCAATTAAATTACCATTTCAACGAGCTATATAAATCCAAAATTTAATGAAAAATATCAAAGTTAGAGAATTTTATAGCTGAAAATACTAAATACAAGCAAATTTAAGTGAGTGTGGATTTCTTATGTGAAGGGAATTTCTGACGATATGACTCGACGAACTGAAATACCAATTGTTTTTGATTTTCGTCATTTGTTAAGATTCGATTGTAATCTTTCATGAATTTGACGCCGCGTTCGGCAGCATCGTTTACGACGATCAGATTACGACAAAATTCCAAAGCGTCTTGATAGTCATCATCTTCTTCCCATAACGATGGGTCTTTTTCCAAAAAACAGGCAGACAAACCAAATGCAGTGAAAAAATATTTTGTTTTATATGATACTAAATCGCTCAATGAACTGGAACGTAAAACTTCAACGTTTGCAATACGACGGTTCTCCAATAGGTTTACGTTCGGTTCACTTGATTGGAGACATTTGATCATTTTGCGCGTTGCTTCATCTGAAACGGAAGGAACAAAAAATGCTAAAGCAATGTTTTCTGGTGCTAGATACCACAAATGGTTTTTGATTTTTGATAGAACTATGTTGGACACTGCTGCATCTGTTTCAGCGTATGCGATCGAGTCCTTTACAAATTGTAGATCTTGATTTGGAGCTGTGATGGCATTTGGGCATCCATACCAGACTTTGACATATAGTCGAACTAGAAAAATACATACATCTCGCAGCGCGCTCAATTGTCTATCTGTGCATTTGAATTGTTCGCGAAAAAGAAATATTTCAGGCAATAAATTGCTTTTCCCATAAACCTTGCATGGGACGTTGAACTACACGTCCGAAAATTGCCACCGTTTCCACCAAGGAATGTGACTGTGAGCTGTAGAAATTCTTTATAATCAGCGCGAATTTGATCTTTTTGTAAATTTTGACAGCAGACATGTTTTACTTCATCACAATCCTCTTCGCTTATTTTTGAACGGATAATTTCGTCGTCGAGACCGCATTTGAATGAAGTGTGATTGAGATTGTCCCAAGCTTCCGCAAATCGATTGAAAATAGGAACTTCGGGTGCACTGGTCGCTGAGTATTTCAAGTCAAAAACACTTTTCAAGACAATTTCGAAAATATGATGACGACATGGAAGTTTGATTAATTTCCGGTCTAAATATTGTTGTAAGAATGCGATTGCACCATTGTTAGGATAAGTGTTTGAAGAAGTAGTGTCGAAACTCATCGCACCAACGCGATCAATGATATTCCAACTGATTAAAGCATTACGAACAGCGCCCGCAATATTCTCTCCCGTGGCGGGTTCTATAATTGCTGCACTGAGAAATTTTGCGGTGCCTTAATAACTGACGAGAATTGCGATTCGCTCAACTTTTTTTTTACCAACTATTGCTTCCATTAATTTGCCATCCCAATGAACAACTAATGATTGTGCACTATTTATCTACGGGAAAAAAAATGTATATATAATTAAAATTAAACCAAAAGTAAAGTAAATTTCGTGTTCGACGAACTCGACCTGAATCTTCTCAAATTCTTTTTCACGGTGCTTTCTTCGTAAATTTTGGAGAGACGTTCGATTGGCAACATGCTCATCCACGTTGACACGCAAGGCTTCTGCCACTGCCATTATTATATGTATTGCTTTTCTATCGGCAACCTTAGCATCATCCAGAGCGGCTGAAAGACGTGGTGTTATCAATTGCGTACGGCCTCTTCTTTCCTCTGGTTGAGTGTCATAATCGTCCACGTACATTGTTGGATCGTTGTCGTCGGAAATATTATCGCTTTCACTAGCACTATTGTTTTCTTCAATCGCTGAATGAAATCATAAAAGAAGTTAGAAATTCATTCATTCCAATAATTGATATGTATTATACAATGCAAATTACAAATATTTACCAATATCTACGTTTTGAGACTCATCGTGCTTTCGCTTTCGTGACTCTTCTCTTGCTCTTCGCTCCTACGATTGCTTTTCACGGCTGAATAAATGCATATCGACTCCGGTCATGCATCCAGGGCGCCCTTTTTGTCTTTGTTTCAATAAAAATTCCCGATCCTCTTCAATGCGAATCATCTGCAACGCGTTGTTGTGAGCAATGTCGAAGAGATTGTCCAAATTTTCGAGAAATTCTGCCTGATCTTTGTTCGCTTTCCCTTTCGACGACATTTTAGAAACACGTCGCCATTCATTGTACAGTTTTATCAATTTATCAGCACATTTGTACAAATCACGGATCGGTAAGCGGGCTTGTAGCCAAAAAAGGGATGCAGCGTTCACTGCCAATCTTGCACTTTCTGTCTGCGATAATTTTGCGAATCGAATATTATAAAAATAGACTTGCAATACTTGTCGATTGGAGGGTAATTTAGCTCCAGTTATTTGATGTGTCACATTGCCAATCAAATATATTTGACGAAATACTTTATCAGACGCACGAGTAATCACTTTTGATGTGGTTGGTTCCATTTCGGCAGAGGTTGATGGTTCGTCCGACATTATATTATCAAGCTGCAAATCAAAAATGCAATCTTGGGTACAGACAATTTAATTATTATATTAATTATTTCACTATAATTTTTGTTTTATCAACGAAATTACACTCCAGTTATATTTATTATATGAAAAGATATTAATTTTTAATTAATTAAAGGTGCAATTTTTATGCTGTGTAATCACACTGTTCCCAAATGAAATAAATTATTTTCCCAGTCATGCCAAGTTTCTAAAATTGAACTCTATATACAGCTCTGTATAGAGTTGATTAAAAAACGCACCTAATTATAACTTAAATATTGAAACAAGTTAACGAAAATCTGCGGTGAATATAAAGGGCGTATTTGTTTATTCATTCCGGATAAAGAACAGATAGAAAACATTGATTTTTCCCATATATTTCGATTTTTCAAACTTTAAGTCTTGGGCGGCAGGCTCAAACGTTCTCCGATCGCTACCAAATTTTAATGCTAAGCATTTGGTATCAAAAGGAAACTTTTTCCGCCCAGCAATCGGAAATCTATTTTTAGTGGCCAGTCTAATATACACATATGTATGTGTGTTCATTTCTGAATGCATGTGTATACATATATGTAGATACACGGAAACCAAAGCCACTCATGTACTTATTTTCAATAATTATGTTTTCATGTATTACACTGTTACCCATTTGTTTGAGCGTTTGTGGGTGTGTATCGATGTATGTATGGGCATATTGTCATTAATGTTGTTGTCTGGTTTCCGTTTCCGCTTCTATGTAAACATTGATGGTATTGTAACTCCTACTATCCAAATGTCAAAACGTAAGCGCTTATGTCATAATAATAATCACACCCATCCACATATACACACACACACAATCAATGTTTGGTTGTTGTATTACATGGCTAGTATTGCTTCAATATCCTGCAACAACAATAGAAAAAACAAACTGCCTACCACTACATTAACGAGCAATTTGTTCGTATTTGAATCTTAACTGGTTGAATACCCCTTCTAACTTACCCATTAAAAATATTAATGACAAGCTTACTTCGATTAGGGTGAAGTACAGTTGCGAGCAAAAGAATGCAACGCTGACTATTTTACAACCTCATGAGGTCAGATGTCGTACACGTAAAGGGTTTGTCAAAAGAGACGCTACAAAAGTAAATCGATAGGGCAGCAAACGACGCCATATTTTTCCCCGCTCTTTTGACATTTCTCTTCAGTAAGGTTTGCCATTTCATCATGGAAAGATATACGAGCTAACTACGAGTGGAAATTATTAAAATTTACTACCGAAATTTGGAGTCAGTGGCCTCAACTTTAAGAGGCCTCAACAATCAGCGATGAGGCTCATTTCTGGCTGAATGGCTTCGTCAATAAGCAAAATATGCGTTATTGGTCAGACAGCAATCCACACGTAATCCATGAGTCATCATTGCATCCCGAAAAAATTACGGTTTGGTGCGGTTTATGGGCCGGCGGCGTCATAGGGCCGTACTTTTTCCGTGATGATCAAGACCGGCACATTACTGTGAATGCGAGTCGCTACCGTTCAATGAAAACCGAATATTTTTGGCCCCAATTGGATAATATGGACTTGGAGGACATGTGGTTCCAACAGGACGGCGCCACAAGCCACACAGCGAATGCCGCAATCAATTTATTGGAAGCCAAGTTTGGTGAACGTGTTATCTCACGAAATGGCCCAGTCGATTGGCCGCCTCGGTCGTGCGATTTGACGCCGTTAGATTATTTCCTGTGGGGCTACGTCAAGTCTATGGTCTATGCCAACAAGCCAGCGACGATTGATGAACTTCTTACGAATATCGAACGTGAAATTGCAGCAGTATCGGCCGATTTATGCCTGAAAACTGTCGAAAATTGGGTTCAGGGTCTGGACTTCTGCAAGCGTGCCCGTGGTGGCCATGCAAAAGAAATCGAGTTCCATACATAATGGCATCGAACGTACTTTCACAGGAATAAAGAATTTCATTGGTATCTAAAACCGGTTTTGTTTTATTTAAAAAAACTTTTGTAGCGCTCTTATTGTAAAACCCGTTATTAATTAAACAACGAAATAAATAAATTAAACAAATTTTAACATATTTCCCCAACTGGTTCTATCCTTCGGCTTTTCTCGCCAGTTGGTAACACCAAGGATACGGAGGGATTCTTTGGCCTGGTCTTTCCATCGGAGTCTTGGTCGTCCCCTTTTCCTGCTTCCATCGGGTGCGTTGTCGAAAACTTTTCGTATTGGCTCACCTTCGTCCTTTCTGATATTTGCCTAGCTATGTCCACGTCAGAATAAAAATTATATAGCTCTTGGTTCCAACGATGTCGGTACTCGGCGTTTTTCTTAACAGGACCATATATTTTACGGAGAATTTTTCTCTCCAAGTTTCTGAGCCATATGCGAGGACAGGTAAAATGAGGGTCTGGTATAGCTGGAGTTTTGTCTGTCGAGAGAGGGCGTTTTTCCTAAACTGCTTGCTGAGCCCAAAATAGTATCTATTTTCAATCTACACTGTCTTCCACAATCATTACCTCCTGATCTTCAGTGGAAGAATCTGAGTGGAGTAGTGCTGAAAAGTGGTATCTCCACATTTAAGCACAAACTGCTTATCAGTCACCAGATTCCTATTCCCGTCCCGCAGGAAGGCAGCCCATTATTCGGCCCGTTATCCGATCCACTTACTCTCTGGTAAAATTTTGGGGATTCATTGTTAATCCTGCACATTTCGGTCTTCTCACTCTCTCTCTCTCTCTGCTCCCACTGCAATTTTTCCTCCTAAACATTTGATTTTCCTCCCTTCTCAGCCTCTTCTACCGCTCATTCGCAGCACGCGTTGTAACTAACCGTTTCGTTGCCATACGTGCAGCGTCTTTTTCATCAATTGTAATGCGACATTCGTCTTCGTAGTATGGCTTATCCTTCTGCAGTTTTTGATAACCAAGTTCAGTACTCGCAGGGGTTTCCAAAGAATGGGAGATGTGTTTCCACTGCTATTCTGGGTCCTTAGGAGGAGGAGCATTCTGCTCTAACAGGAGAGTGAGCTTTTGTTGATAGAACTTTGATATTTCCGGTATTTGTAGCTTGTCAATATATAGCTTTTCCCGTGTGCGGCTTCGAACGTTTTTCACTCTGTTCAGTCTCGTGCGAACTGTCGCAGACACCAGGTAATGATCTGAGTCAATATTGGCGTATATCTATTACAATAGAAGAGTGCCTGCCATCGATTACCAAGTGACCAATCTGGTTCTTCGTTCTCTGATCAGGAGATAACTAGGTCGCCTAATGTATGTCCTTGTGCTGGAATCGTGTGTTTATTAACTACCATGATCTTTGCAGTGGCGAAGTCTATCAGTCTTATTCCATTATCAGAGGTGGTATCATGTAGACTATGGTTACTGATATCGTAGTTGGTCGAAAGACGCTTTCCTTTCCTAATTTGGCATTAAAATCGTCTAGAATAATCTTAATGTCGTGGTCAGGGCAGCGTTTGTATAATTCCTCCAGACGAGTGCGTGCACACAAATTAACGAGATGTTGAAATATTTCGCTTTGATGCGAATAGTGGATATGAGTTCACTCACTGGGTTGAACCTTGCAACTATGTAGGTGTCGCAGTCTCTTGCCAACTATAAATCCGCACCCGAATTCGTGCTTTCGTTCATGGCAGCTGTAGTAAATATTGCAGTTTTTCTTTATGGTGCAACCATATCCTGTCCATCGCATTTCCTGGATAGCTATGATGTCAGCTTCATATTTTTCGAGGACGCCCGCCAGTTGGAAAATGGCACCCGTCCTGTATAGTGTTCGCACATTCCAGATACATACATATCCTTAAATCGTGGTTCTTATAACGTTTGCGAGGGTCGTCAGTAGTTAGGTTAGTTAGTTAACGGTGGCGGGAGACAAACCCAGACCAACGCTGAGTCATATGATCTGCAATGTGTCTTTTCGAATAATAAAGGTATCCAATTCATCTCTTTTTTTAATTTTTTATTCTTTGTAATCGGAATATGCTTATTGACAACATTATGATTAATTTTCTTTTGTGAAAGGTATAATTTTTTATATTCAGTGAGAAAAATGAAGAATTTGGCAAAGAAAATGCAACGTTGAATCAATAGTAAAAGTGTGCAACTTTTTTTTATTAAAACAACAATTTAATTTAAAACTTGAACATTGTTGAATTTATATTAGAAACAGCTGTCAGCTCAGCTCTCAGATCAGCTGTCAGCTCAGCTGTCAGCTCAGCTCTCAGATCAGCTGTCTGCTCAGCTATCAGAACAACTATTACTCATTTTCAAGCTGTAGAAGATGGTAAATCCATGACTGAAATTGGGCTCATATTTAAAATTGCATCGCAATTTAAAATCGCCCACGAAAAACAACTGCTCGCCAAGACAGGCACATGGTAAAAATGGTCAAAAAACGAAAGACGGCAGTAGATGTTGCTAGTTATGCAATTGAACATGTACACACAGGGAAAAGATTAGTTGGAAATCAATTCGGGCATTGGAAATTCCATTATAAAGTCCATATTTTGATCAGAATTCGTAATTGTCAAACATCAGAATTATTTGTCGATGTTATTGATAGATTAAATATCGGTCTTACTAAATACAAGTTGCTACTACCAAATTTTAGTTGTATTAACCAATTTGAGTATTTCAAAAACCTCATTCATCTGAAATGGAAGATACAACAAATAAAAAGTATAATATTAGAAATCGTTTTCAAATATTTCAATGTAATTTAGTTTCTGTTGCAAAAACACTTGTTACAAAGTTATGTATTCGATTTTTCACAAGAGGCTTTGCTGTTAAAAAGAAACTACATTTATTTCAATGTTACACGAGGACTTTACAGAAAAACTATTATTTTAAACAGAGGGTGATAAACAAAATTGTAAAAAAACAGTAAAGTGTATAGATATCAGCCTGCGAAGAATTCATACTATCATAAATTGAGGTGGAGTTAGACTTTTAAAGAAATCGTTAAAAAACGTCCAGCCAAGTGCCCACAATTGTAAACACATGCAAACAATTGTGGGCACTTGGCTGGAGGAACTATTATTGTGGATGACACAATTTTTGATTGATTTTTGATCGAAAATATGAAAAATTTAGAAAAAATTTCTATATCTCGAAAACGAAGCGTCCAATCGTAAAAATAACAAATTTTTTTTATAAGTTTCTAAGGGGTTTTCACAGTGTACCAATTCGCATGAAATAATTTTTTTTTCAAAAAATAAGAAAATCGCTAAAATAAAAAAAAAATGGTTATATCTCGGAAACGGTGCGTCCAATCGCAAAAATAATAAATTTGTTATCTCCGTAGGAGACTTTCATCTATGGATATCTTCAATGCGGCATCAATTTTATTTTTAAAAAATCGCTACAACTAAAAATTCTGGAATCAAAAATCACTAAAATGCCCCTATGCCAATATCTCGGAAACGGGGCGGGGCGTCCAATCGAAAACAAAACAATTTTTTACGAGTTTCTGAGTATTTTTCTAAAGTGGTTCAATCGAGTGGATAACATTTTGTCCAATCGCAAAAATAATACATTTTTAGAAGAAAAAAAGTCCATACGAATTGGACCACTTTATAAAAAACCAATAGAAAGCCGAAAAAATTAGTTACATTTCTATTGAACGCTCCGTTTGCGAAATATATACATACATAATGGCGGTTTAGCGATTTTTTATTCAAAAAAATTTAATTTTAGCGATTTGATGCCGTAGTAAAGACACCCATTGGTTACAGCCTCCTATGGAGGTAAAAAAATGTATTATTTTTGAGATTGGACGCACCGTTTCCGAGATATAGCAATTTTTTTATTTTAGCTATTTTCCTATTTTGGCGATTTTTTGAAAACAATTATTTCATGCGAATTGGAACACTGTGAGAAACCCGTAAAAATTTGTTATTTTTCGATTTTTTCATATTTCATATAAGAAATAATAATTTTGTTTATATTTAAATATAAAACACACAATTTTAATAAAAAATTATTGTTTTTACTTTTTTTTATAAAATTCATAATGGGTTAAAGCATCACCAAATGCTTGTGACAGCCATCAAATTCAAGTAATTAGTTGAGTATATGAATATATTATTTGGTACAACCGAATTAGTTTTTAAATTTTACGTTGATCCAACTAATAGAATATTCTTGAAACCAAAACTGAATTAAAAATCAATTGATATGCACAACATTTGGTGATACTGAACACATTTATTGGTAATCACAACTGAATAATGTGGTAGTCCAAGGAACCGCCAAATTTTAGTTGTAGTTAGTAGGAGTCCATATTGGTGTTCACACTGTGAGATGTTGCCTAAATGAAGCATATTTGATAAGTACAGTTAATAAAAAAAACGGCATGAATTTGGCTCCGATGGAGTAAACTACGTTCGCAGGCCACCTAAACAAATGATATTCTCCTAGATATCAGTTGCCTACAGTCAAACATGGCGGAGGATTAATAATGGTGTGGGGTAAGAAATTATAAATATGCAATTAATTGCAGCTCATTTATATTTTTTTAATAGGTGATTCCCCCGTGATGGCTTTGGTCCCATAACAACAGTTGAAGGGATTATGAATGGCGTTAAATTTTGTGAAATACTGGAACAACAAATGCTTCCCCATCTTCGTGAAAAAATGGCCCCTAATAGTATATTCCAACACTTTAATGACCCCAAGCACACAAGTTGCCTAACTCGCAACTTTTTAAGCAACAATGATGTGCTTGTGGCCGTCAGTGGTGCAAACGTTAGTGTGCACGGCTCTTTTACATGAGAATGTGGGTTCGATCGCTTCTCAGACCACTTTACATTTCTTCCGACGATGGTCACCTCGCTTAGTGATGGCGGCACTATCGAGTACTTAGCCATGAAAAGGCTTCTCAAAATACCGTTCGGAACCGCTGTAAAACTATGTCCCAATCAGTGAGTGAAAAACTATAAAGCGCACATCTCAGCGATTGTGAGATGATCTCCACAATTTCATCATGGGAAGTTATGGGACACCATTTTTTTTATGTGCTTGGAGGGACCGCCCCAAACCCCTGATCTCAACCCCATAGAAAATCTATGGGAGCTTGTAGAGCGAGAAGTAAAGAAGAAAAATCCCTCAAATTTAAAAGATTTAGAAAGAATATTGAAAACAGAATGGGAAAAAATATCTCTCGATACCATTATATCATTAGTTGATTCTATGCCTTCAAGATTAAGTGCAGTAATATTTAATAAGGGCTATGCGACTTAATATTAGTTTTCAGTATAATATAATAATAAATGCCAATTAAATATTAATAAAAAGACTATAACACGAAGTTGCATTTTTGTTTGCTCGCACATAATAAACTCCTTTTCCTTTAAATAGCAAAATTATTTATATTATTTATTTATCTGTGGTCACAAACAATAACAGCCTAAGTCGATTCTAAAATTTTTCAGGGAGAGCAATTTAAAGTTTAATATATTTACTGGACATCAGGAGTCGGAGTTTTTGTGATAACTTTGTTACAGATAACAAGGAAACGAATTCTTTTACTTACTTCTTAACAAAAAAAGAGTTGCTTATTTGAGCACGGTGACTTCTCAAAATATTTTTTCAATTTTGTCCTAACTCGAGTTAGACTGTTATTGTTTGTGACCACAGATATAGTGACTTAAATTAGTTGACTATAATTGTAGAATATAAAAACCAAAGTAATCGATAAATTGGATGCAGTTCTAAACACATACATACATGCACTCGATGTTCACAGAACTCAGTTCTGCACTTTTTTGCTCGCAACTGTAAATACAAACTTTTTCCTTGTTCAAACTTCATTAGTTAGAAAATTTTAAAAACTATTAGTGTTTTAGTTGTGTCCAGTGTTGCCAAGTATTTTCTGAGAAATACCTCCAAATTTATCCAAAAACACGCTAGAATGCGCTAGAAATTTTATTTAGCGGGAGCATTTTTCAAACAACCAATAAATCATGCGAATATGAATTATTTTATTCACGAACCACATGCATTTTAATTATTTTTCCTTAAAAGGAACATACACTTAGCGAAATAATTATAAAGACAAGATATTTTTTCTCGGAACTCACAATGCCCTGCATTTTTGGTGTAGAATTTTAAGGCATATATGAGTCATTAGGTATATTATGTCAGAGAAAGTAATCATTCGATCTCTTTTACAAGTAAAATGAATAGTGACGTTGTTTTGTATATTTCTCGTGCTAAATATGTATATGTGTATAAAGGTAACATGGAAAAGAAACATTATTCGAACGGTAGTAGAAAAAACATGGTTAAAAAGTTTTTTCTATAGTTTTTGTTTCCTGTCAAATTTGCCCACCATTGCTGCGCCATCTACTTTAGAAAATTTCCTTTGACTTCCAAATCAACTACATATGTATATTTCACCATCTATAGTATTTCCAGAGAGTATGGAATTTTAAATAGAGAAGAAAATTTACTCATGGAGTGGAATGCCAACAAAGAAATCGAGTGAAGCGCCTCGTTTCTCTGCTCGCTCTCTTACTCTCTCCCTTGAATACACGAGCAGTTTTCTGATGATGTTACAGTAACTAATTATAGAAATTCCAACCATGTTTAAATATAATTACATAAAGTATGTAAAAAGCTTGAAATAATCAAGTTATGACCAGAGATAGAAATGAGTTTGAGTGAATCGCGTCGGCTTTTTGGCTCTCTTCTACGGGGGTTGCCAAATTGCGCCGGTTTTTTCTTCTATACTTGTACATACCTTTTTGTATTTCCAAAGACTATCAAGAATTAGACGACCAGAATATGTGTGTAATTTGGCAACCCTCGTAAAAGAGAACCAAAAAGTGGTAACAATTCACTCAAACGCATTTCTCTCTCGCGTCATATCTTGATTATTTCATACTTTTTGCGTAATTTATGTAATTTTACTTCAACATGGTTGGAAGTTGTATATACATATATACATAATAACACTATTAAAACGCTGCCCGTGTATTGAAATATTCAATGAAGAGAGTAAGAGTGGGAGCACAGAATGGTTAAGTAAAGAGAAATTTTGACTGTCTACTTTAGTAAACCGTTTTTGGTATTTCTATCATCTTTGACGTAGGTCAAATTAAAAGAAATTCAATTTATATAGAAAGCCTGGTGGAAAGTAGCTAAGTAAAGAAGAAAAGGGAAAAGTTGAAAATTATCATGATGAAGGGTTGTCCAACCGGGAAATTTTGAGGCGATTGAAAATATCTATCTGTGTCATTGACAATTTTATAAAATAGGGTGGTCAATATAGAAACACAAAACGACCAGGAAGGACACCGCTGATCAGTGACAGCGCCTAAAGATAGATCAAAAGGGTTTCTCTTAAAAAAAAACTTCAGCGATAAGGAAATTATTGCTGAATCGAGCTTGGGAGTAGGGTTGCGTGTTCAACAAATAATAAAACGAGACTTGAATTGCTTGAATCTGTCATATGGGAAAAAGTCTCATGCCACGACAAGAATTAGCCAGATTTAAGTTCGCTGAAAAATACAGATTTTTGGCTGAGGAGTGATATTTTCCGATGATACAATTTTTTCTATTTCTTACGAGCTACACAGATTAGGGGTTTTTCTGCAAATAGAAAAAATGTAAACAGTCGGCACCATGATCTGAACCCATCTCATCAGCTCCTTAGCGTTCTAGGCCAGTGACAGTCTTATTCACATTGTAACTAATTGCAGTTTTGGTCGTCGGGGTTTTACTCCTTTCTATCTCTCGTCTCGTGGTCAGTGGCGTAGAACGCTAAGACGGTAATGAGTAGAGTCACTAACTTCAAAACGATCGTTCGCCAACGTGTGTTAAAATCATGGTGCCGACTGTTTATATTTTTTCTAATTGCAAAAAAACCCCTGATCTGTGTAGCTCGTAAGAAATGGTAAAATATTCCTTCTAATAAATAGCTTCAGATCGAATCATATACAATAAAAATAGGCCATAGGTCTTACGAAACTTTTTAAAATATTTAATAAATCCTTTTTCGAAAATGACAAGGTTCTGACAAAGGATTCTGGTACAGAGGGCAAAAAAAATAAAGTATACGTGTGTCGGCGTTTTGAAAGTTTACGCCTGATTCTTTTAAGGGGAGGGGGTGCAATTTCCCCCCTTTAGCACATTCTTAAGATGAATCGGCATAGGAAACCATGTTATCCTTACATTTTAAATTTACCAGAAACATTTTTGTGGAATACTTTAACCCTCTACCGCCCCATGTATGGATCTTTTTTGCTCTTTTTGTAGAAAAGGGTAAATAACATCCCTAAAACAGGGATGTAACGGGTTCTACAAAACGCTATCTCAAGAGCAACCGAATAAGAATCTCAAAAATTGACTTCATTTCTGTTCGAAAATCGAGATACATGATTCAATCTTTCCGAAAATCGAAACTAGAATCCGACTTTCGGATATCGCTCATTCAAATTCGAAATCCATGGTACCAAAAATTCGGTTCCGTTAAATTGTTCTCTCGAATCGAATTACATAGTAGGGGCCCAGGGTTTTTTTAACGTCACGCCAGCTCATATTTTTGCTTCTATTTTTGAATCCTCCGTGTCGATTGTTCTCAATTTCTTTAATGAATAAAGTGTTACTTAACTCCTACGCAAATATAAAAAAACCTTTTTAAAAATGTTCATATTTTTTTTTTTAAATATTTTTTCGTACAAATGTCACGTAACGTCAGAATGGAAATGGCCATATGCAGCTGAAGTATACAGTAAACTTGACTCCCTTAGTCTCCATAAACTTCTATTTTCATTTAACAATTCCACGCGATATGTCTTTAATATACGGAAATACTCAAGCATCTCGTCATATAGTACAATGATTAATTTGCAGGACTACCTCTGTTATAGAAACATTTTGTTCTTACACAGAATCCTTATTAATAAAACACCTCATTATCTCTATGAAAAGCTGACAATTGCTACCACTTCCAGATGCAAAATTCTTATTTTACCGGACTTTAAATACGTCAATTCAAGTACATAGACTGTTTTTCATTAATGCCATTAGACTATGGTACTCCTTACCCACGCATATACGACTCATTACGCCTCATTAAAAATGCTAGCAGTTTTAAAATATCTCTTCTTGAACTACTAAAATCCCAAACTTAATTATATATTGTCTCTCTCTCTATCTATTATCTTTGCTTTTTGTTCTTTCTCAACTCTTTTTATACGAGGGTTGAATTTTATGTTTCGGGATTTGGCAACCCTAGTGTTGCAATCTGGCAACTGACAGCTCTATCGTAATGTTGGACATTTTTGAGGTTATGCTTACTCAGAACGCTTTGACATACGAGCGCTATTTGTGTTGTTTACAGTAACTTAAAAGATTCATCTCGGCCCAAAAATGGAATTAATTCGTGAACATTTTCGTGCGATTATTTTTTACAACTTTCAACGTGGATTAACTCAGTAACAGTGCATGGATGAACTTAATTCAATTTTTGGCGATGAAGCTCCATCAAGGACCAGTGTTTATCGATGGTATGGTGAATTCAATCATGGTCGTAGTTCACTCCAAGACGAATTTCGTGAAGGTCGTCCAAAATCAGCTGTTGTTCCGAAAACCATTGATGCTGTGCGCGAACTGATTTTGCAAGATCGTCATGTGACCTATCGTGAGATTGAGACAACCTTAGGCATTAGTGGGACCAGCATACATTCAATATTGCATAAACATTTGACTGTCAACAAAATTTGTTCGCGTTGGATCCCACACAATTTGTCAATCGCTCAAAAAAAGGCTCGTGTCGATTTATCGAAAGAAATGCTCCAAAAATACGATCGCGGAGCTTCGAAACACGCCTATGACATCGTGACAGGTGATGAATCCTGGATTTACGCGTATGAGCCCGAAAGTAAACAGCTGTCAACTGTATGGGTGTTTCAAGATGAGCCAAATCCAACAAAAGTTGTTCGGGCCCGTAACACTTCCAAGCAAATGGTCGCCTGTTTTTTCGGAAAAACCGGACATGTCGCAACCGTACCACTAGAACAACGCAGAACAGTGAATTCTGAGTGATACACAACCATTTGTTTGCCAGTTGTCTCCCAAGAAGTCAGCAAAACCAACCGCCGAAGACGGATCACTCTTCACCACGACAATGCGAGCTCGCACACATCGGCTGAAACAACTGCATTTTTGAGCACCCAAAACATCGATTTGATGGGTCATCCGCCGTATAGTCCTGACTTAGCACCGAATGATTTCTTTTTATTCCCGTACGTAAATAGCAAACTGAGAGGTCAACGTTTTTCGACACCTGAAGAAGCGGTTGCTGCATTCAGAATACATTTTTTAGAGATACCTCAATCAGAGTGGCAAAAGTGTTTCGACAATTGGTTCGAACGCATGCAAAAGTGTTCATGGGGAATATTTTGAAAAACAATAAAGTGATTTTTGATGATTAATATTTGTTTTTGTTCTCTAATCCCGAAACATAAAATTCAACCCGCGTATCAGATAATTACTCGATCTTTGTTTATCTTTAAATTCCATAGATTTAAGTAACATTTTATTTTTGTTTAAATTTAATTTGATATTGTTTTGATTTAAATGATAAAAATATGAATGACTCCCAATGTAAGTATATTTACTTGTTTTTGGACTACAAAAGAATTGTATTCTTATTGTCCTTATAATCAACTTTAAATAAATAAAGCCTATTGCCTTTATAAATATTTCGCACTAGTTAGTAATTAGTTAATTTTTGTTGGTCCACCTTGAAGAAATCATAGTCAAAGTATTTTTTCTGAAAAGTATTTAATTTGGAAAGGACTAATACAATATAAAATAAACATTTGAAAAAAAATAAACATTTGCCTTTATATTTTTATTTCTCGGGGTATATGGGAATAGCGGTAAATCTTTTTAAAAATGCACCGTAGTAACGTACGAGACATTCCTAGCTGAGGAGATCGCCTTCTGGTAGATGTTTTTGGTCTTTCGTTAACATTCAAAATTTTCCACAGTGCGATTTAAACGTGTCCTACCGGTTCGAGGCAAATTTCTTGCGGTGCTATGTAGATGGTGACGATGAACTAAACAACAAATCATTGCTTCGGAGGGCGAAATTCTGACGTTAAAATGTCAACGATATCCTCTTTGCGTTAAAATAATCGACCGCTGATTTAAAAAATAAAATTATATTATTCCGCTTCTTTGTTCAGTTGTGAATCTTTCCATTACTAGTTCTCCAGGTGTTATTTATATATAGTCTGAAAAAAAGTAAAAAAGATATTGTATAAACGAAAAAGTTATTACATTTTTAAGCCCCATGGTGACTTTTGGCCCACCTTTTTATATTTTAATTAACATAAGAATTTATGGAATTTACACGTAGGTCAGTTATTATATGTGCCACTTCATTAGTTGTCTGGCAATTACTCAACTTTGTATGGAAATTGATGGCTCTTGATCTAATAATACTAAGCATAGGCGGTACATGGTAATGGGTGTTATATAAAACAGTAGACCCAATTTGACCAAAATTGTATGCATTTTTTAACTCTTTCAACTGATTAGCTTGTAAATAATTTTTGTTAAATTCAAATGGAAAATAAAACTTGCATTGATAACTATAAACCACCAACCTGGTTGCTGCCTCATTCACTCAGACTATTTCTGCAGGTCGAATTGTTCTTTCAATCAATATTCCTGGGCATCCAATAATTATGGAAGGGAGTGAAAAATTATATGAAATTTACATAATGTTAATGTTTAATGTAAATGTCCTTTGGGCCAATAAGGACAATAATGAAATGCCGATGAAAAATCTTTAAACAAATATTGCATTAATTTAATCATATTTTCATTTGTATATGAATAAGGTAAATAACAAACACTACAGGACAAATGCAGCACACACATATACGCATGTATGGATATGATCATGGTGGCACAAATACATACAAAGCTATAATTAAATAACCCTAATAAAGAAAAAAAAACAGCAGCAACTGTGTGTATGTGTGTGTGTGAAAAATGGTTTAAAATAATAAAATAAATGAGTAAATAAATAATACAGGACAAACAAATAAACAACACCAACAAAAAAAGGCAATAATGCACAAATGAGAAATCACAAAGAGGTGAATAATTGAATTGCAATGCAGCACACTCAAACACTTACATACATACCCAATCACACGCTACCAACAAACACACTTACAAAGGATCAAAAAAGGATGTACAGTATTATTGCAAATATTAAAATTAATTAAATAATATATAGTATTTTCGAAAAAAAAGCAAAACCAACACCAACAACACATTGAATATATAATAAATAAATAATTACAATACATTGTATTTACATGACATCATCGATTGTAGTGTACAAACAATAATACACACACACACACACATATGTATACTCCATTTCAATTGAATACGGCCCAGCAAACCAAATGGTCCGACAATGTGCGATATAAGAAAATTCTAACTAATCTATGAACTCCAATTCTTACTTGAGTCTTTACGAAGCATACATGGTTTTTTTCAATTTGCATTGGATTTTAATTTGCATTACTTTATCTAATGCATATGCAAAAGAATTACCATTGTTCGCAATGACAATTAAAATATTTTGAATTTCCATTTGCTCGGGCAATGCAAATACAGGTTGTGGAATCGGATGCCGATTGTAATGAAATATGGCAATGATTTTATTTATTTTGAATTCGTTTCACTGCTGGCAATTCTGTTTCTACAGTATTTTATATGTAGACATAGATAAATAAAAACCATAGATGTTTCATTTGCTTAATCACCATTTTCACCAGAGGGCACATGCTGTTTCCGTACGACCATTTTTCACTCGGATGCGATGAAAAAGCACTTAAAAATAATTTTTATTACGATTCTGTGGTTTAAATTTTAAAATAGAATATAAATAATTGAAAAGCATACCGCTTTTGATATTTTTTGACAATACAAAATGTCACACCATTTTTTTTTGTTTGTTTTTTCTAACGAACGATCCCATCGCCAACACTGACACACGCCCCATCCGACCGAGGGGCCTCATCCCTATGACGTAGGGATAACGTACACATCACAGACCGATCCGTAGCGGGGAGTAAGTGAGAGAAAAACGTGTAACGGCTACATAAAAATTCACAGCCGATTAAAGCAATACCAGTTAAAAGAGGAATAAAATCTACTATATACTTATTGAAAAATAATAAATCTTAAAACATAAAACCATAAATTATCAATACAACATTAATACTCGTACATAAAATACTACACACCAGCTATTTAGATGATTTATAATAAAAGACTTTATCGTGTCCGGTGATAAAGAAAAGTCAATAAACTGATAAAATCATTAAAATCTGTGCATATTCGCCGAACCGATTCATTCAAAGCATAATTATAGCGTCGAAAACTAATATATAGGGGTTTATAGTTCCTAGAAGTTCTCGAAGGAACATTTATCGAAATACGACCAAGAAGATACTCAGAGCGTATATCGCCCCTGAGAATCTTATATATTGTAATCGAATTAAGCATAGTCCGTCTACTAGCTAGAGTAGGTAATTTAATTAAAGACAATCTATGAAGGAAGATGGACGTTAGGATCCCATCTCAGGTTCCTAAGAAAAAAAATAAGGAATTGTTTCTGTACCGATTCTATCATATTCCCATAAAAGTCATATTGTGGATCCTATTCCACTGATCCATATTCTAATATGGGCCTAACAAGGGACGTAAAAAGATTTTTCGTGATATATGGATCAGAAAATTCCTTCGACCAGCGCTTGAAAGACAATTTCCTATCAAGTAAAAAACCTAAATCCAAGAATGAATTGACCAATTCTAATGTAGAACCACCTATAGAATACCGGGAGGTAATCATACGTGATCTGTAAAACGCCATATGTTTACATTTACCCAAGTTTAACTCCATAAGGTTAAGATTGCACCAACTCCCAAACCGATCCGGATCATTTTGAAGTAGAATATAGTCTGAAGCATTTTTATATGACATAAATATTTTCACATCGTCCGCGTATATAAGCACATGAGACTCAGCTATCGAATTAGGCAAATCGTTGATAAGCAAGAGAAATAAAATAGGACCCAGGTGACTTCCCTGAGGTACGCCGGAAGACACTTGGATAGGTCTAGATAACGAATTCCCAAAAATTACCATCTGTTCGTGACCCGTAAGGTAAGATGAAATCCATTCAATAATATTACTATTAAACCCGATAGCGCTTAATTTACTCAGTAGGAGGCGATGGTTATCCTTATCGAAAGCTTTACTAAAATTCGTAGTTATATAGTTATAGGAAATTTGCCCATATCTACCACTGCGGCGCCATCTAGAAAATTTCTCTTTACTTTCAAATCCACCACATATCTTTCACCATCTATGGTTTTTTATTTATCTATGATGTGGAGGTTTGTGGTTTCGATAGGTATTGCCTCGTAGTATTTTCAAATTCATAAACCTGTACTGTATAAAATATTTGAAAACCATAACTGCCAGATTTGAAGGAAATGCTTTGAAAATAAGTACAATTGCCAATGCTATTTAAATTTGTAGAGTTAATTCAAATTAAATTACAAATTATAATTGTCATATAATTAATTTGCTCCATGTGTGTTACGAATTCTGTTGGACTTGCCTGAGGGATTCTTATTTCCTTTTTTCTTTATAATGTCCGATCTTTAATATCTTATGTCTTTAATCATTAATTGGTTCAAGATCAAGTTGTTTTAAAAAATTTATATTAATAGAAAATAGTTATTCAAGAGTACTGTGATATTCATTACATGTTGGGAGGTTGGGAATATAAATGTGTCAATGGCCACCAAGACATAACATCACCTCTCTTCTCAACAAGTAAATATTTCATCACGCATAATAGGGACGAGCAAATCTCAACTTTTATTTATTTGGTTCCGACATATGTGAATTAATTCCATACATGGGTTGTTTTAATTTGCATTACTTTATCTAATGCAAATGAAAAAGAATTACCATTGTTCACAATGGCAATAAAAAAATTTTGAATTTGCATTTGCATTGCCCGAGCATTGCCCTGTGGAATCAGATACCAATTGTAATGAAATATGGGAATGCTTTTAATTATTTTGAATTTGTTTGCTGGCAATTCTATTATTAAAGTATTTTATATGTAGAGGTTTGTGGCTTTAATAGGTATTGCCTCGAAGTACTTTCAAATTCATAAACCTGTACTGTATAAAATGTTTGAAAACCAAAATTGCCAGATATGAAGTAAATGCTATGAAAATAAGTATATTTGCCAATGGTACTGACATTTTTGGACAGGAAATTCAAATTAAACAATAAATTATAATTGCCATATAATTAATTTGCCCCATGTATGATTAATTCGGAGCAACTTCTGAATCCAAGTCTGCGGATTTTTATTTTTATTAAAGTTTTACAGTTATTGTCTTTTGCTCCGATATTTCTGACATAATTAGTATCAAATTTTGTTAGACTTTTCGGAAGGAATTATATTAAATTTGTTCCAAAATGTCTGATACAATTCGGAACGACTTCTTAACTCTTTGTATTAGGTTGTTTTGTTTTCCATAATTTTATTTTTCGGTTTTAATTTTAAAATTTTTTGTATATTGATCTTGGAGGTGGAAAGTTTCTGATAGCCACCCGCTTGGGAGTGCGCAGGAAAGATTCCTCCATAGGGTATTCCAACCAGCTCACTACTTCCTGTCTTAGACTTAGTATGTCCCGGGCAATGGCTTTATCGGAAACCTTCGTTAGATAGATCACTGATGCGTCTCCGGATAAATAGGTGACCTTGTCATGAGCCAACACTACTGCCCAAGGGCAGATTGCAACCGGGTGCCGAGACCCATAGATCGGTAGGAGTTTAGATAGTCTCCGTTCCTATCCAAGGAAGAAACTATGCCCAAATGCATAGTTTTAAATTGGTACTCGGATGCTTTGTATACACCCGGTGTTTAGAGCACTGTGAGATTAGGCCATTGTGGAAGGTACTCACAATAATCTGTAACGCATATCTGCCCAACGGCAGATCAAATCTAAAGACACACAAATCCAGTTTCGACATACTGTATTCTGGCCAGCGTCTATTCCGTAATGGCTGGCTGAAACATATTCATCATAGAAGGAGGTAAAATGCTAACCACAGTGGGCTGGGTTTGCCTCCAACCACCGTTATACTGGCTATGAAAGTACGCAAGAATATTAATAGTCGAGCAAACCTCCTATCTGTTGACGACCCTCGTAAACGTTATAAGGACCACGATTTAAAGATATGTACCTGGAATATGAAAACACTATACAGGACGGGTGCCTCTTTCCAGCTGACGGATGTCCTCACAAAGTATAAGGCCGACATCACAGCCCATAGAGAAATACTAAAGAGAAGCCATGACTGTTTCAGTTCCACCAAATTCCCATTGAAAGTCACTGGTCTAACACAACAGTTTTGATACAGTTTTTTATGGCATTTTTTTCTACTAGAATGTGGATGTAATACAAGTAAATATTAATAAAAATTGTTGTATTCTTTAAATCAAAACTAATTCATTGCATATAAAGTTTTTTTAAAAGTCATAAGTGTCAATGAAATCAAATTTGAAGTCAGTTTTTTCAATTCGTATATCTCTCAATCTCTTTCACATCCTGTTCTGAATCAAATTTGCAGCTAGGAAGTCGACCAGCTGTGTCATTGACACGCCCTGGCCCAGCTATCCAGCAAATGCGATGGATAGGATATTGTTGCACGAGAAAAGAAAACTGCTATATTTACTACAGCTGCCATGGGCGAATTCGGGTGCGGATTTGTAGATGGGAAGAGACTGCGACACATAGTTTCAAGGTTCCACCCAGTGAGTGAACGCATAGCAAAAATTCGCATCAAGGAGAAATATTTCAACATCTCTTTAATTTGTGTCGACGCACCGACTGAAGATAAATACGATAAGGTCAAAGGATAATTTTACGAGCGTCTGGAGAAAATATACGAACGCTGCCCTGACCACGACATTAAGATTATTCTAAGCGATATTAATATCAAATTGGGAATGGAAAGTGTCTTTCGATCAACCATTGGTAATTTTAGTTTACATAATACCACTTCCGATAGTGGAATGAGACTGCTAGACTTCGCTGCTGCAAGTAACATGGTAGTTAATATCACATGATTCCAACATAAGGATATACCTAAGTCCACTTAGTTATCTCCTGATCAGAGAACGAAGAACCAGATTGATCACTAGGCAATAAATGGTAGACACTCTTCTGGTGCAATGGATGTACGTTTCGATTCGAGGTGCCAATATCGACTAGGATCATAATGTGGTTGCTGCGAAAGTTCGCACAAGACTGAGCAGGGCGGAAAACATTCGAAGCCGAACACGAGAAAATCTGGATATTGACAAGATGCAAATACCAGAGATATCAAATGCCTATGAATGCTTATGAGCTCTCTCTATTATTAGCACAGAATTCTTCCCCTACCGAGGATCCAGAAGTGCAGTGCTGGCACATCTCCAATTGTTTAGAAACCGTTGTAAGAACCGAACTTGACTACCAAAAACCACGGAAAGATAAGCCCATACTACGACGAAGAATGTCGCATTGCAACTCATAAAAAATACGCTGCAGGTATGGCAACTAAACAGTCAGTTACAACGCGTGCTGCGAATGAGCGTTGGGAGGAAAACCAACTGTTTAGGCGGAAAAAATGGCGGTGGGAGCAGAAAGATATGGTGAAATGAACGAAATGTGCAGGATAAATAATGAATCCCTAAAATTTTTCCACAGGGTACGAAGATCGGGCAATGGACCGAATAATGGGCTGCCTTCCTGCAAGGACTAGAATGGGACGGATGTAGATAACCCCCATCCAGCCGAGACGAGATTGGAACGGCTATATCCTGGCTTAAGGATAATATACCCACTAAAGGACGAGGCACTATTTGCCAACATACATCAACTTATACGCAGTTTATGGTTGGGGGAAATCTATGCCTGACGATTGGAGTCTCAGCGTCATGCATTCAAAAAGAGTGATCCGTGTCTATATTCCAACTATTGCGGTATCAGTCTTTTATCCATCGCGTATAAGGTCTGAAAGAGCGTAATATATGAAAGACGAAAGCCAATTGTTGAAACCCAGATTGGACCTAATAAGTGTGGTTTTAGGCCTGACGAAATAATCATGCTACGCCAAATCCAGGAAAAGACCCACGAAAAGCAAATCGACACATATCATCTTTTTGTCGATTACAAGGCTGCTTTCGATAGCCCCATACGAGGAACATTGTACGAAGCTTGTCTGAACTTGGAATACCGGTAAAATTTATTCCCCTCTACAGAATGACGCTAACCAACACCAAATCAGAAGTGAAGGTAGGGAAAGACCTCACCGAACCATTCTGTACCAAGCGGGGCCTGAGACAAGGCGAGACACTTTCGTGCAATCTCTTCAACATCTGAATGGAGATACTAATGAGAAAAGCTGCAGTAAATATGAACCAGACCATCCACATAAAATGGCATATGTTGCTCGCATATGCTGACGACACTGACATCATTGGGCGGAATCTGAGAGAGGTTACTGCAGTTTTTTTATGAATCGAAAAAGAATCAGCGAGGGTGGGTCTTGGTATTAATGAGGGCAAAACAAAATTGATGTTATGGACGACTAGGCAATCCTCACGACTGGGTCGACACTTGAACATCGCCCACCGATTTGATTTTGAAGGGGTAGATGAATTTATCTACCTTGCATCCGCCGTGAACAACTACAACAACGTCATCCTGGAAACTTACTTACTTACTTATCCGGTCTCGGACAATCCCGGGGGGTCAGGGACCTTACAAAACGAAGACTACATATTTCCCCAACCATTTCGATCTTTTACTTTAGTTCTCCAGTTGGCAATACCAAGTGTACGCAGGGATTAGTCATTTCATATTTTTCGTCTTCCTTCGAGTTCGGTTTCGAAAACCCTTCGTGCAGGTTCGTCTTCATCCATTCTACTGACATGGCCTAGCCAGCGCAATCGCGTTATCTTGATCCGCTTAACTATGTCAGTGTCAGGATAAAGCTCATACAACTCATGATTCATGCGTCGCCGATACTCGCCGTTGTGCACTATAGGGTCATACATTTTTCGGAGTATTTTTCTCTCGAAGACTCCTACAGATGTTTCGTCTGCTTGCGATAGGACCCAGGATTCTGCGCCATAAAGCAAGACAGGTTGAACGAGAGTCTGGTACAGCTGGACTTTTGTTACTCAAGAGACGACTTTATCTCCAAAGTGCTTGCATAGCCCAAAATAACATCTATTCGCTAGCACAATTCTCCGCTTGATCTTGTTGTTGGAAACAAATAGGAGAATTGTGCTTGCAATTAGATGATATTTTGGGCTCAGCAAGCACTTTAAGAACAAAGCCCTCTCTCGACTATCAAAAGACAAGCCATACCAGTCTTTCATTTTACCTGTCCTTTCATATAGCTCCGAAACTTGGGGTTTATCGCCAGCTGATGAAAAACACCTGGGAGTATTCGAGAGAAAAATTCTCCGTAAAATATTAGGTTATTTTAAGGACAACGGCGAGTACCAACATGTTTGGAACCACGAGCCCAAATTATGGATTTTTGCCATGGTGACTACACATCTATGCGCCGGTGCGTTGTCATGGTAGGGGATATATTTTTCTTCGCCAAATACTGCCGTTTCTGCTTCAAATCAATCCAACAGCTATGAATATTATTCGCCTGTCGTCGTTTTACCCTTTTACGGTAATCGATGTGTAGATACCGCATGCGTCACAAAAAAATGTCCAACTTGGCCTTGGCCTTCGTTTATACACGATAACCAGGATATGTTGCTTGATCTCTGGTGTGTTGTGATGGATCCATGTTTCGTTCATGGTTGCGAATCCTCTTTTGAATTGGTTGAACATCTCCTTCTAAGTGGACACACGGTTGCACTTATTGTGAGTAAACGCGGCACCCATCGCGCGGATAGCTTTTCCATGTCCCAATATTTATATAAAATGTGGTGTACCGGCTCAAATGAGATGCCTACAGTCTCAGCCACCTCACGCACTATCATTCTTCGATCGTCCAATATCATTCCATGGGTGTTGTCGACGATTACTAGCGAGGCGGACCTTTTTTCTGCGACCTCAAAGTTCGGCGTCACTTGTGCTCAATCAATGAGTATACAACTAGAAAGCGCACAGCTGACTAGTTGTGAGAAGCTCTTCCCAATTTCTTCATGAGATGTAATGGAAACCTTTTTTTTAATTGATGGTTCAGAGTACCCATATTATATATCAAGCCTTTCCTTGATTTCAGTGATGTGTTTTTTCCGTAAAAAATTATGCATGATAACCACACGAAATTCACGTTTTTCCATTTTCGTCGAAATTTTCGATTTTGTCTGCTTTCAATTGCTGTTCAACACAAGCTAAATGACACAGCTTACTTAAAATTTTACAGTAGTATACTAACAGTTGGTAGTTAACAGAAGCAGTGTTGATTTTGAATTAACTACGAGGGAAGTTCCAAAATCATGGAGCTTTCAAACCGCCCTGGCGGTTGAAGTTTAAATATTTGAAAATATTTTTAAAATTTTGACAGTGCATTCTTTTCGAATTCTTTCAAAGCCTGTTTGCCAAACTTTTCCAAAATTGGGGAATATCCAACATTGGGCTAATTGTTTCCACCTACAACATTTCTATTATCATATGGCCACGCAAAAAATAACGGCCCCAGCAACATGTTGCAGGAAACATGGACATGTTTGAAAGCATTGTTTTCATGAATTGAAGATCTGGTGACTTTTGTTTGTTTGTTGTCTGTCTCGTTTTAGGTTTTAGCGGTTTTCAACAAACAAAGTCACATTTGGGTCCCAAAAATATATATTATGGCCTATTAATCATTGTGCCTCAAACATGTTAGCAAACACAATGTGTTTGAGCACAAGTATAGTATGTTTCCGACAAGCTACAAACACGTTATATTTGCATCCAAACATCAAAAAAAGACGGATTTTTCAGCGTAGACACATTCATCTGTAATGAAGTATACATGGATGAACATAATCTTGTGTATGTTTTCATATTCACTCACAAAAATATTGTTTTATTTTTTATCAACAACTGATACATAATTGTAATAATTGTAATGAATTTGTGGAGTATCTCTTATAATCGCTCTCTTCATTTTCGGACTTTCTTATCGGGACCTGCCCATTTTCCCATTACATCCCATGAAGGGATAGGGAAGAGCTTCTCACAATCACTGAGCTGTTCCCATTCCAGTTTTCACTCACTGATTGGGGACCTACAGTTTTACACCAGTTCCGAACAGTTTTTTGAGAAGCTATTACATGGGTTATTACTCGATAGTGTCGCCGTCACTATCGTCGAAAGAAGAGTAAAGTGGTTAGAGCAGGGATCGAACCCACGTTCTCTCGCAGAACAGACGCGCACACTAACCGTATCATCACCAACGGCCATTGTGTAATTACTTCATCCATTAACGACGAATGGGTAGAACAATACCTAATAATAGAGCTGTCTTACAGACAGTTTTCATAGAAGGAATTGTAACGAACGAACGAATCTGCCAAAATTGAAACTTTAATAACACGAATATTATAAGTCAGATGAGATATTTATTTATGATAGTTATTCAAAAATGTTAGCCAATCCAAATAAGTAAAGCATTCACAATAACATTACTTTGAATTATCCATTAACGCCCCAATCAAATTGTAACCACAAAATTGTTACAAAGTTGTCACCATTGTTTGTAGTTGGTATTCTGGTAACACGGTGACAACGAAAAATTCACCTCGTAACAAATAATTCACCCCACAATAACAGGTTGTCAGAAGCAGGGACAACAAAACAAAAACATATGGTTTTCTGCACAAAATGAACGCGGCACAAAAGGAAAAGTAAGTATTTAATATAATAATACTGTATTAAAAAAATTATTACATTATTATTTACACCCCTATTCTGTGTATGCGGTAACAATTTTAACCACAAAATTGTCACCATTGTTTGTATCTGGTATTCTGGCAACACAGTGACAACGAAAAATTCACCTCGTAACAAATAATTCACCTCACAATAACAGGTTGTCAAAAGCAGGGCCAAAAAAACAAAAACATATGGTTTTCTGCACAAAATGAACGCGGTAAAAAAAGAAAAGTAGGTATTTAACATATTTATGCTTTATTGAATTATAATTAATACATTATTATTTAGGGAATTTGAGTACAACACAAAGGCACAGCTGGAATGCTATATTACCTTCCTCTAGGAACATCCAGAGATGATAAGCGGAAAAAATACACCTGCGCATCCGCGCCAAATTGAAGAAGAAATTTACTTTAGTGCCAACTCTGTGATCTACATCAAAATTTCACCACCGACAAAAGCTTCTGCGCTGCGTCAAAAAGATCCCACCGACCCCCCGCGGTCGGTCCATCTTCTTGAGATATAGGTCTTTAAAGCTTGAGTATATAATCGTTCGTATCTTCGGTTATTTATAATGCGATCTGTTTGAAATGGGTATCATTACAAAGGTCTTTCTAAGCTCTATAAATCAGTGTATAAATACATATGTTTATTTTTGTTAACCCATTGGGGAGCTAATTAAAAAAACGTTTTTTAACCCCACTTTTCTGCTAAAAATTTATTTTAAAAAAAAAGCCTTATTATTCTTATTTTTTGGAAGGTTCCGGTAATAGACAAGGCCTTAGCCCTTTTTTAAAGGTATATTACTCACCAATATCCCTTCAAAGACCGGAGATATTTACGTTAACAATTTTGTAATACGTTTCGCGGTTTTTCAATCTTTCTAACACAAAAGCCAGTTTTCTCTGCTCCATTTCCATAGCACAAAGTAACAAAAGTCCTTCCTCCATTTAATTATGCCCTCTTGTCGTTGTGGTACAAAATATATTATTAATTTTTCCTGTATACAGTTTTATGGCCCAATTTATAAAAAGTTGTAGGAGATTTGAGAGACTTTTTTTTGTATGACAAAACGTCTCTCAAACCTCTCATAACTTTTTATGAATAAGGCCATTATTGTTTACTTGAAGAATTTATAAAATGTTTTGGCATCAACTTTCCGGCAAATAAAACAGCACAATTGTCACATTGCTGTCAAATAGCAAACGTGGTGGCTGCCAGAATAGGTCTGTAATAGCAAGTTCAGACGGCTGGCTTTTTTCGTGTTTCGTTCTCTCATTCGTGTTTGGCCCCCCAATCATGTTTGAAACATCATGGTTCGCCATACAAAATTTTGAGAGCGAACCATCTCGTTTCAATTCGAAACATCTTACCAAACATGCATAATTTACTACCATCTCTAATTTATTTAGTACGCTATCGCTTTTTTATCTGAACTAGTTGTCAGAATAAGCAAAACAAAGCAAAAAATAAATAAACATTGAGCGAAAGTGAAGTTTGTGTTTAAATATAAATAAAAAGCAAAGCCTTGATTGTTAACACAAATAAAACATTTATATAAATCATAAAAGTAACAAAACAGTAAAATGGAGAAAAAAGAAATAGTTAAAACACGAAATAGAAATAGAAAAACACGAATAGAAAAACACGAATGCGTCTTGTGAACAGGGCGATTCACAATCATGGTTGAGTAAACGAAACAAGTGTTTCACATCACCGTCTGAATTAGCTATAAGCATAAAGCAAACAACAGACTTGTCATTCATGAGCATGAGCTTGGTCGATAACTTCTTCTCCGACTGATGAATTTAAAAAAATATTACCAAACAGTTTTGTGATACTGATGCCAACAACTTCGATTACATTCACATTTGGTATCAAGAAGGGCGGTAAACGAACAATAAACTTCAACGATAACTGATTTTCATGCTCATGAATGACAAGTCTGTGGTTCGCTTCAGTAACACTTTTAATCGTAACAATAAGCGTGTTTTGGTTACACCGCTTGCTTAAACAGGGTGTTTCAAAAATGACCACCCTATTGGAAGATGCTCTTATATTTGCAAGTGGCCGCCAATGTCAAATCTGTTTTGACATTTGTGGACTAGACAGATGTAGAATACAAGACTACACTCCCCAGGAACGCGGAATAATCGTGTCAATTTTTTTTGCGTAACAATTCGTCTGTGGTGTTGGCGCAGCGCGAATACCGTCGCCGATTCCCCGGCCGTCCGACACCGACTGCGCAAACACTGGGCCGTTTGGCCACTAACCTTGAAGAGTATGGGACCACACGAGACGTTGCCAGGAGTGGCCGGCCCCGGAGCGCCCGTTCTGCCGAGAATATCGCCGCTGTTACCGAGGATGTCGAGCTGTCGCCGGAAACATCGACCAGACGCCGTTCCTCGCAATTAGCCATCAGCCGGTCGTCCATATGCCGAATTTTGGTCAAAGACCTGCGCATGTTCCGATACAAAGTCCAGTCCGTGCATCAGCTGCTGCCTGTCGACGGCCAAACGCGTGTAACCTACGCCCAAGCCATCCTCAATCTCGTGGACCACCAAAATCATAATGAGCGATGAGGCTCATTTCCACCTCAGCGGGTACGTGAACAAGCAAACCTATCTCTTCTGGGGCACCGAAAATCCACGAGTGATGCACGAGGGGCCATTACACCGGCTCAAAGTGACTGCATGGTGCGCTGTTCACGCTGGAGGAGTCTTCGGGCCATTTTTTTTTCGAGAACGCCGCTGGTCAAACGACAACAGTGGACGGTGCGCGCTATAGGGCCATGTTAACCGAGTTTTTTCTGCCGCACTTCGACGAATTAGGACTGGAGGACATGTGGTTCCAACAGGACGGAGCAACAGCACACACTGCGCTAGCCTCAACCGATATTCTGAAGGCGGCGTTCCCGGGTCGCCTCATCTCGCGTTTTGGAGATTTGCACTGGCCCGCAAGATCACCCGATTTAACCGTTCTAGACTTTTTTGTGGGGTTTTTTGAAGTCCCGTGTTTACGTGAACAAGCCCGAGACCCTGGAAGCCCTCAAGTTCAACATTCGACACGAGTGCGAGAACCTGTCGCCCGAAGTTCTCGCCGAAGTGATGAAAAATGCCATAAAACGAGCCCGTATGGTAATCAGTTGTGACGGCGCCCATTTAATCGATATCATCTTCTCAACTTAACCAATAAAATTCTAAAGGTAAACATAATCAAAAAACAGAATCGAAGTTTTTCTTTTAGAAAAAAATGAGAGCCAAACAACATCGGATGACTTGTTTTGAAACACCTTGTATAATCGCTTGTTTCGCTAAGTGCAAAGAAAATTTTTTTGACATCTTTTACAGATTTCAATCCTTTTTCATATTTTTGAATAAAATTACTTATCGCTAAATGCCCGATTTGTTTGCAACTTAGCAAACGATAATCGCCTGCTTGTAACCAAAACATGACTAATATATCCGATGAACAATTTTCATTAGACCTGTGAATAATTTGCATTTAGTTGAAGAAAAGTGCACACTGAACTGTTGTCAAATATATTAATATTAGGTTTCCCATATTGATGCAACATTTATCGGCATAATCTTACACGAAACCAATGAAAAGTGTAGTAGACTGGGAAATGATGAAATACTTGTTCAAGTCAATGCACGATTTCAACAACGTTTTTCTTTCAGTGTATGCCTCATTTGAGATTAATTGAAATGTATTCAAGGATCAATAAGCAAATGATAATTACGTCCACTTGGGGTAATTTTTAAATCAAGTGTCTTTCCACTTTAAACGACTGACTGCTATCATTCGAGTGTAAAGATAAATCATGGACATTTGTCACATCATGGACATGGATCCGTAGAATTAAATGCATTAACACTCATCCTACTTAGGTGTAGTTATATCTGTGCACAACGAAAAGGTTATGTCAACAAATGGTAATGCTTTAAATATATACATATTAGTATATGTAATTGCATTTAGAGAATGCATCCCGGGAATTCCCATCCGGGAATTTTATTAACTTTCAATTCCCGCTTTCAAGGGGATTTAATCCGGGAATCCCGGGAATCTTCCAGAAAGAATGAAATGGAATATTTTAAATTATTGATTTGACTAGTTGTTTACTAATGCCGTCAACCACTAAAAGCCACAGCAGAGGGGATAATACTCCACTCTGCGACGTGCCCCTTGTAGTCAGCTTTTGAACTGAGGTTCGAATTTACAATGAAATCTCTAAGCATGTTCGCAATTCTTTCGACAAGAAGTGCAGACACCCCAGCGGGCCCCAGAGATTCCCTTATAGCTCGAGATGACACATTGTTAAAAGTACCTTCTATATCTAATAAAGCAGCCAAAGATAACCCTCAACCTCGTGCAGAGCAGTTTCCACAGATTTACCCTTGAGGTAGGCATGTTGTCTACCACTCAAGTAGCACGGGCTAATTCAATTCCTTATATACAAGTCAACCATTCTCTCCAAAACTTTCAATAGAACGGATGAGAGGCTGATTGGTGTGTAGTCCTTAGGAAAGACATGCCTAGTCTTTCCCGACTTGGGAATAAAAACGACTAGTACCTCCATCCATTTGTCTGGAATCAGGGATAGTCTGAGACAACCCCTATAGGTTCTCAGAAGATAAGGGGGGACAAAAGCGTTACATTTCTGTAGTATAACTGACAGTATCCCATCAGGACCATGACATTTTAATGGCTTGAAGCTATGAATAGCCCAAAGCAACCTCGATTCGTCAACTATGTCCTCTTTCACTCCCAGTTGCGCGATATCTGGAGTGGAAGTCACCAGGTAATTCCTCTCCGCAGAGTCTATATCCAGACAGTTTGGAAAATGAGTTTCCATAAGAAGCTCAAGTGTCTCAGCTCCGGAGTTGGTCCATGACCCATCGGATTTCTTAATGTCGCCGAGGACTCTAGGGCTTTTGAACAACACGCGACGAAAACGTGCAGCGTCATTTACCTCGGTTATGGACTCACAGAAGCTGATCCGGGCGGACCGTTTTGACTTTGAGCATGGTACGCTAACCTTTCGAAGATAAATTGGTCTATGATGCCGCCATGATCCAAAAACTACGTTGATGCCACACTATTTCTGTCGAATTTATTTCGTAGATTTCTTACAGTTTGAGATGAAGACTCAGAACTGTGGAAGAACATTTTTACTATTTCCCAAATTTCTTCAAGCGGAAAGCGACTCATTTCGTAAATTTCTAACCTTTAACTAATAATCAATCACTTCGTAGATTTCAAATCGGTCATCTGCTTCGAAATAACGGGGTTCAAATTCCAAATATTACATGGCTCACCCTTTAGTACGTTTTAGCTTGGGTAAATGCAGCGGTTTAGAGACCGCCAGTACTCCACTGACTACCTTATATTTCGTTCGACGACAGTCTCTTCATTTAGTGATGGCAACTCTATCGACTGTAAAATAATTTATTGCCTGATAAAATGTGGAATTATTTAATTTCGGTTTTTATGTTTTTTTATTGTTGTAAATTAGATATTTAATATGAATTTTCACCGATCGAGTGTGCATGATGCAAACTACTCTCAGAGAACGAATCGATATGCATATATAACTGTGCTTTTTTCTATCCTACTCGCCTAGTTTCCATTTAAAAATCATCACGTTTCTCAAAAATCGCCAAGTTTTGGTTGTTGATTTCCAAATATTTTTATTGATTTCCAACAATAAAGTTGACAATTCGCATTAAAATTACTAATTTTTGTACCAAACAAATATTGTTAAATATATTTTAGTTTCATGTTAACTCATTGTTGTAATACTAAAAATATTTTCTTCCCAATATTTTTTTGAAACGTATTCATATAAAAGCACCGAAAAATATTCTTTATTAATTGAGTGGAAAATTTTGATTTTCAGTCCATTGAGTTTGGTTGCCAGCTATATTTTTCGAGTTATTGTATACTACATGATTCGCATTGCATTGAGAGATTTCGTAACACATAAGCACCAAGCATTTTTGATGTGTTAACATCTATAGGCACGGATAGGGCAATCTATCAAAGTGAACACATGTATGTTGTACAAAAATAGTCTCTGCGTGATAAAAAGTATGCGAACACACAAGAGAATGATTCAAAACGTATTACTCTCTTTATGTCATAACTTGAACCATTCATAATTTTGATGTGAAACTTTGATGACTGTTGAAACATTTATGCTTTTTGTATTGTTTTATGTAACAACATTGTCGAAATGGTGCATTTATATTGAAATATTCTATAATTCTATATTCTATAAAGAGCGGAAAAAGAGTATAATAAGTTCTCTATACTATTCAATACTTTTTATCGTCGCTCTGTTTATGATAAAACAAAAACAATTATTTCAGTGAGCTAAATACTGCCTTATTTATTTTAACAATATTACATCTAATGTTAAAGCAGATGTAAGAAAAAAGGAAGGGTAATAGCAAAAGCGTCTTCAGATATTCTTGTTTTTATTTTCCAATGTAGCATTTACAAATGTGTTCATAGAAATCGAACAGGAACCGTGTAACAAAAAGGTGTTACCACATCGCCCGTGAGTTCGAACACTCATTGATTTTTTTAATCGCATCATTCAGACAGAACAATTGTTAAGGAGGATCTGTGGCTACACTCAAAATTTTTCATGCATGAAAATACGAATTTTCATTTCGTACAATGTACGAAATTGCATAATCGGACATAGATTAGATGAAAAATAATACAGCTCTCGCACAACACATTATATAAAGTGGAGATCTACCAGATTTTGAAATTTAAAAATGTTAGACAGATAAATGAGAGAGAACATAAGACTTACTCTCGAATGTTGGAGAATCAAACAGAAGGGAAATAATGCAATGAATACAAAAGAGGATAGAGACAACACTAAGTCAGCCTATTCTGTAATTTTATAAAAGCAAGTTATGTGTGTGATATTAGGATTAGTTTGAGAAGTCAGTTTTTATGTTGTAACTATTTGAAAACTTTTATTTATAGTTGTATTAATTCACTTGCAATAATTTTGACTTTGATTATATACATAATCAAATAAGTAAGTAACTTCATTAAAGTTTAAAATCAGTAACAATAAACATGTAATTTTAAAGAATTAATAAAGAATTTCGCCCCTGAAGAAAATATTGACGAAACGTTGGGACAATCATGAAATAAAAGCTCAAATATTCAATATACAAAGCAGCACCAATAAACAAATAATCAAATCAACAATTTAAACTATTCCATTTTATTCTTTTTGGAAATTTCACGGGATTCCCGGATTAAAATTAGGGTAGACCATGTAATATTTGGAATCTGAACCCGCGTTATTTCGAAGCAAGTGACTGATTATTAGTTAAAGGTTAGAAATTTACGAAATGAGTCCCTTTGCGCTTGAAGAAATTTGGGAAATAGTAAAAATGTTCTTCCAAAGTTCTGAGTCTTCATCTCAAACTATAAGAAATCTACGAAATAAATTCGACAGAAATAGTGTGGCATCAACGTAGTTTTTGGATCATGGCGGCATCATAGACCCATTTATCTTCGAAATGAGCAAGGAGCCGCTGTCACCGTCAGCGGCGAACGTTAGCAGGCCATGGTCAGCGATTTTTTTTGCTGCCAAAAGTTAAAGAGGCTGAGATGGACGACATATGGTATGTGCCCCCCACAGCTTTCGTTACAATCGATCTTTTTCGCACTGTGCTCGAAAACCGCATAATCAGCCGAAACTCGGAAGTCCATTGACTGCCTTGCATCTGCAATTTGACCCCTTTAGACTATTATATGTGGGGCACCGTGAAAATTAAGTGATACGCAAACAATCTCGAGCCCATTGAGGCCGCAAAACACGAAATCAACGCTGTCGTTCGCGAGATAGAGGCCCAAAAAATCTAAAATGTACTCAAAAATTGGGCAGACCGAATGTGGTCGATCGAAAGGAAATCGTGGAAGCCATGTGAACGATGCTGTGTTTTCGTCATAGAAGGCAATGATGGGACTTACCAATGAAATCATAATATTGAAAAATGTCTATTAGCATTTTTGTTAAAGCGAAATTCAATTTCAATTCAAAATTTTACAAGGCCCACCCTTTAGCTGCTGTTATATCGTAGGACGGGAGTTGTAGTATGTAATAAATCCACTAGGAGACTCTTCAATAAGGCCAATAAATCGAAAAGGGAATCGGATTGGACTGTGTACAAAAACAGTTTTAATCAGTTGAAGAGGATATTAAAAAGTCAAAACGGGCCGCCAGGATCAGCTTCTGTGCGTCCATAACCGTGGTAAATGACGCTGCATGATTTCGTTCCGTGTTGTTCAAAAGCCCTAGAGTCCTCGGCGACATTAAGAAATCCAATGGGTCATGGACCAACTCCGGAGCTGAGACACTTGAGCTTCTTATGGAAACCCACTTTCCAAACTGTGTGGATATAGAATCTGCGGAGAAGAATCACCTGGTGACTTCCACTCCAGATATCTCGCAACTGGATGTGATTGAGGAGATAGTTGACGAATCGAGGTCGCTTTGGGCTATTCATAGCTTCAAGCCCCATAAAATCTCCTGGTCCTTACGGGATCCTGTCAGTTATGCTGCAGAAATGTAACTCTTTTGTCACCCCTCATCTTCTGAGTATCTATCGGGCTTGTCTCAGACTTTCCCTGTTACCAGACAAACGGAAGGAGTTACTAGTCGTTTTTATTCCCAAGTCGGGGAAGGCTAGTAAAGTATCTTCTAAGACCAATTAGCCTCTAATCCTTTCTATTGAAAGTTTTGGACAGTATGGTTGACTTGTATATAAGGAATTGATTTAGTCCGTGCTACTTGAGCGGTAGACAACATGCAGGGTAAATCTGTGGAAACTGCTCTGCACGATGTTGTGGTTTGTCATATAGTTTGATCATGGGAGTAACAGTGGCTCCTAATTTGATTCTTAATATAGTTAAAATAAAGTTGCTCCATAAGTGTCGATATAAGGATTTCTATTGGTGCATTGACGACAAAAATCTGCGAAACACTGGTGTATGCTATTCAACAATCGACCCTATCGAGCTAGTCCAGCAGAAGCTTATTTTTGTTATCCTTTTTATTTTGCATCGTACAACAGTGTTGACGTTATTGCCGTTTTAGTTTATTTTCAAACGTTAAGCATTTACCAATACATACAAGTGTGGATATTTATATGAGTCATTCCATGTCAAACCGTGAACAAATCACAATGGCTCCGAATTTTCTATAATCTGTCTTAGAAGGAAACGAATTAGATAATTTGCTACAATTTGGAAAATCCTGTTACCACAACATATACTACAACATTTCTAATTGAAACTTGAAAAAAAAAATCATTTGAATTTTTGAAATTTTATTTGAAATACATCAATTGAAATTTAAAAACATCAATTGAAATTTAAAATATGGACATTAATTGAAATTTGAAAGGCATCATTAAAATTTAAAACACATCAATTGAATTTCAAAAAACATCAATTGAAATTTGGAATACATCAATTGAATTTTAAAAAACTCAATTGAAATTCTGAATACATAAATTGAACTTTAAAAATCTAATACAAAAAATTTTTAAATTTCAGTGACGAAACTAAATTTCTATTGATGTGTTTTAAATTTCAATTGATGTGTTGTAAATATCAATTGATGGCTCTTAAATTTCAATTGATGTTTTTTAAATTTCAATTGATCTATTTCAAATAGAAAGATTAAATTCCAATTGATGTATTTTAAATTTCAGATATAATTTTCAAATTTCAATTGATATTTTTCAAGATTAAATTGATATTTTTTAAATTTCAATTGGAAATGGTGTAGAGTTGCATTTATTGCTTTATTTTTGATATTCAAAAAGCGCCGGGAGGAACATTATCAAACTTGGGTAAAATATGTTGTACTGAAAATTTGGGGAAAGTTGGACAACGTTAAGACGTGAAGCTGCGAGGTCAAATCTCAAAATTTTGAGAATTATGTACACGGCAGTTCAAATACAAGTATCTTTTTAAAAATTAAATGAAATGAACTAAACTTAAATTACACTGTGCAACAGTGGGTTTCGGACCTCAACCAAACCAGCAAATTGTGAAAGTACTTGGACGTGGTATCACAAAACCCCGCTCGGTTTGGCCCTTTACATAAAAAATTGTTTTTACAGGCCGAAGAAAATTTTGGAGGTGGATCAGGGCCTTATTTCAGATTTTTCTTCAATAAATCCTAAACAGCTTGAAATATTGCATTACGACCTTGGACAATATTGTAGCTATTTTCCCATTTCACAATTCCCTCTAATATATTTCTAAGGAAAAGTACACTGTTAATCGATTATTTCACGAAAAGTCATTAAAAATTTCACATATTTTATATGTTTGACATTTCTTGCCTAACGGTAAATAAATAGCGGTAGCTGTCTTCAAGGGAATTGTAGCTTATAAATTTCTTGATAACTTTTCTGAATACACCAAACAACAAAAAATATATTTAGAGCTCCATAATTGGTGTAGAAATGCTGCGTTTAACCATATTCTTTAAATATTCGCCTATGTGTATTCAATATTAAACAAATTATAAATTGATCTCTTCTACAAAGTTGTAGTGCTTAATATACTTAACAATATTGTCAAATACACTAATGAACAAAAATTGCCTTTTGTTCCAAAATGATTGTAACAATTCAGAAATTTAAAATTTTCGCTTATAATTTCTATACTATTAACACAGGAATGTAATAATGTACTCCAAAGTTGTACAACTTAAGGCTTTCGACAAAATTGTCAAATACATCAATATGTTAGAGGGAATTGTGAAATGGGGAAATAGCTACAATAATGTCAAAGGTTGTAATGCAATATTTCAAGCTGTTTTGGATTACTTACTTATCCGGTCACGAACAACCCTGAGCGGTCAGGGACCTTACAAAACGAAGATAACATATTTCGCCAACTAGTTCCATCTTTTGCCTTATCTCTCCAGTTGGCAATACCAAGTGTACGCAGGGATTCGTCAACCTGATCCCTCCAGCGGAGTCTTGGTCTTCCTATTTTTCGTCTTCCTTCGAGTTCGGTTTCGAAAACCCTTCGTGCTGGTTCGTCTTCATCCATTCTACTGACATGGGCTAGCCAGCGCAATCGTGTTATTTTGATGCGCTTAACTATGTCAATGTCGGGATATAGCTCATACAGCTCATGGTTCATGCGTCGCCAACACTCGCCGTTGTGCACTATAGGGCCATACATTTTTCGGAGTATTTTTCTCTCGAAGACTCCTACAGATGTTTCGTCTGCTTGCGATAATACCCAGGATTCTGGCCATAAAGCAAGACAGGTTGTATGAGAGTCTGGTATAGTTGGACTTTTGTTACTCGAGAGAGGGCTTTATCTCTAAAGTGCTTGCTTAGCCCAAAATAACATCTATTCGCAAGCACAATTCTCCGCTTGATCTCAAGGCTGACGTTGTTGTTTTTGTTTACGGCAGATCCGAGGTATATAAATTCGTCCACTACCTCGAAGTTATAACGGTTATCAACGTTCACGCTTTGGTCTAATCGCGTGGATGCCCTGTTCGTTGAAACCATTAATTTTGTCTTGCCCTCATTTACCGTTAGACTCACTTCTTAATTCCCGAAAACACCGCAGTAACTTCTATAACTGTGCGTCCAATGATATCTATATCATCAGCATACGCGAGCAGCATATGACTTTTGCTGCTGATGGTTTTATTCATGTTGACAGCAGATTTTCTCAGAATAATCTCTATTAAGATGTTAGAGAGATCGCACGATAGGGTGTCACCTTGTCAGAGGCCTCGCTTAGTTTCAAAAGGTTCGGTAAGATCCTTACCAACTTTCACTGCGGATTTGATGTTCGTCAGGGTCATCCTGCAAAGGCGTATGAGTTTTGCAGGAATACCAAGCTCAGACACTGCTTCGTAGAATTTCCTCCGTATCGGGCTATCGAAGGCTGCCTTATAATCGAAAATAAATAGATGATAGGTGTCGATTTGTTTTTCGTGGGTCTTCTCCAGAATTTGGCGTAGCGTGAAAATCTGGTCGGTTGTCGATTTTCCAGGCCTAAAGCCACACTGGTACGGTCCAATCAGGTCAGCGATAATCGGTTTTAGTCTTTCGCACATTATACTTGATAGAACCTTATATGCTATGGATAAAAGGCTTATTCCACGATAGTTGGCACAGAGACTCGGGTCACCTTTTTTAAATATGGGGCATAGTACACTGAGACTCCAATCGCTGGGCATGCATTAATATATCCAAATTTTGCTAATGAGCTGATGCATGCACCTTATCAGCTCATCGCCGCCAGCCTTAAATAGCTCCACCGGTAATCTATCGGCTCCTGCGGCTGTATTGTTCTTCAACCGGGCAATAGAGGAGGTGGGCAATCAACGTCGTCGTCCAAATTATGATCGATTGTGCCATCGTCATTGGATATCTCAGGTACCAATAGCGCGAAGAAATGATCTCTCCATATTCCCAACATACTCTGCACATCTGCGATCAGATTTCCGTCCTTGTCTTTACAGAAGGGGGCCCTGAACAATGTCCATTAGTTCCGTTTTTGACTTTTTGGTAGAATTTTCGGGCTTCGTTCTTCCTTCTGTATGACTCAATTTTCTCACGCTCGCACTTTCTTCACTGCCGTTTCTTACGCATAAAGAGACGGTTTACCTCCTTTCTTTTCTCCCTATACCGTTCAGTCGCAGCTCGCGTTGCAATTGACTGAAGCATTGCCATACGTGCAGCGTTCGTTTCATAATTTGCAATACGACACTTTTCATCGTACCATGGTTTGTTTTCAAAACCAAGTACGGTTGTTGCGATAGTTTTTATAGAGTCGGATATGGGTTTCCACTGCGCTTCAGGATCGTTATCGGGAGGGGGTGGGTTCTGTGCCAAAAGTTGCAAGAGCTGCCTTGAGTAGGCTGTGGCTACCTCAGGTAATTGGAGCTTTCCGATGTCCAGCTTCCTCTGCGTCTGGTTTCGTACGATTTTCGCTCTACTTAATCTTGTGCGAACCTTTGCTGCTACCAGGTGGTGATCAGAATCGATGTTAGCTCCTCTGATCACTCGTACGCCCATTACACTGGATGAGTGCCTTCCATCAATTAGCACGTGATCAATTTGGTTCTTCGTTCTTTGATCAGGGGATACCCAAGTAGCCTTGTGGATGTCTTTATGCTGGAATCTTGTACCACTAATGACCATGTTTTTTGCCGAATCCAATAGTTGGATGAAACACATTCTCTCTGCCCACTTTAGCATTAAAATCTCCTAGTGCAATCTTAAAGTCATAGCCAGGGCAGCGGTCATACGTTTCCTCAAGGAGGTCATAGAATATGTCTTTGGCGTCATAATCTTTCTCTTCTATCGGGGCATGCACACAAATTAGGGAAATATAAAAATATTTCGCTGTTATGCGGATTGTGGCTATACCTTCACTCACAGGATTGAACCTAGAGACTAGATGTCGCAGTCTTTTGCCAACTACAAATCCGCAACCAAATTCATGTCATGGCAACTGTAGTATATGTCGCTGTTTCTTTTTCGTGTGCAGCCATGTCGTGTCCATCGCATTTCCTGGATTGTAGTAACGTCAGCCTTATAACTGTCGAGGACATCTGCCAATTGGATACTTGCACCGGATCTATATAGAGTTCTTACATTCCAAGTGCATATCCGTAAATCGTGGTCCTTATAACGTTTGCGGGGGTCGTCAACAAATAGGGGTTGTTTATGTTTTCAGTTTCGTTTTCGTATTTTCGCTGCCATTATGAACGGTGCCGGGAGGCAAACCCAGTCCACCGGGTTTTTTGCATTTTACCTACTGCTAGGATATTTGATTGCAGCCGCCCATTATGGATCAGACGCTGACCAGGATGCAATATGTCGAACCTGGATTTTCTTCTTTTGGTTTTTTATCCGCCGTTGGCCCATATGTTTGGCTCATCCGCCTTCTAAAGGACGAAAGAATATGCCCTATAGCTTGATGAGCTTCAGTGACATCAGTCACCTAATAAGCCTGAGACACATCAGAGATCGCATAACCAAATCAGGCTGCTCATTTATTGTAGGATTTATTTAGGATTTATTAAAGTAAAATCTGAAATAGGGCCATGATCCACCTCCAAAATTTTCTTGGGCCTATAAAAAAAATTGTTACGTATAGGAGCAAAACTGAGCGGGCTTTTGTGATACCACGTCCAAGAACGTTCACAATTTTTTGGTTTGGTTGAGGCCCGAAACAAATTCCTTTCATTTGTGTCACAGTGTTAGTTAGGTATATTATGACTTTATTAGATATAACAAATGTTCCCATTATTTATGGAACACGATTTCATACAGGTGGCTGCCGCGGTAGGCTTCGCAGTAGTTTATCCTGTCACACCAATTTTTCAAGACTTTGTTGACGGTTTATGGTTCTACACATGTCTCGGACGATATTAGCCTTAGGGGTGTGGATCGTTTTTGGATTATTCGCATACCGTCTGCCTTTAACGTCACCGCACAAGAAGAAGCTAAAAAGGGGTCCAATCGCAGCTCCGAGGCGGCCAATTGACATCGTCAAGACGGCCGATAACACGATTACCGAACACAGTGCGCAAAAGATCGATTGTTTAATAAGCTGTGTGAAATGGTGTCCCATTCTGCAGAAACCAAAGATTATCCAAGTTCATATCTTCCATTTCAGTTCATAAAAATTCCGTTAACATGGACCTGTAGCGCTCGCTGTTGACTGAAATGTTTTTTCCAGCAGCATTTTCGAAAAAAATGGACCAATGATGCCACCACTCCAAAATCCACATCAAACTGTCACTTTCTGGGACAATGGCAACAACGTGCAGGGTTTCGAGATAAAAGTCCGCCTTGTCAGAAAATATGTTTTTTTTTTTGCCAAATTAGATGTTCGATAAGTATTTCCCAACGTTGTTCATACGTAAAGCGACTTATTTTTGTCCGTGGAGGTATGATAGATAGAACTTTTTGGTAAGATGGAACTTTTGAAAGGGTTAGTTAGTTAGTTAGTTAGTTCGAAAAGAGGGGCGTGGTGTTGAGTGTTCAGAAGGAGCACTCTAAACCTTCCCATGTCAGTAAAGACATACACTTAAGCCGCTAAGTTCGACCTGTTGTGCGCTCTAAGATTATCCTACTACTTCACTTCACTATGTCCCTTATAGGAATTCGGTGCTATTCACGAAATTCCTTAGTTTATTCCAGTCCATACCCATAAGTTTGGTCATGTCCGGTATCGTACTATCCGAAAGATATCTGGATCTAGCTTGTGTGAAGGCCGGGCAGTGGCATAAGAAGTGCTCCAACGTCTCATCGTCCTCCATGCATGCCCTGCACTCACTGTTCGCCACTAGTCCAATACGGTATAGGTGGGCTCGTAATCCCGAATGCCCCGTTAAGACTCCCATCATTTTGCCCATTTCGGCTTTTCCCAGTTTCAGCAAACCTTTTGTTCTCGATTCATCTGGGTCTCCCCATAGAATCTTTGTCATCCTGCCTACTGATTCCCGGTTCCACTGGGCTATATGTGCCGACTCCGCCCATTTATTTAACTCAGCCTTCGTCACCCCAAAGGGTTTCGCTCCATCTAGGCTTACCGTTTGGAGTTCCCTGGCTTTCTTTGCCAGGAGGTTCGCTTTCTCGTTGCCGAATACCCCGCTGTGCCCCGGCACCCAGATGATATTGAGTCTGCCGTGCATAGAGTAGTCGTTTATCACCTTCTTACAGTCAAGGACCGTTCTAGATTTTACCGTTTCTGATGATATTGCGTTTATTGCCATTTGGCTATCCGTGAATATATTTGCCTCGGCTGGGATTGTATTATCGCCGAGCCATTTGATACACTCCGTAATCGCCCGAACTTCCGCTTGAAAGTTCGTATTATGATCTGGGAGCCGTAGGTGGGATTCGGTTGCTGGATTTTCAATAAAGAATCCTAGACCCGTTTTTTCTCCTAGCTTTGAGCCATCCGTGTAGCAGTAAGTCCCATTTGGCATTGGTGTCAGGGTCCCATTCTGCCAGGCGTCTCTATTTGGCGTTAGGGTCACGCAGTTCGCCTTAACCCTTATCTCGGGTATTCGGTCAGATTCACACGTATCCTGAGTGTACCCGACTAAGGCCCCATTTATCCGTTGGTGTTTTGACGTGAGATCCCTGTTGATCCATTCACCTGTAGCTTGTAGGCGTTTTGCCGCAAGGGCAGCCTCGTATTTGATTCTAATCTCGATTGGCTGGATACATAAAATAGTCTCCATGGCTCTTGTCGAGGTTGTCCTTATTGCACCGCTGATACCAATGCAGCACATTCTCTGAACCCTCTGCAGTGTTGCGATGTTACATTTCCTCTCAACTGCCGTCCACCATACTACAGAAGCATATGTTAGTACAGGCCTGATTACGCTTCTGTAGAGCCAGTGTGTCATAGTCGGTTTGAGGCCCCATTTGGACCCTATAGCCCTTCTGCATAGCGACCAGCATCTGTAGGCCTTATTAGCCCTTTCCTCTATGTGGTGCTTCCAATTCAGTTTCCGATCTAGGATTACTCCTAAGTATTTAACCTTATCGGATATTTTAATCGTCTTTCCCAAGAATCGTGGCTCTTCATAATCTGAGATTTTCGTCTTCCTTGTGAATAGACATATTTCCGTTTTGTCCGGGTTTACATTTAAGCCCCTTGGCTGTGCCCATTCATACGCTATACTCAGTGCCCTCTCGGCCTCTCTGCATAATTGGTTTGGGTTCTTTCCCTTAAGAAGTATTATAACGTCATCTGCGTAGCAGATTGGTTTAAGTCCCTCGTCGGTAAGTTTCCTTAGGAGACTGTGTATAGTGAGGACCCATAGGAGTGGTGATATAATCCCTCCCTGTGGGGTTCCACGTTGTACTCTGTCTCTAATATTTACATCATGGGAACTACAGCTTATCCATCTATTCCTTAGCATATGGTTGATCCAGTCTTTTAATGCCCGGTCCACCATAAACTGGTCTAAGGATTGGATAAGTGTTTCGGTCCGGACATTATTGAACGCTCCCTCAATGTCTATGCATACAGCGAGTGTGTATAGTTTGTCATTGAGAGATTGCTCTATGTAGTAGGTTACCTCATGAAGTGCGGTGTCCACTGATCTGCCTTTGACATAGGCGTGTTGTCTAAACTTCAGCATATCGCTCGGTATTCCACTTTTTACCATGTCGTCCACTATTCTCTCCAAGGTTTTGAGTAGAAACGAGGTGAGGCTAATTGGTCTATAAGCCTTTGCCGTTGCATAGCTTGCTTTTCCAGGTTTGGGTATAAATACTACCCTGGCCTCTTGCCAGTTTCTCGGTGTGTAGGCGTATTTTAAGCATGCGGAAAAAATTCCTGCCAGATGGGTTGTTATTTGGTCAACCCCATGCTGTAGGATAGCCGGGAAAATACCATCCGGTCCCGCCGCTTTATATGGGGAGAAACTCTTTATAGCTTTTTGGACCATTTGGTCCGTAATGATTGGCGACTGATGTACCACATTCTCATCTTGTGACCACTCCCATGTGGGTTCCGCGTTCCCATTTGGAAAGTGTGTATCCATCAGGTGCCTAAGTGTTTGTTCCATTGTATCCATTCTCTTTCCCGTGTCATCTACTAGCGTTTCCGCCTGTACGTGGGTCTTAGAGAGGAATTTTTTCATCTTCGACATATCGTTGACGCTATCCACCTGTTCACTGAATAGTCTCCAGGAGTTGCGTCTCGCTTTTCTCAATATTGCGTTGTATTCACTGAGACTTCTCTTGTAGTCCTCCCAGTATACTGGTGATTTCTTACGCGTGGCCCTGTTGTAAAGTCTACGGACGTTCTTCCCTAGATTTCGTATTTCCCCTGTTACCCAGGGTTTTTCTTGGGCCGATTTTCTTTCCCGAAGTGGGCAGCTGTCCTCGAAAGACTTTACTAGTGCTTGCGTTGTCTTTGTCACTATGTCGTCTAGTTCGTCCCTGCTAGAGTATTCGAGTTGAGGGTGGACTAGTCGATTCTTAAGTAGGCTTCCGAACTTTGTCCAGTCTGTCTTGGTCCTATTTCGGAAGCATATCGGTTTCGGTGGTGGCCGTGTTATCCTGAATCTAATATATCTGTGATCCGAGAATGAGTGCTCATTTAAAACCCTCCATTCTTGAATTTCATCTATAAGGTGTTCAGAACATATTGTTATATCTAACACCTCCTCCCTAATCTTGTTGACAAAAGTTGCTTTGTTCCCAATATTCAGTGTGAAAAGGTCGTTAGTATTCAAATATTCTACTAGGGCATGCCCCCTACGGTTACAGTTAGTACTACCCCACGACGTGTGGTGAGAGTTAGAGTCACTACCTATTAATACTTCGTTACCTGTCTGTTTGGCCCTCTCTACCAGTCGCTGTAATTCCGACGAAGGTGGTGGTGTCGGCGAATCATATGGCAAGTATACTGATGCCAGGTATATATTCCCATCTCCCTGTTTCAGTACTGTTGCATCCGATGTTGACAACTCTGGGGAGAAGAGAAAACAAAGGTTTTTATGGCATAAGATACATGTTCTCGGACGGGAATCCGTCTTCGTATAGAATAGTTGGTAATTAATATGATTTAATCCAATAACCTTGTCTTTAGTGGTCCAAGGTTCTTGTATTAAAGCAATGTGTATTTTACCTTTATTAATTTTATCCAACAGAGCGTGGGTTGCCGTCTCGCTCCGATGGAGGTTAATCTGGATGACCTCTAACATTGGTCCTCCAGTAACCGGTCTTCTTGGGAGTTTGTGATGCCTTCGGCCACTTCCTCCTTCTTAGTTTGCGGTGTCTGCTCCGCCGAGCCTCCACTCGCTTCGTCATGCTTCGCATCCTCCGGCTGTGTTCCTCCGGTCGTCATGCCGATTGGCACTTTGCCAACTTTGATGTAGACAGCTTTGGTCACAAAGAACACCATACCTTTAGTCTTGGCAAGACCAGCCATGGATGCCGGGTCTATTCCGATCACAAGGAGTGTGCCCTCCTGCCCCTCCTCCCTGTGGAAAACGACCCATTTGTCCACGGATAGTCCTGCGTTTTGCTTGCCAATGACTTTAAGTATGGCGTCCGATGCAAACTTGCTGCCCCATCCTTTAATATATACAGTAGCCTTCGTCAGCCTTGGGATGTCCTTCTTCCTTACGAGGGCTAGCTTACCGCCTTCCCAGGGGGCAGAGATTTCATCCACCAGCTTCTTTAAAGTCTCCGCACAGCGTTGTGAGGCCAGCTGTAAAGTGAGTACCTCCCCTTTGAAGCCGCTACTGACAACTTCTATGGGAGGTCCACTTTCGGCCTTCATTATGTGGTCCATTACCTTCGTGTTGACGAGGTCCTCCACGATTTGGTGTTGGTTATCCGGTATTGAGCCAGTTGGGTTACCGCTGTCAATTACTGCATAGCAGAGATCGTCCAGTTGTTGCCTTCTCGCTACCTTTGCGTAGGATGGCGGTTCCTTGCCCGTGTTCGCATTCAGCTTCCTCTTCCGAGTTGGATAGGGTTCGTGTTTACGCGCCCTTTCCTTGTCGGTTGATTTGGCTGATGTGCTCGTCTTTCCGGTAATCGCATCGGCTTTGCTCCTATTGTCCCTGGAGCTCTGTTGCATCCCCTGGGTAATATGGGGTTTGGGCGTCTCCGAATTACCAGATGACGGGGAACACTTTTTCCTCTTTGCCATTAATTTGACAGTGTTCTGTTCTTCCGGTGATCGGTTTCTCTTCTCAGCCTCTGTTGAGGTCGAGGGAGGCACCGACAGGTCCTTAGGAACATCCTGTTTTTCGGCTTGTTTGGCTGAACGGTTCCTCTTTGCAATCTTCCTGCGTTGAGCCCCCGAGAGTCGTTTCTTTTGTGTTGATAGCTTCGCTATGCTCTCGCTTACTTCATCGACCATTCTATTTACCTCGTCATTTTTTGGAGTTGCTAAAATGGTAATGTTGTTATCATTATTATCACTTTGGGAATCAGAGTTGGAGTCACCACCTGTTATTGAAGGCTGAGGGCTTATGCAGCCCCGCTTGGTTTCGTCCGCGTCATCATCCTTGTTTTGGTTGCCATTGGCTTTTTGTGTGCTTGCCACAGACTCTACTACAGGGGTCAAGACACCACCCCCTGTAGAACCATGAGTATGATGAACCCGACTCTGCGTTTTCATCATCATCGAAGCGATCTCATGGTGTTGTTTCACAATGCTATCGTGGATTAGCCTGTGTTCCGTTTCAAATGTCGTATTAGTATCGTTTCGTGTATCAGTTTCGTTTGCAGTGTTGTTATCATTGTTTTGTTTTCCTGTTTTTAGTTTTTTCATTAGTTCTTTTTCTTTTTTGTTCATGTTAGTCCCACGAGTATGCCAGTAAATATAATACAGTCCACCCCAGTGACGGCGTGAGTTGGACCGGGCGACATATTTCATTACTACCGACCCGTGCCCTGGCGTCGGAGGGAGCTGTTAGGAACCAGTTTGTTTAAACACTAACTGGCCATTCTAGGTCCTCGGCACTGCTTCCAACCACCTTGACCTTAAAAGTGTTTTTGCATTCAACGTTGGATATTCTAATGGCGCCAAAATCGCAAGGATCGCCATGTCGGGGGAAGCTTCATTGACATTCGTTATTTAAGTAGGCCTGATCAACAGATAGACCTACAACGAGACTCAACTTCCCCCCGGAGTAACCTTTAGTTCGCGCAGCCAAGGCCACACTTAGGCAGCCTCGGCCACACTTAAGCCCCCACATCGCGACAAGGTTGTTACCCCAGGTGAAAGGAAAGGGTTAGTATCAAACCAACGCTCATACTGCGCTCACTTTTTGAATCATTATACTCAAATCATGATGAATAGATTCACGATTGAACAACGCTACCAAAGTATCCAAATTTACTTTTAAAATCACTCGTCTATTGGCGCAACTTATAGACGACTTCGTGATTTTATGGCGCACATAATCGTCCTTCTGAGTAAGCCATCCTTCGAACTGTGGATAGATTTCATTCCTCATACTATCTGAATGATGCAATAACACCAACACGTCGAAGGAATGTGCGTACTGAAGAGAATATCGCCCCTATAAACGGAATTATGAAAGAAGATACAAATTTATCGATTCGGCGTCGGTCGAAGGAATTGGGGCTGTCCGTCCACTACTTGGAAAATTTTGCACAAAGATCTTGGCCTACACCCGTATAAGATCCAGCTGGTACAGGAATTAAAGCCACGAGACCATCATATGCGTCGTTCATTCTCCGATTGGGCTCTAGTTGGCAACTGACCCTATGTTTTATCGCAAAATTGTATTCAGCGATGAGGTTAATTTTTGGCATAACGGGCTTGTTAATAAACAAAATTGCCGCATATGGAGTGCGTCCAATCCACAACAGACCCTACAAACTCCATTACATCCAGAAAAATGCACCGATTGGCGCGGGTTACACACTGATGGTATCATTTGACCCTATTTCTTCAAAAATGAAGCCGGAGCTCGCGTTACGTTTAATGGATATTATAACCGCGTCATGATCAATGATTTTTTGTTTGAAACTATGGATGACATTCATCCGGGCAAGATGTGGTTTCAACAGGATGCCGCTACGTGCCTTACGCTATTTATAGAAATCAAAATTTGACGATAAGTTGATTTCGAGAAATGGATCTGCCAATTGACCTCCAAGGTTGTGCGATTTGACACCTCTCGATTATTTCCTGTGAGGCTACGTGAAGTCTCTGGTTTATGCTGATAAACCAGTAGCAATTGACGCATTGAAGGCCAGTACTGTTCGTCGTGTTATTCATGATATACGGCTAGCAATGCTCGAAAAAGTGACCCAAAATTGGACGTCCAGAATGCACTTCGTCATGAACAACCGCGGCGCCGTCATATGCCCACAATCATTTTCCAATGTTACGAGGGTGGTCCCAAACATGGCGACCTTCCGTATAGATGGTGTCAGTAGTTTGAAAAAAAAATATTTTGGTGAAAAGTGGCAACCTTATAAAACATATGTTTTACGTTTCAAGGTGCCACGTTGTTTTGTTTTTTTATTTGAACCATCAAAAGAAAATGATCTCAGTGAATTTGCAAACATGGGAAAAATTATGTCACCGTTATATAATTCAATATTTCCATTTGAAAGGTCTCAGTCCAAGCAATATTAAAGCCGAGCTAGATTCTACTCTGTGGAAGTCAGCTCCTTCGTTTATGACTGTAAAAGATTGGGCAGTAGAGCTTAAACGAAGCCGTATGAGCTGCCAAGCCGAACACCGTAGTGGTCGAACAATTGAGGTGTCCGTGCCAGGCACGGTTGAGAAAATCCACAAAATGGTATTGGATGATCGGCGGCTGAAAGTGCGTGAGCTAGCTGAAATGATAGGCATTTCAAAAAGTGCTATACATCTTATATTTACCGAAGATTTGAAGGTGAGAAAGCTGTGCGCAAGATGGGTGCCGCGCTTGCGTCGTGAAGATATTTCAGTAGAGTGTTTAGCGATGTTTCACCACAATAAAGCGTCGATTTGCGTCGATTTATAACCATGGTTGAGACATGGGTCCACAACTTCACACCTGAGACAAAGGAACATTGAAAGTAGTGAACTGGAATGGAGAAATCGTGTCCAAAGAACGCGAAGACGGTTCCATGTGCAGGCAAGGTCATGGCATCTGTTTTTTGGGATGCGCATGGGATAATTTTTATTGATTATCTTCAGAAAGGAAAAATCATCAACGGCGAATATTTTGCTAATTTATTGCAGAAATTGTGGGAAAAAGGCCGCATTTGGCGAAAAAGAATGTGTTGTTTCATCAAGACAATGCTCCAGTTCACACATCCACTATTGCGATAGCCAAAATTAATGGATTAAAGTTGGAATTGTTTCATCACGCACCTCATTCGCCAGATTTAGCTTCCTCGGACTATTTTCCATTTGCAAACTTGAAAAAATGGCTCGGTGGTAAAAGATTTGTCAACAATGAAGAGCTGAAGTCTGCAGTTGATGGCTAATTTAAGGAATTTGACAGTTCGAAGCTATTGAAAATCGCTGGAAAAAGTGTATCCAGCTAAAACGAGATTATGTTGAAAAATAAGAAACATTTTTTAGTTAATGTATGAGAAATTCAGGAACATTTTTCTAATTGAAAAATAGTTTGTTTTTGTTGGAAACAATAGACAATTCAGTTAAGCACACTCACTGGCATGACTAGTTTCGAACTCCCAACTTATTTGTGCCTTCTTTGTTAGGTCGGTTAGTTTTGGGACCGCCCTTGCAATGCCATGTATTGATATTAATTTTTTTTGATTAAAATTCAATTTTTTGAAAATGTGATGATTTATTTGACCTGTATTCTATTGAAATTGAAATGTTCGACTGTTAAGGTCTATTTAAAATTATTTTATTTTTCTATATTTTTCTACCCGTTGGGTAGCATCAGGACGATAAAAAGGAAAAAATTAATTTAATTTTTAATTAGTAATTCTTGTTTATCTTCCTGACGATGCTACCCAATGGGTACCGAAATATTGCAAAATAGAATAATTTAAAATAGACCTAGCGCTCGAACATTTAAATTTTAAATTTAATTTTTGTGTTAGTTTTTGCAATTTCAAACACCCTGTACTAACTAATAGTCAATTTATCGCACAAGAAAAATATATCAGTGTCAAAACAACATATGGTTTAAAAAGATACCAGTATTTGGGCCACCCGTTACTTACCATATATTATCCCCCATTTAAGAAAATGCTATGTACCAATTTTAGTCCAAATGGGATAATATTGAAACTTCTACACGCTAATAAAGCTGTAGTTTTTGTTCTTTGGATGCAAATATAAATATAGCTTGTCGCAAATATAGTATACTTGTGTCCAAACACATTGTGTTTGCTATTCAATATTACACGTTGGAGACACAATGTTTAATAGGTTAATATATGGTTGTGTGACCCAAATGTAGCTTTGTTTGTTGAAAACAGCTGAAAACAAAAGCGTGGCAGACAACAAAGTTACAAAAAAGCTACAGATCGTCAATCCATGAAAACAATGGTTGCAAACATATATGGGTGTGTTTTTAGCTGCATGAGAACTATCGATATCGATACTAGCTGAGAATGTCAAACTGTGTTGACATTTCTGTTCGTAAGGTTTTGCAAGGTATCATGAATCGTTTAGCGCTTCCAAATTGTGGAAATTTAATTTGAAAAAATAAATCAATCATTCCCGAAGTTCATAGAGCACTTCGTCCATTTTGCGGTCAATATAATCGGCCTAGTGAGCAAGCAATTCGTGTAGTTAGTGATCGTTTTCGTTTCGTTTGGTGCGAAGACAATCCTCAAGTCGGTTACGAATCACCATTATATCCATTAAAATTTGCTGTTTGCTGCTGTTTACACGCTGGCGGCATCATCGGTCCTTATTTCTTTCGAAATGACCATGGAGTTGGCGTTACGGTGAATGGCGAGCGTTATCGAGCCATGCGGACTGAATTTTGTTTCCAAAAATTAATCAGCTAAATACCAACGACATTTGGTTCCAACAAGACGGCGCAACTTGCCACACAGCTCGCTTAACAATCGATTTTTTGCACAATCAATTTGGTGACAACTGTATTTCCATAAGTGGTCCTGTTCACTGGCCCCCTCGTTCGTGAGATTAAATGCCTGCCAATTACTTTTTATGGTGTTATGTTAAGGTATTGAACCAACAACTCTTGAAGCAAAAAAATTGGAAAATTGGACTGATCGAATGGACCTTGTAACTCGTAGCTGCGACGGATAGATTATAATAAAAAAAATCCAATGAGTGTTCGAACTCACGGGCGATGTGTTAACACCTCTTTGTTACACGGTACCTGTTCGATTTCTATGAACACATTAGTAAATGTTACATTGGAAAATAAAAAAAAATTGCGTTCAATCATATGATGACGTTACATTTAAAGAATATTAATACCTAAAATTACTTAAAGACCAGTGCAAGTACATGTGTCATTATTTTCCCACAAAAAACAGAGAATGCAAAGCAACTGGCACATTAACATACATACATTGTTCTGTTTGCGCACACGCTACACAAGTTCACACAATTTTCGTTTCTCTCTTGCTATCTCACTTTTATATACGTATAATACGTCATTATTCTCTTTGCTCTTAGAGTGCTACGCACCCACATTTTAATTATAATTTATAATAACAAACCCAACCCGTAAAAAATATAGTTTTTGACAATAAATTCTTCTCCACGCTCCTTTGGCCTATCCCGCCTATATTTTGACGTTCATTTTATTCATTGCCATTAGTTTGGCTGCGAAGTTTCAGTTCGATTGGATCACGGGAAAAGGGTTAAAAATCAATCCATAGTTTTTTATGTATGCATACAGACAGGTGAAGTTTATATAACGAATTTAAATGGGCGTTCAATCATATGATGACGTTTCATTTAAAAAATATTAATACTTAATAACACTTAAAAATATTTAAAGACAAGTGTCATTATTTTCTTGCTTAATACTTTTTATTTTATACCCACAAAAAACAAAGAGAATGCAAAGCAACAGACACATGTACATACATACTTTAGGCGTGTTTTGGTTACACCGCTTGCTTAGATTATCATTTATTTTGTTTGGAGAGTTAAGCGATATTAAGCGGCGCTTGAAGTTACCGCATCTGTTTCAGTTCTAAGCAGGCAGAAAGTTACCCGTCTGGAAAAAATAAAAAAACTGTGTTGGATATTGGTATCGGTAAACAGAATAATATAAACATTTGCAAGGATAACTACAAACCATGCGTTAGAGCAAGACGATTATATGTATTTTCGGTCAAAAAGGCAGAAAGTTGCCAGTATGAAAAAATCAGTAAAACAGTGTTGGATATCGTCATTGTGTGCCAAAGACAAGGAGAAGAATATACACATATTCAAGAATAACTAGAGCAAGACGATTATATATATTATAATAAATGATCGCTAGTTTGGCGTTTTGGTTACTAGCAAGCAAGCGATAATCGCTAGCTTGTAACGGAAACACGCCTATTGTTATGTTCGTACATACGCTACACAAGTTCACACAATTTTCGTTGCTCTCTTGCTATCTCATTATATGTATAACCACGTCATTATTTTCTTTGCTCTTTGAGTGCTCCACACCCACACAAGGCAACTATTCGCCGCCGTTACATCAGCGTGTGTTTTTTTTTGCAGTTTGACAATCTGTGTTTCGCAGTCGGACAAATCGGTATTCTATATAAGGGTGGGTCACCCTTATCATTTAGGGGTATGCAAAATAGATGGTGGTCGATTCTGAGACCTACTCGATATGCACACAAAATTGCATACAAATCGGTCCAGCCGTTTCGGAGGAGTTTATCACCAAACAATCTGTGATCGCAGTCGGACAATCTGTGTGATCGCATTCGGACAAAATGTCTTTGGATGTATTCACTTTCTGACTTTAGTCCCTACCCGCGCCTATAGATGTTAATACATCAAAAATTTCATTCCAACAATATTTGTGTCTTGTATATAAATATAACCATATACGGACACCACTACGTGATAAAAGACCAAAAAAAAAAGACGCCTGTCTCCCAGTTTTGCCCAAAGTCCTCCAGGTTTTTTTTATGGGCCCCCAAAGTAGTGGGGCCTCGGTGTCATTTTTGCAAAAAAGTGATCATTTTCTCACGCTCATATCTTGCAAACCGTTCGTAATTTTTATTTACTCTCTGAGGCAAAGTTGTAGCTCTTGAATAAAAATTTTAAACATATAAAATCAAAAAACTTTATCTTCAAGGTCAAAGTCGCGAAAAACTTTAAAAAATGAGCAAAAAATCGCCCTGTATGATGTTACTAAAGTATCTGAAAAAGAAAAAGCTGATGATGGAGGGCAGTCTGGAAGTAACGTGCCTGAGGACACCATAAGTTCTGAATCAGAGTCAGATTCGGACGATTCGGACGACGATTTGGATCCACAACTTAAGAGAGTGCGATTTGCAAGTCCAGGGTCATCAACATTATAAACATAATACGAATATTTTTTTATAATTTTTGTAATAGATAGCATAGTATTGTAGTGCCATCCCTGCTGAGACTACTAATCCCTACAACACTGAATCATTATTACTAAATATCCATGCTACTACTCTTTGTTACAACCCTAACTCTAAATGTCAACCCATACCACCTAAGGACTAAGATTAATAAAATCAGTAATAGTATAGCAATGAAACCTGCAACATGCCTTTTCACTTACGGGAGAAGGCTTTATAGTATCTCAATGTTGAAGTAAAGAAAAAACAAATGAAATTACAAAATTTTCGGGAAATTTTTCACTTTTGCGGCTATCTAAGGGCTACCTAAACGGTGTTAAGAATCATTCCTAGGAAGTTCATATGTTCTAGAAAGTTGTTTATTGAGATCTTAGGATCATTCTTGTAGTTGTTTGTTTCCTTGAATTTTGAACGGTTTGCTACCTATGGACCTGAACAGGGGAAAAGAGTTTAAAAAAAAATTTAATTTTTTAAAGTTTTTTGCGATTTTGACTTTGAAGATGAAGTTTTTTTTGATTTTATATGTTTACAATTTTTGTTCTTTATGACAAGAGCTACAACTTTGCCTCAGAGAGTAAATCAAAATTCCGAACGGGTTGCAAGATATGAGCTTGAGGAAATGATCACTTTTGTGCAAAACTGACACCGAGTCCGTACTTCTTTGGGGGCCCATAAAAAAAAACCTGGAGGACTTTGGGCAAAACTGGGAGACAGGGGTCTTTTTCTTGGTCTTTTATCACGTAGTGGTGTCCGTATATGGTTATTTTGCCATGACTTAAAAAAGTACACATTAATTAACATTTTAAGATCTCATGCAGCTAAAAAACACCTGATATATGGTTCCTGCTATGTGTTGCTGGGTCTGTTTGTTTTCAGTGTGTATGATTCAATCGCCGTTGTCAGGTCATTTGTACCATTGTGCAATGGACAGAAACGGTCTTTAGTTTAAATTAAATTTTGTGATATCACTGTCAAATCAAATTTTTGTCAAATCCAATCGCCTATTCAAAATTTTTTCGATTTTTTTCTAATAAAATAATTTTAAAGCAAAAATGTTTCCTGAAATTTGTACTCACCTCGGAGACATGATCGTTTTTATCTGTCCTGCTGGGCCTGGACTGACTCATATGTTCTCGTATTTATTACTGTATGTGTGTGTGTGTGTGTGGGCTTCATTTAATTTTGATGTCATACATTATCCTGCCGTGTTGAACTACAAAATACACTTATTCACTTAAACAAACAAACATGCATTCACATTCATAGATGCACACGCACGTTTACACTTTAGCCAATACTCTTGACGTAGTGTGTACATTTACTCATGTACATTTACACACTCAGTTAGTGCTCGTTTACCGCCGACCCGTGGCGAATGCGGTCAAAATGGTTAAAATGTTGCATAGCAATTTACTACTGTTTCAATTTTACACACATACGCACACAAACGCAAACATATACCTATACATGCACAGACACATCATCCCATACATACATACATAAATGCAAGTATGAACTGAATCTGTCACCTGCTGTTTGTACATCATTCCATGATTTGGGTTTTCTCCATTTGTAAGTTGAGTGTGTATTTGTGTGATTCCCCAGTAGCGGAATTATATCAGCATTTGCATTTATACTTTAATAAGGCCTTCTAAAGGATTCTCTGCTCATTCTAAAGTTACCCTTTTGTTCATAGTAAAATTCTTATCATGTCACACCCTATCTGCAAACGAGTCATAACTCAAAATTTTAAAATTTTTAATTTTGCTTTAAAATAAAAGCCAAGGACATGTCACTGACCGTGAAGGTGGAACGTTTCTGATAGCCACTCGGTGGGGAGTGGCCAGAAATGATTCCTACATAGGGCAGTCCAAGCATCTCACTACTTCCGGTCTTAAGCCCGGTATTCAGTTTTTATGAAATTTTCGTTGCCATAAAAAGTACGTGTATGAAAAATAACGAAAATTTCATGAACCGAAAATTTCTCGCACTTTTCAGTTGCTTGGTACTCAGCTCTTTGCGAAAATTTCGTAGTCAAAATCAAGCACAGGGTTGTTACGCTAAATTTATTTCGTACGAAAGCAATTGTTTGTTAATTGTTTGGGACCGGAATTTTGACATTGGCACTGACATACGAACGCTGCCCTGACCAGGACAATAAGATTATTCTACGCGATTTTAATGACAAATTGGGAATGGAAGTGTCTTTCGACCAACCATCGCTAAACACAGTCTACATGATACCAATTCCGATAATGGGATGAGAGTGATAGACTTTGCCGCTGCTAGGAACATGGTAGTTAGTAGCAAACGATTCCAACATAAGGGCATACATAAGTTGACTTGGTAATAAATAGCAGGCACTCTTCTTGTGTGATGGATGCACGTGTGATTCGAGATGCTAATATCGGCTCGGATCATTACCTGGTTGCTGCGAAAGTTCGGCGCGGAGCGAAAAATGCACGTAGCCGAACACGAGAAAAGCTGGGTATTGGCAAGCTGCACATACCGGAGATATCAAAGACCAATGAACGAAAGCTCACTTTCTTATTAGCGCAGAATACTTCCCCTCCCGGGGACCCAGAAACGAAGTGGAAGCACATCTCCAATTCTTTAGAAACTGCTGCAAGAACCAAACTTGGCTACCAAAAACCGCGGAAATGGCACAACGAAGAATGTCGCATTGCAACTGATGGAAAAGACGATGCACGTATGACAACGATACAGTCAGTTACAACGCATGCTGCGAATGAGCGGTGCGAAAGCCTGAGGAGGGAGGGAAAACAAACTCTGTGGACAGAAAACGTGGCAGGGGGACCAGAGAGAGAGAGAGAGTGAATAGTCCGAAATGTGCAGAATAAATAATGATTCCCATAGGGTAAGAAGATCGAATAATGGACGGTATAGTGGACTGCCCTCCTGCATGGACGAGAATGGGGATTTGGTGTCAGATAAGCCGTGTGTGCTTAAAATGTGAAGATAACAGTTTTCAACACTACTCCACTCAAAATATTCCAGTGGAGATCAGGAGACATTGATTGTGGAAGATGGTGTAGATTGTCCCTCATCCAGCCAGACGAGATTATAACGGCAAACTCCCGGCTTAAGAATAATAAAGCGGCGGGTACAGGTGTGTTTCCCGCTGATATTTCAAAAGCCGGTAGCGAGGAACTATTTGGCAACATGCTTCAACTTATATGCGGTGTATGGTGGGAGAATCTATGCCTGCTTGAAGTTTCAGTGTACTATGTCCTGTATTTAAAAGGGTGATCCGTGTATGTGTTTCGACAATCGCGGTATCAGTCTTTTATCCATCGCGTATGAGGTCTTATCGAGGTATCGAGGCCAATTCTTGACACCCTGATTGGACCTTATCAGTGTGGTTTTAGACCGGAGAAGTTCACGACTGACCAAATATTGTACTTGTACGAAAATTGTACGAAGCTATGTCTGAACTTCGGGTACCGGCAAAATTGATTCACCTCTGCAGTAGGACGCTGAACAACACTCAATCAACAAAGAATGAATGGAAAGACTTCACCGAACCATTCTGTACCAGGCGAGGACTTAGACAAGGCGACACACTTTCATGCAATCTCTTCAACATCTTAATAGAGATAATAATGAGATAAGTTGCAATAAATATGGACACGACCATCATGAATCGAAAAAAATAATAATCAACGAAGATGGGTCTTGCTGTTAATGAGTGCAAGACAAAATATATGGTGTGGACGACTGGACAAACCTCTCCACAGTTGAACGTCGTCAATCGATGTAATTTTAACGTGGTAAAGGATCCGCCGTTGGATCCGCCGTGAACAAGAACAACAACGTCAGCCTGGACATAAGTAGGATATTTGTGCTTGCAAAGAGATGTTATTTTGAGCTCAGCAAGTAGTTGAAGAACACAGCCCTCTCTGGACAAACAAAAGTCCAGACATACCAGACTCTCTTTTTACCTGGCCTGGCAAAACTTGGGTCATATCTAACCTGACAAACCCGTTGTCCCGCTTTTTACAGAATGTCCCGGATTTTGGTATCTCATATCTCAAAATAAATCGTTTTATCTTTATATATATAATTCTACTGCACGTGTGTTTGTGACTGAACTCCTCCTAAACTTCTGGACCGATTTGAATACATTCTTTTGTATGCGTTTGGATGGCGCCCTGGGTGGATTAGATTTACTATTCGGTCCAATTGGACAAAAGGGCTTGGTACCTCCCATACAAACCACAAATTAAAAAATCCATTATTTCTGCTCCTGCTAACGGTATTTGAACAAAATTTGCAGGACAACGTCTGCCGGGTCAGCTAGTTTTATATATTTAGTCTTATACTAACTAAATACCGGTATCTAAATTTACTTTTCTATTTAAAACCAACATTTGAGAGAGAATTCTCCGTAAAATATATGGTCATATTAAGGAAAACGGCGAGTACCGAAGTCTTTGGAACCACGAGCTGTATAACTTGTAGTCCGACATAGATATGGCTAGATGAATCAAATTAGGGCAATTGTGTTGGCTAGGCTATGTTATTAGAACGGATGAAGATGAACCAGCGCGAAAGGTTTTCGATGACGTACTGGATGGAAGCAGGAAAAGTGGACGACCAAGACTCCGCTGGAAAGACCAGACCGAAGAGTCTTTTCATATACTTGTTGTTACAAACTGGCGAAAAAATGCGAACGATACACTGGAAGAAGTAATTGTTTGAAAAGAGGTTGTAGCAACCATCGATAAAGGAAATAATAGATATAGCGCGACCATTGTCAACTTTGTTCACTAGGTGCTATCCTGTACTACTGTCACTTTCACTGAAGTTTCCCATAATTCTCATTGACGTTTATTCAAAATTGTGGGAAATATTTGTGAAAGTAATTTAAACAATGGAAAATGTGACAAAATGTATGTGAATTTTCATAAGAGCATTTGTTTCGCTTAAAAAAAAATATTTCAAAGCCATGAGGCCGGTGTTGGGATATCAATAGGAGAAAACCCGTAAGACCGCCCAAAGATGAACATCCCGGAACGCCTTTTTAATGTAAAAACTTCACCGCCCAAACACTGTAGCAACTTCTGTGGTCGTCGATGCCAAAACCGTTAGAGTTTCTGAGGACTCTCAACAATGAATTGTAGCTAAACCGCAGGAAGAACCAATTTATTAGGACATAGACGGTGGTGAAATGGCTTTTGCAATTCGATGGCCATCAGATATTTCTACTTTAAGTAACGTGTAGTATTCTTGATATTTTTTTTGAAAACTATTTTTCTTTTGATATGAAATTTTAGATGTTTATTGTCATATTTTTTGAAATTTTTTTTGGGAGCAAAAAAATCCCATTTATTGCTTTCAACGACATCTAGAAAATTACCCATTACACTAAAATTTTCCCAACACTTGTGCTTCATCTATTTGTTTCCTTTATCTATGGTAGCAACCACAAATTCTTCTGTTGCTACCTAATTGTAGTTGCCACAACGACTGAATTTTGACCCCGCAACTGAAATTCGGTTGAAGCAACCTCCAATAGGTTGTGGTACGATATACTCTAATGTTGTTGGGACGACCTCTAATTCCGGTTTGATGACTTCTAATGTGGTTCTGACAACCTCTAAATTCGGTTACGGCTAATTCGATTTCTGATTTCTGGGGTTGTAGAACCAGCTGGCAGAATATGTTAAAATTTGTTTGTTTAATTAATATTTGTAAGACATCTATCTGACCTAAACTGGGACCTTTTCTAACCGCTGTAAAACTCCGTCCCTTTCTCCAAAAAAAAATCCTGTATGAATTGAGAATTTTCATACATTTTCTGATTTTGCAAAATCAGTTTTATGTCTCAACTGAAAATTTAGACTTATGACACTTTTGTAGTTAGGGTGCGAAGTGTCTGCAATCCATGCCGAAAGGAAGCAGGATTTTAAGGATTTACAATTTATTTTCGCTTATTTATTATGGATCGTGTGTTCGAGTTTCATGTTTGAAGAAAAGGATAATGGGCACCTAATAGGTTATTAGGCTTTAGAGGAGGTGGTCGTGAGGTAGGCCTTTCAATTCATATTTTCCGCCACTGAGTAGTTGTGTTAGTTGATTTTATTACACATTCATATGTGTGTCTGTATTTAATGCGCTTTATTGCTATACAAAACTTTAAAATGCAAGCAAAGAAAAAAATTAATATTCAAGTTAATTAAAAAATTTGAATTCAACTGAATGTTTAAGTTTGATATGATTTAAATCCAAAGTACGAATATTGTACTTGTAATTTGTTGAATGTACGTGCTCAGTTGGGGTATCAATAAATTTTGGAATACATAAATGTTGTGCAAGGATATAATAAGAAGATTTTAAAGATAAATAAAATCCTTGAGTGCAGACTGAAAGAAACTCTTTACATCAAATCGATGATAAATTTTCATCAGTTGTTTTTCATTGAATTGATGACAAATTTCATCAATTCATTAAAAAAGTTGTTCAATTTGAAGATTTTGAATTGATGATATTTTTTACCTCAATATCCAGCATTGCAATTTGGAAATAATTAGAGTGGGCTCGATTCAAAATATAGAAAAAAAAATAAAAATAAAAAATTACATGAGGTGTCAGGGGACAACCGGTTGGAACGAAGTTCCTTTCGTTATATATTATGTACTAGTTAGTACCAAAACGCATAAGGCGCCCTTTGAAAGATACTATAATTTAAATGGATCTTTAAGAAAAGATACTTTTTGTAAAATGATAAATTTTTTTAAGAAAGTTTTTATTTATTGAATGTATTTTTCAAAAAAAAAATTTTTTTTTAGGTCCTTTTTGTAAGAATATGTATTATATTTTCCAGGAGAGGTCCTTTCTTTAATGATAGGTACTTCTTTTATTGAAAGCTAATGTTTTTTTTTAAGAAAAAGGTACCATTTTTAATAAGAAGTACTTTCTGTAAGAAAAAGTCTAAGAGTATGATTTTTTTTTTACAAAGAAGTTCTTTTTTAAGAACACATACTTTTTAAAGAAGAGGTATTCTTTTTAGGAAAAGGTTATTTTTTAAGAAAATTTACTTATTTTCAAAAAGGCCACTTATCGCAAGAAAGAAAAGAAAAGGTATTGTGTTATTTTTAAGAAAAGGTACTTTTAAGAAAAGGAATTTTTGTAAGAAAAGGTTTTTTTTTTAAGAGAAGGTATTTTTTTTAAGAAAAGTGTTTTTAAATAAATGGGAAGTGTTTTTAGAATTGGTCTTTTATTCTCCATAATCTCAATAAAAGTTATTTTGTTTTACATAAAAGGTACTCTTTAAAGAAAAGGTAGTTTTTTAAGAAAAGGTACTTTTTGTAAGAAAATTTACTTTTTTAAGCAAAGGTACTACTTTAAGCTAAGGTATTTTTTTTAAGAAAAGGTACTCTGTTTAAGAATATGAATATGTATTGTTTTTGATAAAATTTACTTTTTTTTAAGAAAACGCACTTATTTAAGAAAATGTGTTTTTTTAAACTTCTTTCACTTTTGCTTTTGTAAATTTACCTTTTATTCGCTTCAAAACTGGAATATGAAATAAACCGGCACCACCTAGAAAATTTCCCAGTAGACATTTTCCCCAAATGTTAGTCTAGACACAAACCAAACCAAAAGTACGATGTAAGAGTAACTGTGCTGCCATATGTAATTCCATGCTTTTGGTTGTACTTCATGGATTTGCCAATCTTGCACTTTGGCTTTTCTAAATTTACTTTTTACTGGGTTCACAACTACAATATGTAATAAACAGGCTCCACCTAGAAAACTTCCTTCCCTTTAAACCAAATCAAACCAAACCAAAAGTATCCAATATAGTTGACAATACTGGATTGTAATAAAGTAGTTAAAAAAAAGTTGTTTAAAATTTTTTCAACATTTTTTGACGGCGGCGATTTCGTGTTTTAAAATTTCAATGGACTCGGAATTGTTTGCGCATCACTTATCTTTCTCGGCGCTCCAGAAAAAAAAATCGCAGCTGCGAGGCATCCAATGGACTTCCGAGTTTCGGCTGATTATGCGGTTCTCAAACACAGTGCGCCAAAATCGATTGTAACGTTGTATACGTCGTCTTCATCCTCTTCAACTTTTTCCACGGTAACGGTCGCCATTCGGTGGTGCAATGGTTAGTGTGCGTCGGTGGTGCAATGGTTAGTGTGCGCGGCTCTTGTACATGAGATCCTGGGTTCGAACCCGGCTCTGACCACCTTCAAATTTTCTTTCGGCGGCGGTCACCTCGCATAGTGACGGCGACACTATCGAGTATCTAGCCATGAAAAAGCTTCTCAAAATACCGTTCGGAATCGGTGTAAAACTGTAGGTCCCAATCAGTGAGTGAAAACTGGAAAGCGCACAGCTCAGTGATTGTGAGAAGTTCTCCCCAGTCCCTTTATGGGATGTAATGGGAAACTATTTATTTATTTATTTAACGGTCGCCATTACCGGCAATGGTGAGGTGAAAATGGTCTCATTGGAACATATGATTTTTCGCTAAAAATTCTCATCTTCAGCCAAGCATGAGATGGCCACGAAGACTAATTGGACTTTATAAGCCTTCATACCGAGGTCTTTATGCAAAATTCTGCGCAAACAAGTGCGAAAAATTTTCAATTGCTGCGAACAATGGGAAGTTCATGTTGATGGTTGTTCGATAACACTCAGCTACAGCGGCAATATTTTCCACCAGAGTTCGTATTTACCCCCCTCCACCCCCATGTGTAACCCATACACATCGCCGTGGAGAATGGGTAATGAAAGTTTACCCTTTACCCACAGGGCATGGGAAAATGTTATAAAAAAATAAATGGTTTCCCGTTACATCATATGTGAGTTATTCTGTATGAAATCATCAAATCGGCAAAGCTGGCATATCTTAGATTTTACTCAAACTAAGTGGAAAAGATATTTAGGGTCTCAAAACCGAAAACCCAAGAGGATTTAATTGTTGCACGCGGCACTACCGGTTCACGCAAAATAAAAAAAATAAAAAGTCTTGTTTTTGTGCGTACTGGTTTGAGTTGTTAAAATTTTTCTGCTAGAGAAATCTACATGATGAAGGCATCGTTTTAAAGCTGAAGGATTATAGTTTCTATCAAAAATATAAAATTTGACTTAATTCATACACCCGAAAAATAACGTGGTATTGAAAATAAGCATATTTCATTGGTTTTTTGTGTTTTTCAATGGACTCCAGTGTCGGCGCTAATGAATATAAAAGCATAATAACTCTCAGATACAAATGAGACACGTCGGAGAAAAATACAAAATTAAAATTGGCTCAATCTGGCAACTCGTTATGAAAAAATCGTTACTTGAAATTTTTAAATTTTCAAAATTTGCATATTTCAGGCTACAATTTGGTCATGTTTGTTAGCAGATACAAACTTGAAAATTACAGAGTACTTACTCCCTACTTTTAACTTTATAACACTTCAAGACCCGTTTAGTTATTTTCACTCCTCTCGGTTTTACAGGGTTTTAAAGAAAAGCCTTTTTGATTTTTTTTAATGTATTTTTATACTTTCCTCAATTGTTATATACAGAGAAATTAAAAAAATTACATAGCTTCACTAAGTAGGCGGCGATATTTGCTTGTGAAGAATGAATCATTTAGTTTTTGGTATTTTTCAATCGATCCACAACGTGCTGTGCTTAGTGAAAATATAATTAAAAACAATGGAATGCTCGATAGGCTTGTTTGTACAAGAAGACTGTCATAAGTTTTTGTATTAATAAGAAAAGATGTATTAAATGAAAACGATAAATTTTTATTAAATAAACGACTACAAATTATATCAATTGTTAATATTTGCACATATCATTATAAAAAATATATAACGTATTATTTCCACGCATTCGGAAAGAAGTGTTGCGATCCATTAAAAGTTCATAAAAAAACAATTCGTAAATCGTTGAAAGAAATAACAGTAAATTTTTGTGATGTAAATAAAAATGCAGATCTTATACCCGGCCAAGCAATTTGTTCACGTTGTATCGAAGAATTAAAAAAAAATAAGTCAGAAGTAAATTCTAATGATATAAATGAAGTATTTATATCATTGAACAAGATATGCTCTATTTTGGACGAATCGCCTATTCCTCCTATCCAAAAATTAACTGCATTAAATAGAAAAAGGAAAATTGATGAAAAAGTAAATCAAATATCGAATAAAATTAGAAACAAATTAGAGGCTACTTTTGAAGTAAAAGAACGCATACAAAATAAAAAGACTTTTAGTGATGAAAATAGTGATTTAGAATATTTGGATTTAATTGAAGAATTAAAAATAAAATTTAAAACTTGTAATACATTCGCTGAAAAATACGAAATTTTGAGTTTATTACCAAAAAAGTGGACAATATCTAAAATACAGTCGGAATTTGATTGCAGTGAATATCTTGTACGGAATGCAAAAAAATTGCGTGAAGAAAATGGCGTATTACCAAAAATTAAGTGTAAAGAAAGTGGAAAAAGGATGACTACGGAAACTATTACAATGGTCACAAATTTTTATGAAGACGATGAAATTAGTAGAATAATGCCAGGCCAAAGAGATTGCGTAACTGTTCGAAATAAAAATGGCGAAAAATCTAAAGAGCAAAAACGTCTAGTACTATTTAACCTTAAAGAAATCTACGTAAAGTTCAAAGAAACTTATCCACTTCTAACAGTAGGATTTTCGACTTTCCCTTCATTACGTCCAAAAAATTATATTTTAGCCGGAGCAGCTGGCACCCATACTGTGTGCGTTTGCTGTATTCACCAAAACATTAAGCTAATGTTAATGGCATGTAATATAAAATTGACTTACAAAGATTTACTTAAGAAAATCGTTTGTGATGATTTGAATGAAGAGTGTATGCTTTCTTGTTGCAATAAATGTCCAGGTACTGATGCTATAACCTCTTCACTATGGGACGAAAGTGAAATATTATCTGAGATAAGATACAAGCAGTGGATTTCAACAGATCGTTGCACTTTAGTGACTTTAGTTAAAACAACTGACGAGTTTATAAGTGAGTTGAAACAAAATTTAATAGCTTTAAAGTCTCATCATTTTATTGCAAAAAAACAATCTGAATACCTCAAAAATTTAAAAGAAACTTTAAAAAATAATATAGAGTGTATAGCATTAGTTGATTTTTCCGAAAACTATACATTTGTAGTACAGGACGAAGTACAATCGTTCCACTGGACAAACGATCAAGCAACTCTACATCCTTTTGTAATTTATTATAAAGAAAATGGATCAATCAAAACCGAAACATTCTGCGTAATTAGTGATTGTTTGAACCACAATACCATATCATTTTATTCATTTCAAAAAACTTTCATCGATTATATAAAAAATAAGTATCCCCAGTTTAAAAAAATCCATTACTTTAGCGATGGATCGGCAGCTCAATACAAAAATAAAAAAAAATTTATCAACATTTGTCATCACAAACACGATTTCGGCTTAGAAGCAGATTGACACTTTTTTGCCACTTCTCATGGCAAAAGTCCTTGCGACGGAGCAGGAGGTACAATTAAGCGGACTGTAAGGAAAGCAAGTCTACAGCGAACTGCGGATCATCATATCCTAACACCTACAGCAATGTTTGATTTTTGTTCCACCGAAATTCGTGGTATAAAATTTTTTTTTGTATCCATTTCTGATGTTGATGCTATCGAAAACTTTTTGTCAAAAAGATTTACTGATGTTTGCACAATAAAAAATACAAGAAACTACCACAGTTTCTCTCCGATTTCTCGCAGTCAGTTAAAAGTACGAAAGTTTTCAGCTTCTGATAACTTTGAAACTCCCAATATTATAAGAACAAGTACTTTATTAAAATAAAATAAAACTTATTCCACGATTCTTAATTACCCAGATTTAAACTGTAACTTTTCTACTTTAAATGATAAAAATATACCATTTGCTTATTTTCTGCCACCACTGTAAAATTTTTTAACATAAAAAATCTACTGAATTTATTAAATATTTTTTTTAGTCCATAATTAATCTTTGTTACTTCATACTACTACTTGTTTTTATTTTAATTGCTCTGTATATAACAATTGAGGAAAGTATAAAAATACATTAAAAAAAATCAAAAAGGCTTTTCTTTAAAACCCTGTAAAACCGAGAGGAGTGAAAATAACTAAACGGGTCTTGAAGTGTTATAAAGTTAAAAGTAGGGAGTAAGTACTCTGTAATTTTCAAGTTTGTATCTGCTAACAAACATGACCAAATTGTAGCCTGAAATATGCAAATTTTGAAAATTTAAAAATTTCAAGTAACGATTTTTTCATAACGAGTTGCCAGATTGAGCCAATTTTAATTTTGTATTTTTCTCCGACGTGTCTCATTTGTATCTGAGAGTTATTATGCTTTTATATTCATTAGCGCCGACACTGGAGTCCATTGAAAAACACAAAAAATCAATGAAATATGCTTATTTTCAATACCACGTTATTTTTCGGGTGTATGAATTAAGTCAAATTTTATATTTTTGATAGAAACTATGATCCTACAGCTTTAAAACGATGCCTTCATCATGTAGATATCTCTAGCAGAAAAATTTTAACAGCTCAAACCACTACGCACAAAAACAAGACTTTTTATTTTGCGTGAACCGGTAGTGCCGTGTGCAAAAATTAAATCCTCTTGGATTTTGGTTCTGGAAACCCTAAGGAACATTTCCACAAAATTTTAAGAAAATCCAAAATGGTCCAGCAACATTTTTTCATTTTTTTTCTGTGTTTTCATATAGAATGACTCATGTATCTCACAACCAGTGGGCTGTGCGAGTTCTAGTTCACACTCACCGAATGGGACCTACAGTTTTACACGGTATTTTGAGAAGCTTTTTCATAGTTAAATACTCGATAGTGTCGCCAGGTAACCGCCGTCGAATAAATGTAAGGTGGTCAGAGCAGGGATCGAACCCATCTTCTCATGCACAAGAGCCGTGCACACTACCATTGCAGCACCGGTGGCAAACATCAGAAACAGACAAAGGCAAATGTCAAAAAAATGCTGTGGAGTAGCAAACCATGGTATGTCATGGAATTTTTTATATCCTCACCCATAGGTAACGCATGGATGGAGTCATATTCGACCCTTAGTATCTTGTGACGAATTTCGTTTTTGAACTTTTTAAGATGGTTGGGCCATGCCTGCTTGTCTGGGTGGCTGTTTGTCTTTTCTGACAGGTCGCATTTTCATCTCTGCGGCTATGTCAACAAGCAAACTTGCCGCATCGGAGGATCGGAAAAGCCGTACGTCATTGTCGAGAAGCCAGTGCATCCACAGAGGGTAACAGTTTTAGAGTGGTGCCATCATTGACCCACTTTTTTCGAAGATGCTTCTGGAAACGCCATTTAAGTCAACTGCAAGCCATGATTACGGATTTCTATGGGCTGAAATGAAAGATATGAACATGCATAATCTTTCGTTCAGCAGGATGGCGCACCACGTCACACACCTTAACAAACAATCGATCTGCTGCGCACTAAGTTCGGCAATCGTGTCATCAGCTGTCTTGGAGATGTCAATTGGCTGCTTCGGAGCTGAAATTTGACCACTTTAGATTTTTTCTTATGGGGTGACGTTAAAGTTCGATGCAGCCACGAGAATGAAATCGTGTTCTATAAATAATGGCAATATTTGTTATAAAGCTTTAACACCGTACGACAATTTTAAAAAAAAGTCGTTACACTTGAACCGAATGATTTTCATTTTCTCATCCTGTTGCCCCATAAAAGGACTACAAATTTTCAAGGAGTATCATTTTCCAAAAAAAAAAGTTAAATACTTATTCGCACCCTACCATACCGATATAGGCGTCAAATTAAAGAAGAGAATTGTGGCTATTTTCGTTATTTTTTTATTTATACCATTCCAGGATAACAAAGACTTAAAAAATGTCCTTGAAAAATTATATCCTTTAAAATCCTTTGAAAATCTCCAACAATTTATTCCAAACAAATATATGTTAATATCCTATATATAGTGTAATACTCCCCAAAATGTCAACATTCTAGCTTTATTAGTTAATTTTTAATAAAAGTTTACATCAAACTCTTCCAGCAAAAAAAGTACTTTATTATATGGAACAGAGCATACAATTTTTTTTAAAAAAGGCGTTACTCTTGACCCAGATGATATAAGAATGAAACTATAAACTTATCGGACTAAAATGGCATTTTCAATTTTTCATTTCGTGATCCTGTTGCCCCATAAAAGGACTACAAAACTTTAAAGGATGCCATTAAAAACAAAATGTAAATTCTTGTTCTCACTGTCCAATAAATACATTGAATTTATTTAACGTGTTTTATAGCAATATTTTTGTAGTAGGTCTTGACAAGTTGACAAATTAAAAAAAAAAGTGATTAAAAGCGAGCAAACGTGGTTATGGAGTGCCCAAATCGGAACAATTTTTGTATTATATGTGGGTTTTTGTATGCCCCTTGTTCCATCATCTAAAATAATCCTCCCTCCACTTCAAATTAAACTGGGTTTACACAATTTTCGTTCGGGCACTTGGCTCTCAAAGTGCAGCTATGACGCATCTGAAGACAGTTTTTCGAAAACTTAGTGATACCAAGATTGAGGCTGGTATGCATTGATTTATTGATACTTGATATTGAAAGGTTTATTAATTAGAAAAGGAATCTTGCAATAGTTTGGATGCTGTAATCAATAACTGTTTAGTTCAGAACCTTGTCGAATGTTTTGGAAAATTGGGAGTTAATATGTCCCTGAAAATACACTTTCTGGACAGACATCTGGACTTTTTCGCTGAAAATTTAGTAGATTTTAGTGATGAACACGGTGAAAGATTTCATCAAGATCTCGCCGTTATGGAGAACCGGTTTCGGGGGAAAAATTCGGCCCACGCGTTGGCAGATTACTGTTGGTCAATATGTCGTAACACTGCTGGTATATACAAACGACAAAGCAAAAGTATACACTTTTCTTAAGTACCATTCATTTTAAATATCTATGAATAATGTTATCCTTTAAAGCTTTGTAGTCATTTTTACCATTTTCGATCGATTAGCTTATAGTTTCACTCTTATATCCTCTGGTACCTTGTAAAAAAAAATTATACTGTTCCATATAATACTGTTCTGTTATACTGTTCCATATTAAAAATTAACTAATAAACCTAGAATGTTGAAGTTTTGGGGAGTATTACACTATATACAGGCTATTAACATATATTTTTTTCTAATAAATTGTTAGAGATCTTCAAAGGATTTTAAAGGATTTCATTTTTCAATGACATTTTTTAAGTCTTTTTTACCCTGGAACGATATAAATAAAACAACAATAAAAATAACTATAATTCTCTTCGTTAATTTGACACCAATATCAGTATCGTAGGTTGCGAATAAGTATTTAAAAATTTGAAAAATTTAGAAATTGAAAAATGTTATCCCTTGAAACTTTGTAGTCCTTTTATGGGGCAACAGGATGAGAAAATGAAAAACTGAAAACGCCACTTAACTCCATTTTACCTATAGTTTCAGACGTATATCATCCGGTTCAAGTGTAATATGGACTGTCGGGCGGTGTAATATATCAAAATAAATTAAGTTTAAATAATTTTATTTAATTTTTAAAAATATACTTGTATTTGGCCCACCCTGTGTTACACAGCACACATAATTTGAAATTGCAAATTGTCCCTTATCGTTGTTATTTTCATGAAATTGAAACTAGTTTAAGACCAACATTTTCATGCGTTCTTACACGCTAATAAAACTGTCTTTTGATGTTGTTTGGATGCAAATTTAACGTGTTTCTAGCTTGTCGCAAATATACTATACTTGTGTCCAAACACATTGTGTTTGCTATTTAATATTACATGTTGGAGACGCAATGATTAATAGGTTAACAAATATGTGTTTGTGACCCGATTATGGTTTTGTTTGTAAAAAACAAAGGAACCAAAGTTCAGCAAATCTTCAATTCATAAAAATAATGCTTGCACGTAAGTATATGGATGTTCCAAACATACAGGCTAAAAAATAATGGCCCCATCAACATATCGCCGGAACCATTTACATATTTGCAAGCATTGTTTCCGTAAATTAAAGATCTGCTGCTTTATGTTTTTTTTTTGTCTGTCACTTTTTTGTTTTCAGCAGTTTTCAACAAACAAAGCCACATTTGGGTCACACATACATTTATTATAACCTGTTAATTATTGTGTCCCAAACCTTTAAATTCAATAGCAAACACAATGTGTTTGCACACAAGTATACTGTATTTGCTACAAGCTACAAACACCAAACAATAAATAAATAAATGGTTTCCCGTTACATCTCACGACGGGGATTTGGGAGAGCTTCTCACAACCAGTGAGCTGTGCGCGTTCTAGTTTTATACTCACTGATTGGGACCTACAGTTTTACACCGGTTCCGAACGGTATTTTGTGAAGCTTTTTTATGGCTAAATACTCGATAGTGTCGCCGTCACTTAGCGAGGTGACCGCCGTCGAAAGGAATTTAAGGTGGTCAGAGTAGGGATCGAACCCACGTCCTCGTGCACAAGAGCCGCGTACACTACCATTGCACCACCGACAATAAAAAAATAAAATTTTTTCAGCGTGTATACTCTAGACTACGTCGGCCTCCATATACTAAATTTATTTTCTCCCAAAGTTGAGGGCAAAAATTAAAGATCACCTCGAGATAATTAAATTTTTTTCCTTTCTGAGCCATAACATACATAACGGGTTTTTCAATAAGAGCGCTACAAAAGTTTTTTTAAATAAAACAAAACCGGTTTTAGATACCAATGAAATTCTTTATTCCTGTGAAAGTACGTTCGATGCCATTATGTATGGAACTCGATTTCTTTTGCATGGCCACCACGGGCACGCTTGCAGAAGTCCAGACGCTGAACCCAATTTTCGAAGGTTTTCAAGTATAAATTTCACGTTCGATATTCGTACGAAGTTCATCAATCGTCGCTGGCTTGTTGGCATAGACCATAGACTTGACGTAGCCCCACAGGAAATAATCTAACGGCGTCAAATCGCACGACCGAGGCGGCCAATCGACTGGGCCATTTCGTGAGATAACACGTTCACCAAACTTGGTTTCCAATAAATTGATTGTGGCATTCGCTGTGTGGCTTGTAGCGCCGTCCTGTTGGAACCACATGTCCTCCAAGTCCATATTATCCAATTGGGGCCAAAAATATTCGGTTATCATTGAACGGTAGCGATTCGCATTCACAGTAATGTGCCGGTCTTGATCATCACGGAAGAAGTACGGCCCAATGACGCCGCCGGCCCATAAACCGCACCAAACCGTAATTTTTTCGGGATGCAATGAAGACTCATGGATTACGTGTGGATTGCTGTCTGACCAATAACGCATATTTTGCCATTCAGCCAGAAATGAGCCTCATCGCTGAAGATGATTTTGCGATGAAAATCCGAATCAAAGTTGAGGCCACTGACTCCAAATTTCGGTAGTAAATTTTAATAATTTCGACTCTTTGTTGGCTCGTATATCTTTCCATGATGAAATGGAAAACCTTACTGAAGAGAAATGTCAAAAGAGCGGGAAAAAATATGGCGTCGTTTGCTGTCCCTATCGATTTACTTTTGTAGCGTCTCTGTTGAAAAACCCTTTACAAGACACTGCTGAATAGGTCTCGACTAGTATTACTTTTGTCCTATAGATATCGTTGACATACGACATTTCTCATGAAGGCCTCATTTAATGCAGTTTCTACCCCTAAAATTTAAAAATATTTTTTCTAGGATTAAAGTCCTTTAACAACCAAGAACATTTTGCTTTGGAAGTATAAAGTTTTATTCAAAAACAAAATTGTTACATATCATAAGATGTATTTACAGCAGAGGCCGGCGCTAATAGCTCCCGGCAGCCACTCACACATACAGCTTTTCACACGCACACAACACGAATGGCAACAAAACTATCAACTAAGAGCATCATGAATAAAAGTAAACACACATGTTTCATTCAGTAGCATGGTAGCTTTCAACAAAGCAGGTCGACGTCGCTATTCTTCGCTATATACATATATAAACATATATATGTATATAAACAAACTTATTGATTTTGTTGACAGAAATAAATAATTTTTTTAAATCTCTTTTCAGAATTCTTTAATTTCATTTCTGTATTAATTCATTCATTCATTTAAATTTAACTTGAATTTACTAACAAATTTTATATTTGACTAAATGTATTAATAATGTATGTACAAAAATACAAATGTATGTACAAAAATACAAATGTATGTACAATGTAAATGTATGTAGGAAAATTTTTTTAATTAAAATGAGACAACTTAGTTGCTAATGTTTTGGCCACCACAGTATGTAGCACCAAATTTATCCCAGTGCGCTCAAAATACGCTCACAAATACACACACAGTTTTACTGCCTCTCTTTGTGCCGACCTATGATTTACAGCATTAAAACAAATATTTTTTCATGTTGTTTGCATAATTAATGCATACTTTGTAGCACTATCGAAAAATTTTTTAAATGAAAATTATTGCATACTTTTTAGCGCAAACTTTTAGCGCCTCCTTACTGACGATTTCACAATAATTGGAATGTTGGCACGATACCAAAACAAACAAAGATCATTAATCATGACTGATAAATAATTAGGTTCAAGTAGTTTGTTATTCTTGGGCAGATTTGGCGTACCTTACTTCTTTAAAATCAACAAATATTCTACCACTTCTTGTTTTGTCGGTAACTTTGTTCTATTTTTGAAGGCTTTATTATTGAACAGTAATAATTGTTAAAGGTCTTGATGTCATTAGGCCTTCATTAGAAAATGATGTCGTACGTCAGCGACATCAAATGTAGTGCCTGCAATGTCTTGTATGTTACGATCGAGCCACAAACAAAAAATTACGATTAAAAAATATTTTTCGTGAGCCGGTCTAATATTCAAACATGGTTCCTGTACAGTGTTACAGGAGCCCGATTTTTTCAGCGTGCAGAAATTAAAATGCAAACAATTTGCACTTTCCGACATTTCTGAGATATTAGGAATCAAAGGAGCTATCGCTAAAAAACAGTATAAAATAAGCTATCAGCAAAAGAGCAGACAAGGCATGCCAATATGTTTTTAAAATATGAAGCTACCATACGGTGAAAAAACGGCCCAAGGAACATATTGCAGAAAACATTAATATGCTTGCAAGCATTGTTTTCATAATTGAAGATCTGTTGAGTTTTTGTTTCTGTCTTGTCTGTCACGTTTTTATTTTCAGCAGTTTTTTTTACAAACAAAGCTACATTTGGTTCACAAAAACATATATTTTAAACTATTAATCTTTGTGTATCAAACATGTAATATTGAATAGCAAACACAATGTGTTTGGACACAAGTATACTATATTTGCGACAGGCTAGGAAGCTGTTAGAAGCTCTCCCCAATCCCTTCATGGGATGTTATGGGACACCATTTTACCGTTATATTTGAGTGCAAACAGAAAATGAAGACAGATTTTGCAGCGTGCATAAGTTTAAATATAAAACGGTTGTTTTAGTTGTATATACAAACTTATTTGAAGTACTTCTTGAAGTAAAGGGTTTTTCAACAGAGACGCTACAAAAGTAAATCGATAGGGACAGCAAACGACACCATATTTTTCCACGCTCTTTTGACATTTCTCTTCAGTAAGGTTTGCCATTTCATCATGAAAGATATACGAGCCAACAACGAGTCGAAATTATTAAAATTTACTACCGAAATTTGGAGTCAGTGGCCTCAACTTTAAGAGCGCTACGATTCGGATTTTCGTCGGAAAATCATCTTCAGCGATGAGGCTCATTTCTGGCTGAATGGCTTCGTCAATAAGCAAAATATGCGTTATTGGTCAGACAGCAATCCACACGTAATCCATGAGTCATCATTGCATCCCGAAAAAATTACGGTTTGGTGCGGTTTATGGGCTGGCGGCGTCATTGGGCCGTACTTCTTCCGTGATGATCAAGACCGGCACATTACTCTGAATGCGAATCGCTACCGTTCAATGATAACCGAATATTTTTGGCCCCAATTGGATAATATGGACTTGGAGGACATGTGGTTCCAACAGGACGGCGCCACAAGCCACACAGCGAATGCCGCAATCAATTTATTGGAAGCCAAGTTTGGTGAACGTGTTATCTCACGAAATGGCCCAGTCGATTGGCCGCCTCGGTCGTGCGATTTGACACCGTTAGATTATTTCCTGTGGGGCTACGTCAAGTCTATGGTCTATGCCAACAAGCCAGCGATGAATGATGAACTTCGTACGAATATCGAACGTGAAATTGCAGCAGTATCGGCCGATTTATGCTTGAAAACCGTCGAAACTTGGGTTCAGCGTCTGGACTTCTGCAAGCGTGCCCGTGGTGGCCATGCAAAAGAAATCGAGTTCCATACATAATGGCATCGAACGTACTTTCACAGGAATAAAGAATTTCATTGGTATCTGAAACCGGTTTTGTTTTATTTAAAAAAGCTTTTGTAGCGCTCTTATTGAAAAACCCTTTACTTTTGTTCTAAGTAATTTTCCGAAAAGTCGCTAAAAAGTTAAGTCAGAGTTTGCAAACGTCCCAGCTTGTTCATTTCAATTTCAGATATGATGCCTCCTTTATCTGTCTTACACTGTTTTTAGTATCTCTCTTCACATAATCAAACTCGTGTTTCATATTAATTCCTAACATTTTCTTATATACCATAAACCTTTACATTTTCTTTTGTCAAGGATTCCGTGTCCTTTTCATGTACTGGTTGTCACATTTAAACTCTTTATTTCATTGCCTGTATTCGTTGAAGACAGTAAATTTAAATCTCTGGTTAAAGGGAAAATTTACTTGTGGGTTTTTCCTTTTGTTTGCTAATAACAATTTTCTCGCTAAATTATTGTTGTGCGTTCAATATTTAATCCTTTTTGCTCTGTTTTTACAATCGATCCCTTAACCCTCTTTCGAAAGGATGAAGGTTTTGTTATGCAGACAAACATTTTATGTACAAAATAAGAAAGTATTTTTGCCGTAAAATACGATTTTTTTCTTCCTTCACTTTAACGAAAAGGGACACATAAGGGATTCGTTTTTTTTTATCTACCTAAGGTCTTTTACGGCAATACTTTTGAAGAACTTTTGTGTACAGCCACTTAAAGCAGAGTAGGTTTTATTTAAAACAAAAAAGATTTTAAGGTCGTCCTGACGAATATTTTAAAAAAGATGTTGAAATGAATTGAGCAACTTTTTTCTATGTGTGTGTGCAAATGTATGTAGCTAAGAGACCGTAGAATTTGCGTGATTTTTAGAATATTTACCGAAAAATTTGGTTGATACTCGTATACCTTTGTATTGTTTCATTGGATTTCTAAATATTTTGATGTGATGTGAAACATTTTCCCCACCACCTTTTGATTATATAAGAAAATTGTATCGCATTAAAATAAAAATTTCATTGTTACACTGAAAAAAAAATTAATAACCGAAGTGAAATTCGTCATTAAAAATGGGCTAATTTTGGGCCTCGTGTCCGTACATTAAATCTTTTATTAACTAAAATGTCACTGATGGAACTAACGGGTGATGTTTTTTCTATTTGGGTTTTCTGTATTCAAGCTTTTGGAAGATCATGCTTTATTTGTGACATGTGCAAAGTCAAACACTTTCATTTTGCCTTGCCAATTCAACATGAATAGACTTCCAAGCGAACAACGTTTGCAAATCATTGAATTTTATTATCAATATTCGACCTCTATGAAAAATGTGTTTCGCAAGTTACTTCCATATTATGGTCATCATAATCGACCCGCCGAGCAGGTTATTCAAGCCATTGTGACCAAATTTCACACCAGTTTCACTCAATTTGACATCAATCCACCAACCCGTAAGAGAATATTGCTGCTGTGTCCGCCATTGTTCATGAAGATTGCGAGATGTCCCTCAGTCGCCGATCGCTGTTATTGGGTTTGTGTTATTCTCCCAACTGGGAAATTGTATGTACGGCCCTCGGTCTAAAACCATACCAAATACAGCTGGTGCAGGAGCTGAAGCCGAGCACAGAGAAGGAAGCCGACCGAAAATGAGCCGTTGCGCCGCCTATGATCTTTTATAGCTCACGACGCCGCCGTTTTATGTGGCTCGTATCGGCTTAAAATATGAGCCGGTTCGTACGAAGATGCCGCGTCAAAATATTTTGTCAAACCAAAATATTTTGCCAAACCAAAAACTTTCAGGGTGAGTACTCGGTTACCAAAGTACTTGTAAAGGGTTTTTCAACAGAGACGCTACAAAAGTAAATCGATAGGAACTGCAAACGACGCCATATTTTTTCCCGCTCTTTTGACATTTCTCTTCAGTAAGGTTTGCCATTTCATCATGGAAAGATATACGAGCCAACAACGAGTCGAAATTATTAAAATTTACTACCGAAATTTGGAGTCAGTGGCCTCAACTTTGATTCGGGTTTTCATCGGAAAATCATCTTCAGCGATGAGGCTCATTTCTGTCTGAATGGCTTCGTCAATAAGCAAAATATGCGTTATTGGTCAGACAGCAATCCACACGTAATCCATGAGTCATCATTGCATCCCGAAAAAATTACGGTTTGGTGCGGTAGTTGGGCCGGCGGCGTCATTGGGCCGTACTTCTTCCGTGATGATCAAGATCGGCACATTAATGTGAATGCGAATCGCTACCGTTCAATGATAACCGAATATTTTTGGCCCCAATTGGATAATATGGACTTGGAGGACATGTGGTTCCAACAGGACGGCGCCACAAGCCACACAGCGAATGCCACAATCAATTTATTGGAAACCAAGTTTGGTGAACGTGTTACCTCACGAAATGGCCCAGTCGATTGGCCGCCTCGGTCGTGCGATTTGACACCGTTAGATTATTTCCTGTGGGGCTACGTCAAGTCTATGGTCTATGCCAACAAGCCAGCGATGATTGATGAACTTCGTACGAATATCGAACGTGAAATTGCAGCAGTATCGGCCGATTTATGCTTGACAACCGTCGAAAATTGGGTTCAGCGTCTGAACTTCTACAAGCGTGCCCGTGGTGACCGTGCAAAAGAAATCGAGTTCCATACATAATGGCATCGAACGTACTTTCACAGGAATAAAGAATTTCATTGGTATCTAAAACCGGTTTTGATTTATTTAAAAAAACTTTTGTAGCGCTCTTATTGAAAAACCCGTTATATCAGTTTGTTACAGCACTGAAAACATAATTTATAAAGTTCCATTACTTTATTCCGCGGCACAAGCTTTTGGCGGAGTCGAAGTTGGTGTGGATGATTTCAGCCCCATCTCCTACTTCGTGTTCATGACTAATAGGTTATAATATAAGTTTTTATTACCTAAATACTGACAACAAAAACATGACAGACAACAAAGAAAAAAGCAGCAGATCTTCAATTCATGTAAGTATATGGATGTTCAAAACATATACATGGTTCCTGCATAATGCTACAGGTGCCGTTTTTTTCAGCGTGTAGAACATTCCAGATTGATATTGACGGTGATTCAAGAAACTAAAGTATTAGTAATGTCAAAAGGCTGTCACGAAATGGTTGTAGACTTCGGTAAGACGTTTTCGACAAATGAATTTGCTAGCAAGTACTACACGCTAAATAAATGTCGTTTTTGTAGTTTGGATACAAATTTAATGCGTTTATAGCTTGTCGCAAATATAGTATACTTGTGTCCACACATTGTGTTTGCTATTCAATATTACATGTTGGAGACACAATGATTAATAAGGTATAATAATTTTTTTTGTGACCCAAATGTGGCTTTGTTTGTGGAAACCTGCTGAAAGCAAAACGTGACAGACAACAAAGAAAGAAAAAAGCAACAGATCTTCAATTCATGAAAACAGTGCTTGCAAACATATACATGGTTCCTGCAATATGTTGCTGGGGCAATTTTTTCAGCGTGAAAGCTTTTAATAATATTTATGAATCATTGACTGAAAGAATAATGAATAAAATAAAGAATAATAGCATTTTCGTAGGCTGACAATCCCTCTTTTATTATTTTGATTTTGATTTTGATCTCTGTAACATATTCTCCCAAACATATTCTGCAGGAACCATGTATATGTTTGCAACACACCTCAATCATTAATATATATGAAAGTCCCAAACTGACTTGTGTTGAAATGTAAACAGCATTATATTTACTGGCAAACATGTATGCTTTTACGTGGAAACATATGCGTATTTCCCCCTTTCTTTGTTGTTTCTCACGTTTTTGTTTTCGGAAGGTTTCAGCTATGCGTTGGTTATCACTATGCGTTGGTACACAAAGAAGTTCATGCAAGCCAAGCGTTTATTTCACAAATGGTTCGCCGTTCCTATTTTCTCAGTAAAGTCTCGGACAGACAAAGGGCTTGACGTTATTGCACTTTCCTCAAAATCGTTTCTCACTTTGTAGCGCACATACACATATACCAAGCACATACACAAAAACCAAAGTAACATCACAAAAACCAAAGTAACATCCTCTGTCCGATGGAGCATTGACGACTGAATACATGAAACTAAAACGTAATACATCAGCCAAAACATTATCAACATTGTCATTATCATCTGCAATTTGCACGCACATTGAGGAGTATTTGTGACTCACTGACTGAGAGAATAATGCAAAATTACAGAAACACACTTACAAGATAGACTCTCGCGTTGTCCCTCTTTTATTCTCTTGCTCTCGAGAGAGCATAGACAGTGCAACAAACACAGCTGTATTTGTATCACAAACATAAATATATGTGGGTCGCAAACACATATCGTCAGCTAAAAGGCAAAAGAACGTGACTAAAATTTTCATTTCATTCAAAGGAGTTGAAAAAAAACTATTGAAAAAATAGAAAAAATGCAATTTGCCAGTATATTTTCGAATCTTACTGAAGGTAAGACTCTACTTTAGCAAAGATTTGAAAATTTGAATTGAAAAATTAATTCCTCAACCTTTTACGTGGATTGTTTCTTCTCTTGGAAATAGAAATTGAAATTGTAGTTACGTGGTTTTGCATTTCTGCTAACGATATATTCTAGAATATTAATCATTGTGTCTCAAACATGTAATATTGAATAGCAAACACAATATGTTTGGACACAAGTATATTATATTTGCGACAAGCTCCAAACACATATTATATTTGCATCCAAACAACAAAAAGAAGACAGATTTTCAGCGTGTAGCAACAGAAAAAAAATTAAATCAACAGTGCATCAAACAGTGCTGTATTTGTGTCACAAAAAGGCTGTATTTGGACCACAAATGCATATAAAGGGTTATCCATTTCGTGGTTTCAAAAAAAATCCGTTATCTGTCAAACTAAGTTGTTAAACCAATTTTTTTTCTTTTCAGTTGAAAGTCTGACATTGACGAAAATGGATTGCTTGACTATCACACAACGCATAAAAATTATTAAAACCCACTTCAAAAATGGTGATACTGGCACAGCTACATATCGTGCTTTAAGAGGAGATTATGGTTTACATAATCGTCCAACTACGCAAGCAATTGGCAAAATTGTGAAGAAATTTGAAGAGACTGGAGCGGTTACAGATATTGTAAGGCCTGGACATCATCGTTTCGCTTGTTCCGCTGAAAATATCGCTGCTGCAAGTGAAAGTGTTGCCGAAGCCCCAAATGTGTCGATTCCTTGTCGTTCGCAGGAATTAGGACTGTCTTATGGCACATTATGGCGTAGTTTGCATTTGGATCTACACCTACATCCATATAAAGTCCAGCTCACAAAACAACTGAAGCCAGCAGACCATTCACAACGTCGTAGATACGTGGAATGGGTGCTTGAACAACAGGCGGTGGACGGCGATTTTTCGAACAAAATCTTATTCAGCGATGAAGCACATTTCTCACTCGGTGGGTATGACCATAATAATAAACAAAATTGTCGTATTTGGGGTTCTGAGAATCCTCAAGTAATTGAAGAGAGTCCATTACATCCAGAAAAAGTCACTGTTTGGTGCGCTCTTTGGTCCGAAGGTGTGATTGGACCTTACTTCTTCGAAAACGACGATGGAACGACTGTCACCGTCAATTCGGAGCGTTATGGTCACATGATAACCGACTTTTTTTTGCCTGCTATTGAAGAATACGACTTGGAGAATATGTGGTTTCAACAAGACGGTGCCACATGCCACACAACTCGAGCGGATATGGCTTTATTGCAAGAGACATTTCCTGGCCGCGTAATTTCTCGTCGTGGCGATATCAACTGGCCACCAAGATCATGCGATTTGACACCATTAGACTTTTTTTGTGGGGCTACGCGAAAGACCGTGTTTATGCAAGATAAACCTTTAACTCTTGAGCACTTAAGAACCAACACTCGTCAAGTTATGGCTGAGATACCGCCCAATATGTGTCAAAAAGTGGTCGAAAATTACCTCAAAAGAATCAATGCTTGCAACACTTCGCGTGGTGGTCATTTAAATGATGTAGTGTTTCACACATAATGTCATCGTTCAAATTTTAGAATAAAAAAGAAATAGTATCATGGAAAAAAATATTTTATATGTCTTTTATTTACGTTTACTTTTGAAACCGCAAAATGGATAACCCTTTATAATCCGTTTCCCCATTACATCCCATGAAGGGATTGGGGAGAGCTTCTCACAACCTGTGATCTTGCGCTTTCTAATTTTTCTCTCACTGATACATATATTCTAGCATATTAATCATTGTATCTCAAACTTATAATATTGAATAGCAAACACAATGTGTTTGGATACAAGTATACTATATTTGCGACAAGCTCCAAGCACGTGTTAAATTTGCGTGCAAACAAGAAAAAAATTCAGATTTATCAGCGTGTACAGACTCAATTGGTCAAACTGAAGGTTCTGCATCAAAACCCGATCGCATGATTGTTTTGTTGTGAAATCAACCACAATATTTTGATGGCTGCCCTTTTATTGTTTGCAACATTGTTATTAATTGGTTAAGACCAGTGGTTGTTTCAGCTGAATCTAACTCCGTGATCCTAAACTGGTATTGTCATTGACATTTTAAGTTCAATAAGACAGACACAGGAAGACGTAACACGTGTCCTTTACGGCAGCAGTTAACCAATGCATGTAGTTGCTTAATTATATAAAATTTAAAATGTGCAAAGATTAACGTCCAATATATCCCACCAGTCGGAATTATGTCTGTATTCAGATAAGACAATTATAGTTTTGTACTGTTTTTAAATACATTTTTAGTTGCACAAGAGGCAGCAGGAAACAAGGAACAGTGTAAATAACTCTGTTTTTTTTTTTAAACGGAAAATGGTTCGTCTGCATTTAATGTGCACACACATGTGTGTTTGTTTAATGCTTAATTCAAGCCTAAATGCTGCATGGTCAGAGTGTCTGTCTGTTGGCAGATCATGCCACCACGAACGCTCTGTCAGGCAGGCAGGCAGATGATTTGATATAGCAGGTGCTAAAACTGTTGGCAGCTTTGAGAAAATAATTGTTTATACAAAACTGCAGTTATGAAATTTGTAACTACTTTATGCCAATATGGAGCACAAGGATTAGATTTCATTCAAAACTGCTTTCAAATTAAACTCTAAAACATAACATGTGTGTTGGATGTGGTTAACATTCCAAGACATTTCAGTTACATATTTTCAGATTTAAATTATGTATTTAATGTAAAAAAAACAGTTTACACAATACGATTTGTTTATCAATTGTTTGGAATTTCCGTTTCATTTTCGTATACTCATGGTTATAGCCAAGATAATCACAATCTAGCCAATTGGCATTTTCTTTGCCGGTCAGTCAATGCATGAAAGCACTCACAAGTTAAAATGAGAAGACAACACACAAATAGGGCCGATGATTTATATTATTTAAGTGAAAAACCCACTAGTTAATGGCTCAACACCAACACCATGGGCGGCAGAAAACACAGCCTCAACTTCAAGTTTATATTGGACGCCAAACAAATTCTTATGTTCCACAAAGATGTGAACAATAGAGATAGAATACGACAATGATTGCACCTAATTTGTTTGTACATGTGATTCGATTCGATCCGTGCCTACGACGGTATCCTCGCTTTACGATGGCGATACTATCGAGAAATAAGCCATTAAAAAACTCTTCTTAAAATATCATTCAGAATCGGTGTAATACTGTAGGTCCCAATCAGTAAGTGTAAAAGTAGAAAGTACTTCACGGGTTTATTTATCCCTGTAAAATCCACAATTCAGACAATGTCACAGGGTAAATCTTGTGCGATCTCGGCAACATCACAAAAAAAATAAATGGTTTCCCATTACATCCCGTGAAGGAGTTGGGGAAAGCTTCGCACAATCAGTGAGCTGTGCGCTTTCTAGTTTTATGATCACTGATTGGGACCTACAGTTTTTACACCGGTTCCGAACGGTATTTTGAGAAGCTTTTTCATGGCGATAGTGTCAACTCGATAGTGTCGCCTTCACTATGCGAGGAAATTTGTAAAGGTCGTCTGAGTAGGGATCGAACCCAGGATCTCATGTACAAGAGGCGCGTACATTAACCATTGCACCATAATGTAAGAAAAGCACGGAGTACATTTTCGGCGGTATGGTAAAATGGTAAGATAGCTCATTTGCTGTAATGGCAAGACGCGAGATAGGGCCAAAAGAATGTAGAATCTTCGTGTTTTCTCAAAAATGGAAAAACTCGTTTTTGTAGACCTTCCGTGATATACACTTCAGTATTTATCCTGCCAGTTGTAACGAATGAGCTGCTCCTTTGTCCACATGTGCAAATGTCTTGCCACACCAAAAATTTCTTCGGGAACATTGTCTTTTTTTGAACTCTCTACTCTTCTGCAACATTTCCTCTACTATGTGCAATATAAATATCTTGGCCAAGTAGCTGTAAAAGTCAGTGCAACATTTTTAAGGTCATCGTCTGGTGCCACCTTCGTACCCAGCTATTTTGTGAAGTATATACTGAAACTAACAAAATCCCCAAAGGACTTGGCCCCATCACATCGAAACAGTTTTTTATGGATACCCCAATATTTTCACCCCAACACAATTTTTTGAAAAAAGGACCATTTTTACGGAGTCCATATTTCATAAACCGTTCGGAATTTCGTTTTTTTGTCTTCGGCACAGTTGTAGATCGAAACCAGAGAAAAACATGTCTAAAATAGACCGACCCATAAAAATTGCATCCAGTGTATAAAAATTACAAAAATATGGGAAAAAAGGCTATTTTTTCATGACTTGGCCCCATCACATCGAAACCATTTTTGTATGGATACCCCCATATTTTCACCCCAGCACGATTTTTTTAAAAAATTTATTTAAACATTTAAAGAGTATATAATTAAAATTACTTTAAAAGGTAATACATCTGTCGGCTTATACCGACTGTTCTTTTTTACTTTTTATGATACTTATTTTCCAAACAAACAAAACAAATGATACTTATGTTCACATTTACTTTTTACATATTTTATTGTTGTAACTCTTATAGAAAGAAGTCTGTGGTGTTTATTAAGAAGCCGTTATTCTTTGGTTGTTGATCGCTTCACAATAATGATACCGAAATGCATTTGACATGCAAAATAAAGAATATTTTAAAGCAATGATTTTTGTTTTTGTCTTTTTATTTGATGGTGCCGAACCACCCACGCCTCCGAGTCCGGATGCTATGTGCACATGGACAGCCAATACGGCTTTCACCAATCAAACCGATTTCCAAGATGCCGATTATGAGCCTGATATTGAAGACGATAAACCAAAACCGCTCACACAAAACGAAATGGACTATGCTGTGGCTAATCGCAGCGGAATTCTGAATTTCTAACCTCATAACAAGCGCAGAAGGCTTACAGAGCGTACCGTTAGTGCCTCATCATACCGGAGCCGTCAAACCGAGTTCCAGGAATTTTACACCGTCGATGCAACGAACACGTTTAGCCACTGCACTGACATCGAAAGTTTAGTAAATCAGTTGGGAATGGCGTATGCTTCTGATGACTGGCGATTCTTTATTGACGGTTCAGTTTCAAATTTAAAAGCTGTGGTTCAGTTTAAAACAAACATCAAGCCTTCAATTCCATTAGCTTATGACACTAATATGAAGGAAACCTATGAGACTTTGGGTAATATATTGATGAAAATCAAATATGAGAAGAACAAATGGAAAATGTGTGGCGACCTAAAAGTCGTCAACATAATACAGGGTACTATTTTGTATTTGTGTTTAGTAGTATCTTTTCTCAAATGCTCCTCTTTCAGGAATAATTTCAAATGGTAGTTTCCCTAACTAATTATGCTTAATTTGCGATTGGGATTCACGATACAAGGGCAATCAGTATAAGCGCACAAACTGGAAAGCAAGAGATGCCGAGAACGAAAAAAACCTTAAACTGAAAAATGAACTGTTGATAAAGGAGACTGGTGATATATTACTGCCGCCACTCCACATACAATTGAGAATCGCTTCAAAGTTCATCAAAACTGCTGTTAAAAGTAGTGCTGAAGTTTTTGATTGCTTGAAAACCATCTTTCCGAAACTCAGGGATGCAAAAATTGAAGCTGGTAATCATGTACTTTTAATTATTTTTATATCTGATTTGGCTGATACTTCTATATATCGATATTAATTTTTTGTAATAAATTTTTTTACATTCAACAGGTGTCCTGACTGGGCCAGATATCAGGAAGTTAATGAAAAACGATGAATTTACAACTGTGCTTACAAATAGCCACCGAAAAGCATGGGACGCTCTTAAAGCTGTGATTCAGAACGTTTAAGGAAAGCATCGAGCAGAGCCAGATGTAGCTAAGAAATTAGTGGCAACAGTGCTGGAATATTTTGAAAATATAAATAAAATAAAAATTTTTTGCATCAACATCTTTATGTTTTCTTGAAACAATTGCCCGCCGAATCAGATGAACCAGGGGAGCGATTCCACCTGGTCACAATGCCATTGGAACAAATGCTCAAAGGCAAGAAGCTGGACGCAATGCTCTCTGAGGTTTGTTGGTGGAGCCACAAGGTATGCCTGTATGAGGATGATGACGTGGAAGACCCAGGGTACACTGGATTTAGAGATGTGCCTTTGGATCCTCTTTCTTGTTCTAGCAGTGCAGAGTTAGACCATGACCTTGAACCACTACCAAAAAAATTGAAACCTTAACAGGCGTCAGTAGCGATAGCAATTGTCTGTTATTTATTTATTTATTCGGTTAAAATGATATTTTTTCCTATTTTGATAAATTTCATATACTGCGAAATAAATTTTATGGTGAAAACATCATGAAAAAATAGGCTTTGTCCCATATTTTTGCAATTTTCATGCACTGGATGCACTTTTTTTGGGTCGGTCTATTTGAGGCTTTTTATTGCTTTGGTTTAGATCTACAACTTTGCCGAAGACAAAAAAACTAAATTCCGAACGGTTTATGAAATATGGACTCCGTAAAAATTGTCCTTTTTTTCAAAAAATCGTGTTGGGGTGAAAATATTGGGGAATCCATAAACAAATGTTTCGATGTGATGGGGCCAAGTCCTTTGGGGATTTTTTTAATTTCGGTATATACTTCAAAAATAGCCGGGTACGAAGGTGGCACCAATTTATGTGTTGCACTGTGTTACACAGCATCCATAATTTCGAATGAAATTTCTTTGTAAATTTTTCGCCGCAGTATTGCTTCCGAATTTTTTTTTGGAATTTCTATAGGGTACTTTTGAACTTTGTTCGTTTTGAAACCTGCCTCTTTTTTCACTTTTCTTACCACAGACTCCGAGCAATTGGTCTTCTGAACAACATTTCTTCGCGATACATTTGGATTTTTCTTAAAAATTCCTAATAGTTTCTTTGCCTTCCCGACGTTCGGCAGCCCTTTTATCTGCCACACCCAGATTTTCTATCGATCATCGGGAGTTCCTTATATTTTTTATATCTAGAAACTGTATTACGGGACATCCTCTTCATTTAAAAAACTAAAGGAACGATTGATGGTAGATTAAGCACATGGGTTTTGATGGCACTGACAGATGTCAAAATGTCAATGACATCTAAGTGCATTGGATGCAAAAAATGTTTTAAGCCTAAAAGTGTGCACCATTTATTTCATAAATAAAAAATAAATGATTTCCCATTACATCCCATGAAGGGACCGGGGAGAACTTCTCCATTTATTTCATACGCACTCCTTAGTCTACAATGTAGAAAAGTCAATTAATGACAAACTATTTTTGTAGGCATACATAGAAGTTACTTTTAACAAATGTGCAAACCGCGATGATAACACTGTGTGTAATTTTTTAAGTGATGGAAATATAACCATATACGGACACCAATACGTGATAAAAGACCAAAAAAAAAAAGACTCGTGTCTCCTAGTTTTGCCCAAAGTCATGCACTTTTTTTTATGGGCCCCCAAAGATTTGGAGCCTCGGTGTCATTTTTGCAAAAAAGTGATCATTTTGTCAGGCTCATATCTTGCAAACCGTTCGGAATTTTGATTTATTTATGATGTAGCCTGATGCCTCTGGACACCATAAGTTCTGAATCAGAGTCAGATACGGACGATTTGGATCCACAACTTAAGAGAGTGCGATTTGCAAGTCGAGGGCCATCAACATTATAAACTTAATACGAATATTTTTTTTTATTTTTGTAATAGATAGCATAGTATTGTAGTGCCATCCCTGCTGAGACTACTAATCCCTACAACACTGAATCATTATTACTAAATATCCATGCTACTACTCTTTGTTACAACCCTAACTCTAAATGTCAACCCATACCACCTAAGGACTAAGATTAATAAAATTAGTAATAGTATAGCAATGAAACCTGCAACATGCCTTTTCACTTACGGGAGAAGGCTTTATAGTATCTCAATGTTGAAGTAAAGAAAAAACAAATGGAATTAAAAATTTTTCGGGAAATTTTTCACTTTTGCGGCTGCCTAAATGCTAACTAAGCGCTACCTAAACGGTGTTAAGAATCATTCCTAGGAAGTTCAGATGTGCTAGAAAGTTGTTTATTGAGGTACTGTTTTGTAGTTGATTGTTTCCTTGAAATTTGAACGGTTTGCTACCTATGGACCTGAACAGGGGGAGAAAGGTAAAAAAATGCGATTTTGACCTTGCAGATGAATTTTTTTGATTTTATGACAAAATTCTTCTTTATGACAAGAGCTATAACTTTCCCTCAGAGAGTTAATAAAAAATTCGGAACGGTTTGCAAGATATCAGCCCGAAAAAAAAAAAACCGTTTCCCATTACATCCCATGAAGGGATTGGGGAGAGCTTCTCACAACCAGTGAGCTGTGCGCTTTCTAATTTTTCACTCACTGATTGGGACCTACAGTTTTTACACCGATTCCGAACGGTATTTTGAGAAGCTTTTTCATGGCTAACTACTCGATAGTGTCGCCGTCACTATGCGAGGTGACCGCCGCCGAAAGAAATTTTTATTTGAAAGGTGGTCAGAGCAGGGATCGAACCCAGGATCTCATGTACAAGAGGCGCGCACACTACCCATTGCACCACCGACGGCCATCAGCCCGACAAAATGAAAATTTTTTTGCAAAAATGACACTAAGGCCCAAATCTTTGGGGGCCCATAAAAAAAGTCCATTACTTTGGACAAAACTGGGAGACACGGGTCTTTTTTTTGTTGGTCTTCTATCACGTAGTGGTGTCCGTATATGGTTATATTGTTTCGTGTTGCACTGTGTAATCCAGTACTTGGACCTGTTTGAAGTCGATGGGATAATACTAATAAACTGCATCAGGTATATGTTATGGAATAGGTGGACTAACTGTAGGGGCGTATAACATACACACAAGGGACATATTATGTCGCGGAACCCCACAAGGTGGGAATCTAGCACCACTTCTCGGGGTCACCACCATAAATAGGCTACTAAGGATCGTGACTCCCGTCTGCTATACCATCAAAGTACCAACACGACTTAAGGGAAACATTCGAATATACTTTGCAGAAGGGTTTCAAGGGAACTTGCAATATCTTACAACTGGGCATAGCCTAGAGTTTAGGCGAAAGACGAAAGACGATTAAGACGAAAATATGTTTATTTAAAAGGAAGATGAAGATAACCGCATACGTGCAACATACCTTTCTTGGAAGGACTATAAAGATGTCTAACAAGGTGAAATGCCTGGGAGTTGTCCTGGCCACCGATGGTACAATCGCGCACACTAAGACTTTTGTACATGATAACGTGGGTTCGTTCGCTGCTCTGACCACTTTACATTTCTTTCAACAGCGGCCACCTAGCTTAGTGACGGCGACACTATGGAAAAAATATGTTTGTATGTCCACTCTGACAAATATGTTTTTTTTTCTTGTTTGGATGCAAACATAACGTGTGTTTGGCGCTTATCGCAAATATACTAAACTTGTATCCAAACACATTGTGTTTGCTATGCAATATTGTGTGTTTGAGTCACAATGATTAATATGTTATAATACATATTATGTTTTTGTGATCCAAATACAGTTTAGTTTGTGATACAAATTCAGCTACGTTTGGTGCACTGTTTACTTTTTTTGTCGCTAAAGCTTCTCAAAATACCGTTCGGAAAAACTGTAGGTCCCAATCACTGAGTATAAAAACTAGAAAGCGCACAGCTCACTGGTTGTGAGCAGCTCTCCCAAATTCCTTCATGGGATGAAATGGGAACCATTTATTTATTTATGCTCTGCCGAGAGCAAAATAATAAGAGAAGCACAAAGAGAGATTATTCTCAGCCTAAGTTAATGCGATTGCATGTGTATAACTGTACTTTTGTATTATTGTTTCAGTCATTGATTCATTAATATTCCTGAATGCGTGCACGCTGAAAATACGGTCTCAGCTACATATTGCAGGAACCAAGTATATGTTTGCAAGCATTGTTTTCATGAATTGAAGATCTGTTGCTTTTTTGTTTCTTTGTTGTTTGTCACGTTTTTGTTTTCAGCAGGTTGCCACATTTGGGTCACATAAACATCTATTATAACATTCCAACATTTCCAATATTGAATAGCAAACATAATGTGTTTGGAAACAAGTATACTAAATTGGCGACAATGTACACACACGCTATATTTGCAACCAAACAACAAAAAAGACGGATTTAAGCGTGTGTGTAAATGAATTTGAGTGTTTTATCTGTTGATTGATCTGTTGCGTTTTAGTTCCATGCATTCAGTCGTCAAACGTTCGTTTGGGAGAAAACACACAAATGATTCGACGTAAGTATATAGATGTTTGGGATGAAACACGCAATTTAGAACTTGCAAATATATGAAGATTTGGAGTGTGTTCCAAATATATATATGGTTCCTGGAGAATGTGTTTGAGAAAATATATTACAGAGGTCGGTGTTTCCGGCGTGTAGGAATCCTGGTGTGGATATATTTGGCCACTTTACGGACTATTTCAATCTCCAAAACTTCTAAACTCCATACAAACATACAATCTGTTTAAAGTCCCTGATGCTGTGAAATAAAGGGTTTTCCAATAGGTACTTGAAAACTTTGAATTTAATTTGTGAAAGCACTATTTCACTGATCATCTAACTGTTACTTTCCTTTTTTCAGTAAACTCAACATTTTCATCATGGTAAAGTACACAAACGAACAACGTATGCAAATTATAAAATTATATTACCGAAATTCGGAGTCGGTGACCCCAACTTTAAGAGCGTTAACTCCAATTTTAGGTCGTTATTCTCGACCTAGCAGACAAGCAATAACAAGTTTAGTGCAAAAATTTGAGTCTACATATACAGGGTGATTCAGGAAGTTCCGGACAAATTTCTCCAGCGTATTCCTTGGCTCATTTCATGTAGAAAAGTCCACTAGGACCATGTCCGAAATTGCAAGGGTGCGAAATGGCAGCGGGTTCAAAATTTTCGGATTGGCGGTCGGAGGGTAGTAGAATAAAATTGCTAACTTCTGAGCCAGTGGTTGGAGTTTTTTGTTTTTGGGCTTGTTGGAAAGGTTGGAAGGTTGGAAAGTTGGAAAGGTCTTTAAGAGGTCTTTCAGAAAATGGTCATAACTTTGGAACGGTAAGACCTCTGGGCTTCGTTTAGGTCGTTTTGGAAAGGTAAGAGGTATGGCTATCTTTCAACAGAAAAAACATAAGTTACCTGCCATTTGGTTGAGCAAATTGAGGTTATGTTTATTTTTTTTCCATTTTTTTCCCGAAAGCTCTGTATCTCGGAAGCTATTTTTATAGATTCTGAAAGGCCTCTTAAAGACCTTTCCAACAAGCCCAAAAACAAAAAATCCGACCACTGGCTCAGAAGTTAGCAACTTTACCCTACTACCCTCCGACCGCCAATCCGAAAATTTTGAACCCGCTGCCATTTCGCACCCTTGCATTTTCGGACATGGTCCTAGTGGACATTTCTTCATGAAATGAGCCAAGGAATACACTGGAGAAATTTGTCCGGAACTTCCTGAATCACCCTGTACATTGTGAGATGCTGCCGTGCCAGTGAGGCAACGGTTTGGTCGAAGTGACGAAAATATCGCTGCCGTTCAGGCGTCCGTAGCAAACCATCCAAGTCAATCGATTCCGCGGCGTTCTCAAGAACTGGGCATCGCCAAGATCACTTTATGGCGAATTTTGTGTAAAGATCTTGGTTTTCACCCATACAAGATCAAGCTGACTCAAGAATTGAAGCCGATGGACCATTTGACGCGACGTACGTTATACGATTGGGCTCTGGAGAAGATGCGTCAAGATGATGAATTTCATAGCAAAATTATCTTCAGTGACGAAGCTCATTTTTTGCTCAATGGGTTCGTCAATGAACAAAATATGCGTTATTGGTTTGGCATGTGCTTCATGAATCACCACTTCATCCACAAAAAATAACTGTTTGGTGCGGTTTGCATGCCGGCGGCGTCATTGGGCCATATTTTTTCGTCTACAATAACGATCGTCACGTTACTGTGAATGGCGAACGTTATCGCGCCATGATTACCGATTACCGATTGGAAAACAAGGACTTGGACGACATGTGGTTTCACCAGGACGGTGCAACAAGCCACACAGCAAACGTTACAATCGATTTATTGAAGAGTAAGTTTGGTGGGCGTTTTATCTCAAATACTGGATCAGTCAATTGGCCGCTTCGTTCGTGCGATTTAACGCCTCTAGACTTTTCTTTTTGGGGCTACGTCAAATCATTCCTCTATACCAACAAGCCGACGACGTTGGAAGAATTCGGAGCCGCAATGTGTGACGGAGTCATCGAAAATTGGGTCCAACGAATCGACCGCTGCCGACGTGTCCGCGGTGGCCATATGAACGAAGTCGAGTTCCATTCATAAATGTTTTGATTGTATTACAAGTCAATTCGAAAGTTTTGGAAATATTTCAAATGGTTTGTGTGTTATTTTAAAAAAAAAGTTGTCAAGTCCTTATTGGAAAACCCGATACATCAAGCAGCTTTAATCAATATCAATGAAATGTAGTTGCCACCGATGGTATTGTAGGGTGTTGTTATGAAAAATTGTATTGGAATTCATAGTAACTAAAATGCCACAAAACTACCTAAGGTTTAAAACTATTTATATTGCCAAATCCATTCACCAAAACATACACATGCATACACACTTGTGTTTGTGTGTGCAACAAAATGTGTTGTAATGCAGACAGCAAGAACAACGCAGCTAGAAACAGGCAGTTGCGATTAGTGGCATCCACTGAGGCTGAAATATAAACCAAAGGACGTGGTGCTAATACCATTTAAAGCCATAAGATGCCCTACACCCAGATGATGCGACTACAGCGAGTAGGATTTACATTCTTTTTGTATTGGCAAGGAATAACATTGTCCAGGGTGTTTCAATAAGATAGGAGATTTTCTTAAAAACAAAATTGAAGACAACACACACCAACATTTGTCGTAATGCTTTTTTTATTTCATCATATTTTTATTCTATGGTATTCAATGAAACACATTATCCTTTAAATGATTACCACTATTCTTCTGGGCACGCAGGATGCGCGTATCAAAATCCACCATGACTTTTTGGCATAGTTTCGGCTGAATAACGCGTATGATTTCGTTCTACAACTCTGGAATCATCTTGGGCTTATTGGCATAGACCATACTTTTCACGTAGCCTCAGAGAGAGGAGGCCAATGGTATTAAACCGCAAGATCTCGGCGGCCCTTTGTCCTAGTTGTTTCGAGAGATAATGCGTCCTACACGGTGAAAAACCCGATTTTGGCAACATATTGCAGAAACCATGTATGTGATTGCAAGCATTATTTTCAGGACATGAAGATCTGTTGTCCGTCATGTTTTCATTTTCAACAAACAAAGCCACATTTGGGTCACAAAACGTATGTTATAACTGTTGACGTTTGTTGTATTTTCAATGTTTTTTTATTTTCAAAATATATGTTTAAACGTACAAAGTTTTTTTTATCAATTTTAAGATTTCAAGATTTAAATTTTGAAAAAAGGTCTAAAGGACATATGCAAATTCAAGATGAAGGATTCTCGTCTGCGAAATCCTCTGGTGAAATCCATTCCACTATAAACCGGTCGAACATTTGGATATTTTGCCGGTCAGGAGCAGTTTTCTTGACCTTGTTGCAAACGACGTCTGAAAATAAAGATAGAGAATTTTGGTTTTTGACAACACATAATGGAATGTAATACGAAATAAATTCTTAAAACATTTTGAATTCTTAGCTGATAATTTTAGTGTACTTTTTTGGCACCTTTGGAACAAAGGACAAAAAGGACCCTTTAAACTTTGAATAAGAGCTTTTGAATATTCTACGAAAATAATCCTTGTCAAATTTCATTGCAGACATGTTATCACAAGAATACGCTCAATTCAATTTTTATACTCAAGTTTTAAATTTATTTCGGTTAGTATCGGATAGGAAAATTCAAACTTGCCACGCCCATAAAAATAAGTGTAGCTACACAGCGGTCTAAATTTTTGGGGATTGACTATACTCACCGAGTGTGATCAGGAATCGTCCACCCACCAAATTGGTGTTGCACAGTGATGTCGAAGCACTTTCTCCACTCCGATTGAGACACCTTCAAAACATGGTTTTTGAACGCTTCATACAGCTACTTCGAGCGTCGAAAAACATTGACCACTCGGTAGAAATAAGTCATTGGGTGCGAAATCAGGGCTGTACGGCGGATGACCCATCAATTCGGCATGTTGAGTGCTCAAATAGCCCATTGTTTCAGCTGATGTGTGAGCGCTCGCATAGTCCTGATGCAAAATGATCCGTATTCTCTTGTTGTTTTTCCTTATTTCTTCGAACGTCATATGTCAGAATTGACAGTCATATGTTCCACTGAAGGCACTGTGGCCACATGACCGGGTATTCCAAAAAAACGCGATCATTTGCTTCGATGTGCTTCTTCCACGAACAACTTTTGTGAAATTTAGCTCGTCCTGACAGACCCATACGGTCGATTGCTGTTTTGTTTCGGACATAGATGCATATACCCATGATTCGTCAACTGGTATGATGTTAGACTGCTTTTGAGCTGCCGCGGTTTTTTCAACATTTCTTTGCTCCAATCGACACAAGCATTTTTTTGAACATTCGTCCAACGAGAACAAATTCGGATCCAACGAGAACGGCCAATTGATCATGCAATATCTTATTGATGCTTGTCGTACTAATGCCCAAGGATGCCTCAATCTCACGGTTTGCCACATGTCTGTCTTGCTTTATCAGTTCACGCACAGCATCCATGGTTTCCGGCAAAACGACCGAAGTTGGAAGACCTTCAAGAAATTCATCCTGGAGCGAACGGCGTCCGGGACTGAACTCTAGGTAACAGCGATTTACAGTGATTTTGATTGTGCTTCATCACCAAAAATTTAAACAAATTGATTGACAAAGTCTTGTCTCGATAATCCACGTCGAAAATCGTAAAAAATCAGTGCACGAAAATGTTCAAGGGTTAATTCCAGTTTTTGACCGAGATGCATTTTTTGACACTCTGAAAATACAACAAATAGTGATGGTAAGTGAAAACGTTCTATGTATGTTTATGCTAAAAAAAATGTCAAACTTTCCAATGAAAGTTCCAGTTTGCATCTGGCAATACTAGTATTGCCAGGACCCAAAATATAAATATCAACCCTCGTATGTTTGGATCATCCATAGACTTACGAGTAAACATTGTTTCATGAATTGAAGATCTGCGGCGTTTTTGTTTCTTTGTTGTCTCTCACGTTTTTGTTTTCAACAGTTTTCCACAAACAAAGCTATATTTCTATCACAAAAACATATATTATAACATATTAATCCTTGTGCCTCCAACATGTAATGTATTCAACAATATATTTGGACACAAGTATACTATATATGCAACAAGCTACAAACACATTATATTTGCAACCAAACAACAAAAAAGACAGAACAACAAAAAGAAAGAGCTACAAACACATTATATTTGCATGCAAATAACAAAAAAAGTAAATTTTTTCAGCGTGTATATACCACACCATGTTGCAAAGTGTAGGGCACTTTTTGGCAGTCGTCGCTATAATTGTTTATACTGTCTGACATGATACCCTGATGTTTATGTGTGTGTGAGCATAAAGTTAATGCATCTGGAAAGGTCTAAACTCTTAGACATTTTGCTATCGTTCGTTGTTACTGAGAGACGTTTTTTTTTTGTCGCTGCTGTTGCTTTGCTGCCGCTGACGCGAATACTGTTGCGCTGATGTCTTTGTCGAATGCAGTAACGATAGACATGGATGGCTAACTGGAGTTGTAGCTTAAGGACAAATCGCTTTAGGAACGTAGATTTATATATTGTGCTCCACGTTCGTCTTTAAGAACAAATGTTTTAGAACCCAAGTGCATTTGGTCATTCCATCTCTTGTTCTTTCGTGTGGTATAAAGGCAGTGCTTAGCCTCTATGTTCTCATCCAAGATTTCCAGAAGTTGTTCGTTGTTAGTAAAGAGTTCTGCGCTGTTTTTTGTTTTTGTTTTTTTTATTTTTTATTTTGGAGGTGAATCGCCTGTTGTTGCTTGGTTAGATGCAAAGTATCGAATTCCAAAAGTTGTATTGACCCCTCCACCGAATGAATGTTGTTTGGCCGTTTGTTGGCGATCTTCTTAGTTGGGCTGCTGCTGTTGCACTTGCATTTTGTCCCCGGCTGCTGTTGTTGTTTGTTGGAGGTAATGAAAAGCGCTAATGTTTTGTAGCCAATGCTGTTATGCCATGTTTGTTGTTACAGTATGTGATTTTGATGATGTTGCTGCTGCATTTGTTGTTCTTGGGAACAATAAACATTAATTGGAGGAAACCTTCGAAGATTGCAACTTTTTGTTGTTTCGTCTAAATCGTAGTAATACGTTTAATCAGTATAGCCGATAATTTTGATAATACTAATGATTCATAGCTAAGTGAAAACATATATTCGATGATGTATCTATTCCAGGTGGACGCATTAGAATAGCAGATTTACTGTTTTTCGTTGTGGACCGAAATTATCAACTTCAAATGTACGTTTTTGTTCAGTTTTGTTTGTAATTACAATACAAAAACAAAATGTTGCATTTGCCTTCAATTACTACAACAAGTTTTACTACAATCTGTAGTAAATAAATATTGATATACATATATTCATTGCTGCATTTTGTGAGTTTGTACCATAGAATAACACATACGTAGAAGGTTTTATTCGCTCAATAAATTAAACGTCATAGGTACGATGGAAATTACACAGTGGAGGGTGGAAAATATGGGTTCAATAATACCAGATGGTGGCAATAGTATACAGCGATCCACAAAGGAACTACACCCGAATTTCGTGTTTTTGTGGCAAACTAGTTGTGTTAAATACAATACAAATGAATACCAACGTTAGAAGTCAACAAAAAAGTGCAAAATACATTTAAATTTTTCAGTTCTACACCAAAACGACAGGAAATAGTTAAGTGAACATATTTTGTAACTCCACCTGGTGTATGTAAACATTTCCACAGACCTACCGAGAGAGTGTGAAATGAAACGTCAGATGAGAGAATAAGTTCTTCTATAGTATGTGTTATTCTATGGTTTGTACAAAAAAATATCCAAAAGTTTGTATAAAGTCAAATAGAAAAGGGCAAAATTTGAATAGATACCCATAACTCCAATATTTATTTAAAAAAAAATACTTTTTCGATATCATGTATTTGCTAACCTAAACGATGGTTTGGCCGTCGGTGGTGAAATGGTGCTCTTGTACATGAGAACGTGGGTTCGATCCCTGTTCAGATCACCTTACATATCTTTCGACGACGGCCACCTCGCTTAGTGATGGCGGCACTATCGAGTACTTAGCCATGAAAAAGCTTCTCAAAATTCTATTCGGAACCGGTGTAAAACTGTAGCTCCCAATCAGTGGGTGTAACAATTAGAAAACGCACATCTCACTGATTGTGAGAAGCTCTCCCCAATCCCTTCATGGCATGTTATGGGGCACCATTCTTTTTTAAAGGATGACTTCCATTACTTACTTATCCGATCACGAACAACCCCGAGGATTAGGAACCTTAGAAACCGAAGATAACATATTTCGCCAACCAGTTCGATCTTTTGCCTTATCTCTCCAGTTGGCAATACCAAGTGTACGCAGGGATTCGTCAACCTGATCCTTCCAGCGGAGTCTTGGTCTTCCCATTTTTCGTCTTCCTTTGAGTTCGGTTTCGAAAACCCTTCGTGCTGGTTCATCTTCATCCATTCTAGTGACATGGCCTAGCCAGCGCAATCGCGTTATTTTGATCCGCTTAACTATGTCAGTGTCAGGATAAAGCTCGTACAGCTCATGATTCATGCGTCGCCGATACTCGCCGTTGTGCACTATAGGGTCATAAATTTTTCGGAGTATTTTTCTCTCGAAGACTCCTACAGATGTTTCGTCTGCTTGCGATAAGACCCAGGATTCTGCGCCATAAAGCAAGGGCAAGTTGTATGAGAGTCTGGTATAGCTAGAGTGTTGTTACTTGAGAGAGGGCTTTATCTCTAAAGTGCTTGCTTAGCCCAAAATAACATCTAGTTGCAAGCACAATTTCTCCACTTGATTTCAAGGCTGACGTTGTTGTTTTTGTTTACGGCAGATCCGAGGTATATAAATTCGTCTACCACCTCGAAATTATAACGGTTATCAACGTTCACGCTTTGGTCTAATCTCGTGGAGGCCCTGCTGGTTGAAACCATTAATTTTGTCTTGTCCTCATTTACCGTCAGACCCACTTTTCCTGACTCCTTCTCAATTCTCGAAAACACCGCAGTAACTTCTCTAACTGTGCGTCCAATGATATCTATATCATCAGCATACGCGAGCAGCATGTGACTTTTGCTGCTGATGGTTTTATTCATGTTGACAGCAGCTTTTCTCAGAATAATCTCTATTAAGATATTAAAGATATCGCACGATAGGGTGTCACCTTGTCTGAGGCCTCGCTTAGTTTCTAGGATCAAATGCAAGACCACTTCAGTGCTCTGGGATGCACTATTTGGGTTGCACTATTGGTCCCGATTCCAAATACGCCTACCAATTTTTGAGGGGTGTGGAATCGGATTTCTGGAAATTGGCCCGGAGTAGGATAAAAAACGGCCCTGTAGCATTATGCACGAACCATGTATATGTTTGCAAGCATTGGTTTCATAGATTTAAGATCTGCTGCTTTTTTGTTTCTTTGTTGTCTGCCACGTTTTCGTTTTCAGCAGTTTTCACCAAACAAAGACACATTTGGGCCACAAAGGCATATATTATCACTTATTATAACATCTATTATATCAAATTAATCATTGGGCCACAGAGACAACAAAAGTTCCTGCCAAGACCTTAGAGCTTGATGAAAAGCCACATCCTGCTCGAGGTACCTCTGCTGTTTACTAAATTCTACGGATCTAGACTGGTAAGTCGATATAAAAATACCTTCCTAATACAGGGTTTATACCTGCCTAGAGGTTGTTGGCAACCCCAGCAATAGTATCGGGTGCGGTGGTCTACACTGAAAGATAAAGCTTCATCAAATTTATGAATTCGTACCTCAATTTGATGAAACAATTCCTCATTTTCGAACCTACGACACATTTCATTGAATTGATGAAGAACATTTCATCAATCTTTCATCAATAGTTTACGTTGATTCAACGACAATGCTACATCAAATAGATGTATATTTTTCATCAGTTTGATGTAAGTTTGTCATCAAGATGCAGTAAATTTTTCACCATTTTGATGTGAATTATTCAGCAATTTTCTGTACATTTTTCATCAATTATATGTAAGGTTGTCACCAATTTTATGTAATTTTGTCATCAATTTGGTGTAAATTGGTCATAATTTTTATGTAATTTGTTTGATGAGTGGCCAAAATCTATAGACTATTTTTCATCTTGCAAAATCCACAATAACAGGATACAAGATCACATAAAAAGTGCTAATAGCGTCGATAATGTTTTCTGTCCATTGCACTATTGTCTATTATGCATCTATTTTCAATTTTCTACTAGTTTTTTCATTTTCTCTATATTTTTGCAATACTACGCCAAGATTTGAATCGATCCCAGTAATTATTTCTAACTTCTAATGATGAAGATTGATGTAAAAAACATCATCAATTCAATGACGATAAAAAATTTGATGAAATGCGCAATCTTCAAATTGAAGAACTTTTTCTTTAAATTGATGAAATTTGGCTTCAATCCAATGAAGAACAATTGATGAACATTTATCATCGATGATGTAAATATTTTCTATCAGCGTAATGAATCAGTCACCTTAAATTCCAGTCATTACAGAAAAGTAAATAAATTCAAAGAAACACATTCCCCTCGATAACGACATTTGGCTTTAAACTACGGTTTATAATTTGTACCTGGAATGTAAGAACTCTCTGGAAAATGTCGAGTCTCGACCAGGTTGGACGAGTTATTGAAGCATACAATACGGACATCCTAGCCCTAAGCGAAGGTACGTTGGCGTAATAGTGGCAAATCTCAATTTCCATCTGGTCACTGCTTTATATACCTCGGCCATGATACGTAACGTATAAACGGAGTCGGCTAGAAATGCTCTAATATCATACAAGGCTATATTTGATCGTATCGTCATTGCGAGTTTTAATTCGAAATTCCACAGGATCTTTGTGGTAAGGCGTATGCACCTAATGAGCCTGAAGAGGTCAGTGTTAAGGACTATTTCTAAGGCCAACTGGAATTTGCTGTAAGCTCCATGGCAATTGGTGACATTAAAATATTTCTTGGAAATTTCACTGCCAAATTGGGCAACGATAACAACCACCTACAGGAAGTGATGGCAAGACATGGTCTTGGAACTATGAGGAATGACATGTCACCATCAACTGTTTATCGGCGGAACGAAATGCCCCCATAGCAATATACCCAAGTATACATGGGAATCCCTGATGGTCAAACCTTCCATCAAATTGACATAATAATTGTCAGCAAGTTGTTTTTGGGTTCCTCGCTGGAAATCAAAACTAGGCATGGTGCTGCTACTGATAGTGATCACCAACTCTTAGTGGGCATTTTCCGTCTCCGTCCAGCGACTGTCACCGGTATTAGAGGCAAAAGCAAAAAACACAATACAGATCAATGCGATTGTTCTGAATGATGCTATATCAATGATGTACGATCAAACTCTACTCTCCAATCTGGTACAGGACAGTCAATATTCGTGGTCAGGCATTGTTCGAACCCTGAAGGAACCGCCATGGTGGTCCTTGGTGAGGAAAGATGTGAGAGTAAACCTTGAATTAGTGCAGAATCCTGGACCGAAATTCGGAATCGTGAACGCCTGCACAACATGTGTATACGATCGAAGACACCAACGTTGAAGAGACAGTTAAAATCAGACTATCAGCAATCTGTACATGGTTTATGGGTTACGTGGTCCGTCCACCTTACGATAAGTATCTGAACATTATAGCAGAGGAAATCGAAAAAGCTGAAAATACAAGTAACCTCCGTATTGTGGACTCTTCAATAAAAAAAGCTGAACGGCAACAACATCAGGAGTACTGCATCGTTAAAAGCTAATGAAGGCACGGAGATATCAGCACCAGATCAGCAAGTGCACAAATGGCGTGAATTCTTTACGACACAATCTAGACGTACCGATAATGAAGATCGGAGTACCCCTTCGAGAGTACATTGGCGTCGTAACCCGAGAGGTAGTATTTCAGCGGAACCCTAGACGCAAGTAGAGATCGAAGTGGCACTGGGTAAAATGAAGGATCACAAATCTACTGCTCCTGATAATATTCCAGCGGAACTGTTGAAGTGTGACGCATCAGCCATTACGCCGGTCATTGGAAGTGAATGGATAGACAACAAAAACCCTATTTAGTGGAAAGAAGGAGTGGTTATCACTATTCCGAAAAAAAGTGTTGTAACACTGTTCAGGAACTGGAGGGCTATTACATTGCTCAATGTAATAGGTAAAGTAATGGCGACCGTTATACTTCAGCGGATCTCACCGATGGTGGAGTAAATTGTGCGGAAGGAACAGGCGGATTTCAGGCCGGGTCATTCGTGTTCCGTCAAAGAAAATACAGTACGTATAAACATAGTGGCCAGCGGTGGTGCAATGGCTAGTATGCGCAGCTCTTGTGCATGAACACGTGGATTCGATCCCTGCTCTGATCACCTTACATTTCCTTCGACGACGGCCACCTCGGTTAGTGATGGCGACACTATCGAGTACTTAGCCCTGAAAAATCTTCTCAAAATACCGTTAGGAACCGGTGTAAAACTGTAGGTCCCAATCAGTGAGTGTAAAACTAGAAAGTGCACAGCTCACTGGTCATGAGAAGGTGTCCCCAATCCCTTCATGGGATGAAATGGGAAACGGGTTTTTTTATGATCATAGAACAATTAGTTGAACTGCACTTGCCTCTGTATCTACTTTTCGTAAATTTCGAACAAGCGTTTGATTGTCTACATCGCAACCCAACGTGACCAAAAACGGATACCGAACAAGATAGTGTACATGATCCATCAACTGTACAGAGATGCAGCGTATAAAGTTTGTTTTAATGGAAAGGAAAGCCAACCTTTCACCACATCTGCGTTAGTTAGACAAGACAAATTTTATAAATTTTTTTTCCATAGAATCCATGGCAATGTTTCATTGATGTTACGAAAAAATTTAATAGATTTCCTTACATGGAATCAATGGCAATGTTTTTAAATTTCGTTTCATAGAATCAATGAAAAGGTTTCGCAGATATTATGAAAACATTTCATGGATTCCCTTTCATTGAATCCATGACAATATTTCATAGATGTTGCGAACAAATTTCATAGATTTCCTTTCATTGAATCAATGAAAATGTTTCATAGAACCAACGAAATGTTTCTTTGGCTGAGAATTAAGGAATGTTGAATCTATGAATGATTTCATAATATTTATGAGGAACATTTCTTTCAGTGTCATATGTGGATGGAATTCATAGATTTCAATGAGTTGTACGAAATGTGTGACCCTTAAATATAATCTTCAGGAATAAAACTTGGTTTTTAAATGTTTTACATCTGAATTGTTTGGGTCTTTTAATACGTAACATGATTGATCACGTTTAATCAAAGGGAAGCACACATTATGCCTTCGACTTTTAATTAAACACATTCATTGATTTTGAAAAGTCACGGCTAAATTCTGTCGAAATATAATTTTAAATTAGAGCATTCAATCCCTATAATAAAAAAAACATCTCAATTGAAATCATCTTGAAAGGATTCAATTACCACCCATTAGTTTCTTCTCCGCCACGTAAATAAAAAGCAATTCGTGAAATCTTTGGAAAAAATATTTCTTCGAAATTGATCTCTTTGCCGAAATAAAAAGAAACAACAACAACAAAAATTAACTTAACAAAAAATGACTTCCTTATGGTTCGTCGGTGGCAGACATGATGATGAAAAGAAGAAATACCATCTCATGTGAACGATTATAATAAAGAAACAGCAAAGATATGTTTCGTTAAAATTCCCCCAAAAATGAAACCCACAAGATCTTTTTCAAAAATATTGAAAATAAACAACACAAACAACAAACTGACAACATGTACTCAACAACGGCAATAACAACAGCAACATCGCAACAGCAGCAAACGCACCAGCACCAGCAACATCAACAACAGCCATAGTATGCGAATTTAATGAAATGTTCAAAAGTTGCGCTGACAAAATGATCGTAAATAATTTTTATTTTAGCCTTTAATTTTAGTGGGCTTTTTGTTTTACAGCTTGCGTTTGTCTTTTCTTTTCGTGTATGTGTGTGTTGGAATTGTTATAGTTGTTGGTGGTGGTGGTGTCGGTGTTTCCTTTCTCATCCTCATCATCATGATTGAATTCATTATGACGATCGTATGATGATCACCTTTTACTCGTTACTGCTGCTGCCTATCATAAGAATACAGTGGCTCGCATTTAATTTGATGAGGACAAAAGATATCACAATCTGGTCCTAGATCCCAGGCACCATCTGCCAAATGTTATTCAGTGCAGTGGCTTATTTTCGGTGCAATGGCTACGGCAACAGATTCATTATGCGTGTTTTGGTTACACCGCTTGCTTATATAATCGCTTTTTTTGTACGAAATACTTAGCGGAGACTTAGCGAAGACTTAGCGACACGAATCATTTTCGCTAAGTTTATAATTTTTATTTTTTGCCATCATTTACCATATTCAACCCTTTGCCTTATTTTTGAATAATATGACTTTTCGCTACGTAACCGTTTTAGTTGCAACTTAGAAAGCGATAATCGCTTGCTTGTAACCAAAACTTGACTATTGTCACAAAAAAACCGCAACTAGTAAAAATATAGGAACTTTATATTTGCGATGCTACTCTATGGGCATATGTGTGGCAGCAGCGTTTCTTCCTTCACTGAAAGAAAAACATTTCTTAATTTTCCAACCGTCGACACATTTCATGGAATTAATGAAGAATATTTCATCAATCTTTCATCCATATTTCATTAATAGTTAACGTTTATTCAACGACAATGTTATATAAATTTGATGTATGTTTGTCATCAAGTTGAAGTAACTGTTTCACCATGTTGATGTAAATTGTTCATCAATTTGCTGTATAATGTTCGTCAATTTGATGTAAGGTTGTCATCAATTTGATGTAAGTTTGCCATCAGTTTGATATAAATTGGCCATTATTTTGATGTAAATTTTTTCCGTTAATGATTAGCCAAACTCTTTGGCCAATTTTCGTTGTAAAAATCCACAAGAACAGGGTATAGGACCACATGGAAAATGCTCGTAGAATGGAGAATGTTTTCTGTCCATTTCTCTATTTTCTATTATGAATTCATTTACAGTTTTAACGGGGTTTTCAATAAGAGCGCTACAAATTTTTTTTTAAATAAAACAAAACCGGGTTTAGATACCAATGAAATTCTTTATTCCTGTGAAAGTACGTTCGATGCCATTATGTATGGAACTCGATTTCTTTTGCATGGCCACCACGGGCACGCTTACAGAAGCCCAGACGCTGAACCCAATTTTATACGGTTTTCAAGCATAAATCGGCCGATACTGCTGCAATTTCACGTTCGATATTCGTACGAAGTTCATTAATCGTCGCTGGCTTGTTGGCATAGACCATAGACTTGACATAGCCCCACAGGAAATAATCTAACGGCGTCAAATCACACGACCGAGGCGGCCAATCGACTGGGACATTTCGTGAGATAACACGTTCACCAAACTTGGTTTCCAATAAATTGATTGTGGCATTCGCTGTGTGGCTTGTGGCGCCGTCCTGTTGGAACCACATGTCCTCCAAGTCCATATTATCCAATTGGGGCCAAAAATATTCGGTTATCATTGAACGGTAGCGATTCGCATTCAGAGTAATGTGCCGGTCTTGATCATCACGGAAGAAGTACGGCCCAATGACGCCGCCAGCCCATAAACCGCACCAAACCGTAATTTTTTCGGGATGCAATGATGACTCATGGATTACGTGTGGATTGCTGTCTGACCAATAACGCATATTTTGCTTATTGACGAAGCCACTCAGCCAGAAATGAGCCTCATCGCTGAAGATGATTTTCCGATGAAAATCCGAATCATTTTTAAGTTGTTGCTCATCCCAATTCACGAACATTCGACGCTTATGGTGGTCAAGCGGCTTCAGTTCTTGCGTCAATTTGATCTTGTAAGGATGTAGGCCAAGATCTTTTCGCAAAATTCGCCACAACGACGTCACAGAGATGCCCAACGCTTGTGAACGACGTGTGAGAGACACATTTGGGCTTTCTTGAACTGAAGCCTCAGCGGCAGCAATATTCTCGACACTACGGGCACTTCTTTGTCTCACTGGCACGGGAACATTTTGTACTGTGCCTGTGGATTCAAATTTGTTCACTAGACGCCCAATTGTTGATCTGGTAGGACGATCATGACGACCATAAATTGGACGTAGCGCTCTTAAAGTTGAGGCCACTGACTCCAAATTTCGGTAGTAAATTTTAATAATTTCGACTCGTTGTTGGCTCGTATATTGTTCCATGATGAAATGGCAAACCTTACTGAAGAGAAATGTCAAAAGAGCGGGAGAAAATATGGCGTCGTTTGCTGTCCCTATCGATTTACTTTTGTAGCGTCTGCGTTGAAAAACCCTTTATATACGTTTTTTCCTTTTTCTCTTTATTTGTTCAATACTACGAATCGATCCCACTAAATCTTTCCAAATTCCAATGATGGAGATTGATGTTAGAAGGATCATCCATTCAATGAAGCTTAAAATGGTTTAAAAAACGCACAATCTTCAAATTGAAGAACTTTTTTATATTGAATTGATGCAATTTGTCATCAATTCAATGAAAAACAATTGATGAACATTTATCAACGATTTGATGTAAAGATTTTCTTTCAGTGTTAGAAAAGACACCACCGTCTACTTTATCGTCAAGTTTTGAACCGTCTGTGTAAAAGTTCACGAATTACTTATGTCCAGGGATGCGACCATTTCTTTCTGATCTACCTGGTATAAAGGCATTGTAGTTCTTGTCAAATATTGGTTCGGCCAAAATGTAATCGACAATATCTGGAAGGTCAGGAATTGTGTTGAGAATGGCACTGTGTCCGAAGCAATTTTCTGACGAAAGTGACAGTTCCGTAAGTCTAACAGCAGTAGCCGTGACATGCTGCCTAGCTACAATGTCCAGTGGTGTTAAATGTAGTATGACTCTTAGCGCTTCAGTCGGTGTCATTTTCATTGCACCAGTGACACACATACCACCCATTCGCTGAACTTTATCCAGTATCGCGCAGTAGGTGGATTTCGTTAGTATTTTGCGCTTTCACAGAATGAATTTCAATACCCACTAAGGGAACACGTACAGCAGTCGCTACTTTATATCTCCTGCTGAAACGAACCATTATTCGAAGCCCATCTTGTAGTGATTTGCAGGATGTTCCTAAGAGTACTTGAAAAGTTCCCTCTAACCTCTACTGCCACGACATCTGCATAGGCAACAGTCTTAACACCCATCTTCCTCAGAGGCGCCTTGAGGCGTTCCTCTGCTGACAAGTCCGTTGACCGTAAACTATCCAAAATGCGTCCTATTGTAAGAATGCTGTGAACAAACTACCTGATGTTGCTGTCAACAGCCTAGAGCCGCGATGGTCGCAGTTATTGGGACTGGATTTACATTGTTAAAACATCCCTCTATGTCTAAGGACACCATTGTACCGTCGCACAGTGTACCGTGTAGAACATGCTAGGTGGACAAAACTCATGTTATCATTTCCATATAATCTTAGTTGTAAAACGTAAACAACACCCCCCAAACCCCAATTCCGAGAATCGGTTGTTTATCAAATACATAACAGCTGAGTCATAGTTGTCAAAAGTCAGTTAATGAGTTTAACGCAACTTTTCCGGTAAATTAGTTGCAATTTATGGGCACTTTCGTGCACATCTCATAGTGGCTTACACTAATATTGTGAAAGTTTTTATGATGGATATTAATACTGTGGGTAAGTATGTACTATTATTTAAAAACTTTTTTAACTCAAAATCTATTCAAATAATCTTGTAGCATAATTTATACATTTTAGCGTAATTTTTTTCGTAAAAAAATCTTTGATAGCTCCAAATATACAAACATTCACCTCTTTCCGGGCTAGTTTTTAGATATATCGTAGGAATAACTTAATTCTTTATAAAAATATACACATTGTTTAGCACACTTCAGTACAACATATTTTTAATTCTTCTTTTTTTAGAACACGTTTACTCTATTTCAAGGGTAGCGTTTTTTGAGGAGTGGTTGAAACACACGAAGAATGAAAAAAACTCGGGTGTATATGACTATCTTTCTTCAAAATTTCACTTTGGTGACATTACGGAAAGCAGCCAAGGAGGAATAAAGTTGAAGATATCCAGCTTTTCCAACAAGATTGGTGCCAAATGGTTGGCTTCAGGAAAGTCGAAGGAGCGTTTTTTAATTAAAAATAAGACTTGGCTGGATGAGGCAGACATTAAGTTTTCTACGAGTTCTTTTGCGCCACAACCTTCGACGTCGAGTGAGGCTGTGGCTCCTGCAGGAAGACCCCACAAAGATTTCGAGGAATCGTCATTTAAGACGAAGAAACGTCGCGTCTTTGATCTCGTAGTATCTCGAAGTGTCGCTGAGTTGGTGACTGCTGCCGAAATTGCTGTGCGTTCAGCAGGGCAAAGGAAAATTGCCAATGTGATTAGAAACATTAGTGAGCGCCCAGATAAAAGTAATAACTCTGAAAATACCTGTTGTGTTAATCCTAGGCAGTTAAGTAGTGACGAAGCCTTAGCATACTATATAGATTCTAAGTCAACAACGCATTCTTACAAAAAAAAACTAGGAAGTGGTCCATGATTGCAGGACATAATGTGTTTCCGTCATATTATAGTTTAGTTAAGTCCAAACAAGCCTGTTACCCTGCAGAGGGGCACATTTATATAACCGAAACTCGCGCTGAAATAAGTTTGCAAGCCTTATTAAATAAAACAGTGGAACGTCTAGTACTAGCACAGAATGAAGTTATCAGCAGTGTCCTCCCAACAAGTTCATCTTTTACACTTGTTAGTAAATGGTGATGTGATGGAAGTTCTGGGCACAGCGTCTACAAACAGAGATTTGAGAATACTGAAGATACGGACGAGTTTCTTTTTGGATTTTCTTTCGTTCCCCTCAGGTTACATGATGGGCCCAAAATTATTTAGCAAAATCCTCGGCCTGCATCAATTTATATTTGCTAAAGAAACGAACGACTTCACTTTTGCGGAGACAAATAGATTGTTGGAAGAAGTTAATTCTCTCCTCCCAACACTTATCAACATTGGTGATTCTCAAATCTCTGTGAAACACGAACTTTTGCAAACAATGATAGACGGAAAGGTGTGTAACGCCTTAACGGAAACTCGTTCATCTCAAAAGTGTTTCATCTGTGGCGCCACCCCCAAGACGATGAACGATGACTCCGTGAACTTTTTTAGCAATGAAGAACATTTTGGCTTTGGTTTATCTACACTTCATGCTTGGATTCGTTGCTTTGAATGCTTTTTACATATCAGCTACAAGTTGAATATTAAGAAATGGCAGGCTAGAAGCGACGAAGACAAAGCAGATATCAAGGTTTGTTCCGACGAAATCAAGTTGAAATTTAAGAAGGAGATGGGACTCATTCTAGATAAACCAAAGCCAGGATTTGGTTCTTCAAATGACGGAAACACAGCCCGTCGCTTTTTTAAGAATGATGAGATGAGTGCTCAGATCACAGGGTTGGATGCTACTATTATCACAAAATTTGATGTTATTTTGAGGACATTGTCTTCTGGATTCGAGATAAACTTAGTTGAATTCAAAAAATTTTGTCTTGAAACCAGAAAACACTACCTTAGTCTCTATTCGTGGTACTATATGCCTGGTACTGTACATAAAATATTAATTCACAGTACAGAGGTTATCAAGGCGGCATTGCTTCCAATTGGGCAACTTTCCGAAGAGGCTCAGGAAGCACGTAACAAACATTGCCGCAGATTTAGGGAGTACAACACCCGCAAGTGCTCGCGTGTTGCTACGAATAGAGACTTACTGTCCATGTTAATTATATCATCTGATCCTTTGATCAATAGCCTTCGAGAGACTCCCAAAAAAAAAGCCGGAAAAAATATGTACAGATGTATTAAAGTTAATTATAAGCCCTAGAATAGAAGAGTCAAGATCGGAATTGTCATCATATTGTCGCACAATGCCACAAAATAATGACGATTCCTCAGAAGACTCTGATGATGATTATTAGGTTAAGTTGCTATTTTTCATTTTGTATTTTTTTTCTATTTTAAAAATATATTTTTCTGTTTTTAATTTTTTCGTTTTTTATTACAAAATTAAACAAAAAACTTTCAATTATGCCTAAATATGACTACCTATATACAAAAGCATCTTTATATAACATAAAATAATTTTGTCCACCTAGCATGTTCTACACGGTACACTGTGCGTCGGTGGCGCAATGGTAGTGTGCGCGGCTCTTGTGCATGAGAACGTGGGTTCGATCCCTGCTCTGACCACATTAAATTTCTTTCGATGGCGGTCACCTCGCTTAGTGACGGCGACACTATCGAGTATATTGCCATGAAAAATCTTCTCAAAATACTATTTAGAACCGGTGTAAAACTGTAGCTCACAATCAGTGAGTGTAAAACTAGAACGCGATCGGATCACTGGTTTGTGAGAAGCTCTCCCTAATCCCTTCATGGGATGTAACGAGAAACCATTTTTTTATGGCTAAGGAAGCGGCCATGGTATATTCCTTCAATAAAGCTGATCAGATCTTGCAGAGTTGTGTTTCGGTAGACCTACCCTTGCTGTAGGCATGCCGTTGACTAGACAGTAGCCTGTGATCAGTGTTGGTCCTAATATAGCTATATAGTAATCTCTCCAAGGGTTTCAAGAGAGAAGATAGGAATCCCTAGGTGCCGTAGGGGATGGTTTCTCCGCTTTAGGAATGAAGACAGCTTTAGTTTCCCTCAATTTTAAAGGTGTTTAGGCCTGCTTGATACATGCAGTGTAGAGCTCTTTGAGTCAGGGCACCAGTCTATCAGCCCCTGCCTGTAGTTCCGCCGGCGAGACATTGCCCGGTCCCGGAGACTTGAAAAGTTTGAAGCTTTTTATAGCTCAAAGAATTCTAGATTCGGTTACAATTTCACTGGTACCATCCGATGGCTGTACTTTAACGGAATCTCCAACTGAAGTATGTAGTTAACCCTCAAAATTGCCAAGGCAATGTGTATCCAGGAGCGCCCCCCTTAATTCTTTACTGGAAGTCGTCCAAGAACCATTCGTTTGCCTAATGTACCCAATAGTACAAGGTGTTGCGGCCAACATTTTTCTAAGCCTGGAGGCTTTGGATAAGTTTTACGCACTGCTGGAGAAATCCAAAAAATATCCAGTATTTATTTGTAGCTTTCCTCAAGTCACGTTTGTACTGCTTCAGTTCTTATATGTATCTATCCCAGTCCTGTTGTACCCTAGTGGACTTTGACCTATTAAAGAGCTTTCTACAGCACTTCCTCAGTTTATTCAGATGTGGCGACTACCAAGGTGGTTGCTCTTTCCCCCTTGTTTTGATTTTGGGAAATGCAGCCTGTAACGAGCATTTTAGGACCGATTTGACTCGATCGACAGTTATTTCTATGTTCCCGATAGTTCGCACCTTCAGTTCAGGTATATTTGGAATATAAACTGTCTCTAAACTTTCCCCAGTCTGCCTTCGTAATATTTGCGGGAGATGACATGCCTATGAGGCTCTACAATTACGCCAAAACTAATATATCGATGGTCAGAAAAGCTAGATGCGTCCAAAACTTTCCAATCAGATTTTCTATCGCCTATGCTGTCAGAAACAAGATCAACATCAAGTGCCTTTTGTATATTTCTAGCAATTAAGGTAGGTTCGTATCCTCTGTGACAACTCACAAGGTTGCTACTATAATTTTTTCCAAAAGTAACTCACCTATTTCGTTGTTGTTCGCGCTTCAGGTCCTTGTTCTTTTCTTTCGCTGTTTTCGCCAGTGATTTTATCTCTCCGAGTGGCGCTTCTTCGTCATGGGCCATATATACCGAGGACAACAAATAATGGGAGCGACTTAAAGCCAGGCTGGCTGCTACTACATCCTCGCTACTGGAAGAGAGAAGAAGAAAAATATTAAGATTGCTCCTGGCAATTGCCTTATGTCTTCCACTTCCTTTACATTGAAAGAAAATTTTTTTTATCAAATTTATGAATTCCTTCATCAATTTAATGCAACATTTCCACATTTTCCAACCCACATTTCATTGAAATGATAAAGAACATTTTATCAATCTTTCATCCATATTTCATCAATAGTTTATGATGATTCAACGACAACGTTACTTAAAATTGATGTACATTTGTCACCAGTTTGCTGTGCAATTTTCGTCAATTAAATGTAAGGTTGTCATCAATTTGATGTAAGTTTGTCATCAATTTGATGTACATTGGTCATCATGTTGATGTACATAAATTGTTATCTGTTAATTGTTAATCTGTATCCAAATTCTTTGGACTATCGATCCTACTGGATATCGGACTATCGATCCTACTGGATATTTTGAATCGATCCTACTAATGATTTCTCAATTCCAATGATGAAGAGTGATGTAAAAAGGATAAAGGAATTCAATGAAGTTGAAAAAGGTAAAGAAACACACAATCTGCAAATTGAAGAACGTTCTCAATGAGTTGATGACAATTGTTCAAATGATTCAAGAACAATTGATGAATATTTAGCATCGACTCGATGTAAAGATTTTCTTTCTGTGCACTTTGAAGCACCATAATTCCAGGAGTACTAAGCCTCAGAAACATATTCCCACTCATCCATAGCTCCTGAATTAGAACCGGATCTATTTGTTCTTAAGGCAGGAGGTCTTTTAGGGCGGCGGATTCAGCCTTGGAGTGGTGAAGGTTAATTTGCAGAGCCGGAGGTTTTGACAGCGCCGTTACATCCGCCTCGTTGTCGCTGTCGCGAGAAGCTCATTCTCAAGTGACTCACTCGGTACCGTGATGACGAGCTTCACCACGCAACCAAGCTATCGGGAAAGGACGAAACGCTAGTATCGCCCAGATGCATCTCAGATACTTGCAATATGACAGGTTCTCCTAAGGAAATTACACCACGGCTATGTGATGGAGTATCTTCAGCGTTGCCTGCCTTATCGCTCTTGTACACCCTTAGTTGGATCCTACTGAATCCGTATGAGACCCGGCCACACGACTTGAAGAGGTGAGGCGGAGACTCGACATTCAGTATAAAATCTGCATGCCTGCGGTCCCCATCTACGTACGTCATTAAATCGACCGACTTTCCAGTTTTTGGTTGGAACACCGTGATTGCAGTCTTGTACCGGCTTTATTCCGATTGGATAACACTAAGCGAAAATTGTACGCATTCTGAACTTTGTATGAACTGGTACATTTGTCATCAGTCAAGAGGCAAAGCACTAATGCTTGGCTCATGTTATTTAGGGTTTCTTGATATATGGGAACACTTTCGAAACATTCCAAAGGCACCTGTGATATCCGTGCATTCAAATACTACAGCACTTGTATTTTGTCCTATGTTTTTCAAATTTCATTCAATTTTTATTATAATTTATATTAAGATGTTGAGAAGATCGCACTTCTGCCCATAGTCGCGTACGAGTTCTCAACTATACACTCACCGCCATGCACACCCCTAAACTTCCCTGGTCTACCCGTCACCTAAGCGCACACAACATCCATCGTTTATGCTGGAGTTAATGTCGACGTCGTTGACGGCGTCTCAACGCCGAAATTGTGATGTTGGGCGTAAAATTTCATTTTGCTGTTAATGTCAACGCCGTCGACGACGTTAACACAGCTGTGTACTACTGCATTCTTACGACGTTGAGATTAACTGCTCTCATACAATTTCATACGATTCAACTTTTTTTTTGACATTTGACGACGTCAACGACGTCGACATTAACTCCAGCAGTATGTTTTTATCTAAGCAACGCCGCACCGACGCCGAAAACGTTGAAACAGATTCATCTTTCTCGGCGTCGAATTTCTTACGGCGTTGAGATTAACTGCTCTCATACAATTTCATACGATTCAACTTTTTTTTAACATTTGACGCCGTCGACGACGTCGACATTAACTCCAGCATTACACCAAACACGGCGAACAATCACACCCACTGACAAACACACAGGATCTGTCGACGTTGTGTAAATAGTAGCAGCGTACTAGTTTCAATGGACATACAAGAATGAGTGATTTGATGGAATTCTCATTTGCGTCACTACAGCTACGGTACTTAATGTTAAGGTCGACTATAATCGGGGTCGCTTCCGAGCGCTCAACCCGATATGAGTAAAGCATGTTTGTTGTTCTGCAAAGGCCTGGAGCAATTTTGGGATCCGTTTTTTAGTAAAGACGGTGTAAATACATTTCTGCTCAGGAGCTTCGGGTCACTGTTCCTATACAGGGGCTCCGGCTCACTGTTCCTTCACAGGGGCTTCGGCTCACTGTACCTACACATGGTCTTCGGCTCACCGTTCCTACACTTACTGTATCCATGCAGCCCATCCCATGATAACCGATACCGAACCGTTCTCACCTGACATGTAAAGCACATACCGAGCCCGTTTCCCGCATATTCGAAACCAATCTACGCAGCGAATCCGAATAAGACACGTGCAAGACTCTAAGATCCCGATCATCTAGAATCGACCACTCCGAATCTGTCCCCAGAAGAGTATTGTTGAGCGAAGACAAGTGTCCCCAGAAGATTGATGTCAAACTAAGACGAGTGTTCTCAAGCTAAGAGGAGCGTTCGAGTGAATCGGTTGATGTTATTCCTGTATATCAAATTACTTTGTAAATTAAAGATCGATAAGGAATGTGAATTCAAATCCCCGAAACGGGTAAACTATTCTGTCCTTATTTCGAAAGGTTTGGTGGATTCTAGCGAGCTTACCTCAGCCCTCGACTAAACCTCGTTACAATTCCTAAAATGTGAGACAGTTTCGGCGAATTTGAAGACGGTGGAATTTAGTATAAATATGTACTGGCAAACTTGTTAGTGACTGCATCAAATTGATTGTGAGCCAAGGTTGGTACTAACAATTTTTATGAATATAGGTATGTTAGTTGTGGCTGGTGGCGATGTGGAGGATGACGCTGAAGCTGAAGCTGACAATGTGGACTTCAATGTTTATGTGTATCTTTATGGATTTGTTGGATGTATTCTTGTCACTGTGGTGCTGTCGTTGTTGTTGCAGATGATATTTTGTCCATATCGTCTTATTTTTTTTGGAATAAATGCGGATGAAGCCTTAGTGCTGTGCTGCGGTGCGTTCAGTTCAGTTTATTGGATTCGTCTGCCATATGCACAAGCGGACGTACATGTGTGTATATGAACACATGCACATACATAAATATACCTATTTATTTGTACGGTCATCATCATTGAAAGTTTATCAAAAATAAGGCGACGCTTAACTTTTTAAAAATTACTAATGATACCCTTTTTTGAGTTAAGACTTTGTATGTCTCCACCAGTGGTGGATGGATGAATGCATTGAGAAAGGAGACCATCGATACCAATAAAGTATGTAACAGAGGCATATTTGTTGTTGTCTTCCTTATTGTTGTTATCTTTCCATCCTCTTTTTGTTGGAGCGTTAAGCTGGTGTTATAGCTTCAGTTTAAGCCCAGTGTTTGGCATCACAATGTCTTGAGTGGCTTTCGTAGTATGAAAGATGTTGCGTTTCTGAAAAAAAAAACATTCTCTTGCTTTCGTTAACATTCAAAAGCGAAATTTAGCCGATTTCCTGAAACCAATGTCAGGTTAAGATAGAGAGACTGTGAGTTCCTCCCAGTAAAGTTCACCCAAATAGCAGTGATGCTGTTTTGAATAGCCACGTTAGCCTGAAAACAAATTATAGAAAATAATCCGACAGTAATAAATTATAATTTAAACTTATACCCAATTAGTACTGTTAATGTATTTTAGCAGTTCCCCAGTTCCTGTAATCCGTCAAAAAAGGGCATTTCCAAATTTGTGCTTGTATTTTCCAAGGCTGGACACTGTAGGAGATAGTGTTCAAGGGTTTCCGCCATTAGTTCGTAGTCGCAACTACGACAGTAACGCTTGTGTTATATTACAATGCTAGCAGCATGTGTACCAATCGCTAAGTGATCGGTTATGACGGCTGTTATTCTGACTGTTGTATTCCTGTTCACAGTCATCAGGAACTCGGTCATATCAGGTAGTGAGTTCTCTCCAGTTTCTCTCTGCCTCCTGGTAGAAATGGCGATCAATAACGTTACTCACTTTTCTTAGAGCGTTTCAATCACGTTTCGTCCTTCCGCATTTCCACTTGAACCTTTCCTGGCTAGTTAATCCGCGGCTTCGTTTCCGGCTTGATTCGTATAACCCGAAAACCACACTAGAGAAAGTCTTATCGTGGCGCTGGTCTCGTTTAGCAGACTCCTGCATTCACGAACAAGTATCGATCTATTCTCCTCTGAGGATAGAGCCCTTAGCGCCGGTTGGCTATCCGAGAAGATTTTCCCGCTCTTCCGTAGTATAACGTAATTTAGCAAGTCACCACATGCCTCCAATATTGCCACTACTTCCGCTTGGGCAAAACTGCTAAAAACAGGCAGATCTCTTGAAAGTATTATGCCCAGTGACATTGAGTAAAGCCCAACTCCCACTCCACTATCTGTTTTTAAGTCCATCCTTGAAAATGTCTATCTCAATATCCTGGAAGCGTGAGTAGTTCTTCCACTCTTCTCTATGCGGTATGATTGTTCTGAAGTTTCTCGGTTCTCCTACTGTCATATCTAGGCCATATGTCAGATTGAGATTTCTCTCGAGTTTCTGTCTGCCTCCCGGTAGAAGTGGTGATCAATCACGTTACTCCTTCCTACCACATTTCCACTTGAATCTTTCCAGGCTAGTTAATCCGCGGCTTCGTTTCCGGCTTTATTCGTATAAACAGGAACCCACACTGGGTAAAGTCTTATCGTGGCGCCGATCTCGTTTAGCAGACTCCTACATTCACGAACAAGTATCGATATATTCTCCTATGAGAATAGAGCCCTTATCGCCGCTTGGCTATCCGAGAAGATTTCCCTACTCTTCCCTAGTATAGCGTGATTTCGCAATTAACGACACGCCTCCAATATTGCCATTACTTCCGCCTGGGCATGCCTTCTAAAAACAGGCAGACCTCTTGAAAGTACGTATTATGATCAGTGACGTTGAGTAAATTCCAGCACACTCTCCACTCTGCTTTAAGTCCATCCATGAAAATGTCTATGTCAACATCCTGGAATGGTCAAAATCCTCTTCTCTATGCGGTATTATTGTTCTGAAGTTGTTTCGGAAGTTAAATCTGGACTAGCATAGTCGGTTCTTTTTGGTATGACCCCACTAGGCAAATTGCACAGAAATTGGATCGTTGGATCCAACATTTCAGTTCTTTAAGCCGCAAGGGACTCTGTGCTCCTACACTCTTAACAAACTGTTCAAACAGAACCAAATTCATCATCGCAGTGCGAGCAGCAGAGGTGCACGTCCGTATTGCCCCTGTCACGCCAAGGCAAGTTCTACTCTACAATGTTGACAGTTTTCTAGCTTTCTCCGATATTCCATAGGTCGGATCGAGTCTAACCACCGCCATGTACATCTATAATACCATCTTCGGGATTAGACCCCATGTTCACCAAAATGTATTCTTGCAAGTGTAGAAGGCACCTTGCGCCTTCTAAACCCTGTGTTCAATATTAAGTTTCCAGAGGAGTTACGGATCCAGAATTATAACCCAGATATTTCACCCTATCCGACAGCTCTAATTGTTTACTGTTGTTTACTTTTGTTTACCTATATTCTGGAATAGTTCGCCTGCTTGTGAATTGAAGCATGAATAGTAGTCGTTTTATCCGGGTTAACGCCTAGACCACAGCCTGTTGCCCAAGTGCGGATCTCTCCAACATATTCCCCATGACTTCACTTGCCACAGAGATAAAGGGACCTGTAACCATCACCACGACATCATCCGCATATGCGATTACCCTTAGCCTTCTGTTATCCAAGTTCGCCAATAGCGTGTTCATAACCACTAGTCATAGTAGTGGTGATATCATCCCTCCCTGGGGCGTACCCCTTCAGACTGACCTAGTGGCCGATACCTTACCACACAGAATGGTTATCCCTCTGGTCCGCAGCATTGAGTTTATCCATCTCACAATATTTTTGCTGATATTCATATCATTTAGTGCTTGTATGAAACTTTTTGTTTCGACATTGTTAAAACCGCCTTTTATATCCTGGAAAGCTTCCATTGTATATTGTTTATAGAAAAAAACTCTTTCGACCGTCCTAATTACTTCATGTAGCACTGTCTCCGTCCACTTTCCCTTCATATGGGCATGCTGGATGTGCGATAAACCGCTATTAGTTACTAGCAATCTGATACGTTTATCCAAAAATCTTTCTAAAGTCTTGAGTATAAATGATGAGAGGCATATTGGTCTGAAATCTTTCACAGATTCATGGCTGCTCCTCCCAGCCTTGTGGATGAATATGACTTTCACCCTTCTCCAACTTTCTGGGATGTGATTTATTCGTAGACTGACCGTGAATTATGCCAAGGGGAAACTAACCCTATTACCTTCCGTAACATAATCGGAAGTATTTCATCATGGCGTGGCGATTTGTATGTATCCGCAGTATCAATGTCTCCGACCATCATTGTCGACGATTTATCACTATACCCTACACCGCTATCCGGGAAGTGTATATCTAACAATGACATTAGAGTTTACTCTGACTAAGTCCATGACCCATCCAGCTTCAATATGAGGGATGAATTTGAGTGATCCTTGGATAGAGTCTTGGTCAATCTGCAGGATTTCTTGAGGCTTTCAATCGACTCACAATACGATCTCCACGCTTTCCTCTTGGACTTTCTTAGGGCTCTCTTATACTTTCGCTGTGCGTTCTTCTAGTCCCTACTGATGTAAAACTGATTAAAAACGCTTCTTGCCTTCCTTAATTCTTAATCCACCATGGTGGACGTTCTTTGTTTTTCCTACTGATTCGACATGACTTATTGAAGGCGTATATCATGGTCGTCTCCAACAGTCCCGCAGTGTTGTCCAATTCATAGTTTGTTTCTATCGGTCCAAGTCTACGAGCGCGTAGTTCCGAACCAACAATACTCGCGAATTTATCCCAGTTAGCTTACCTCGGATTACGATAGACTTTCGGGTTGGAGACGGCTGTCGAAATAATGAATAAAATTTGTCTATGATTGAAAAAAGAACTGACGCCGGATACTTTCTAATTATCTATGTTCAGATGCTGATATGGGACATCAGGGTGATGCATAGGACTACAGGACGATACCCTGCTCTGTTTGCTGACTCCTTCTTAGTTCTCGACAGCACCGCATACGCGAGCGGCATGTGACTTTTGCTGCTTATGGTGTTTTTCAGTTTGACTGCAGCTTTTCTCATAATGATCTCCATTAAGATGTTAAAGAGATCGCTGATGTCTGAGGCCTCGCTTACTTTCGAAAGGTTCGGTAAGATCCTTACCAACTTTCACTGCAGATTTGGTGTTCATCAAGGGCATCCTGCAAAGGCGTATGAGTTTTGCGGGAATACCAAGCTCAGAAATTGCTTCGTAGAGTTTCTCCCGTATCGGACTATCGAAGGTCGCTTTATAATCGACAAATAGGTGATAGGTGTCGATTTGTTTTTCGCAGGATTTGGAGTGGCCACTTTACGATTTTCCAGGCCTAAAACCACACTGGTACGGTCCAATCAGGTCAGCGATAATCGGTTTTAGTCTTTCGCACATTATGCTTGATAGAACCTTATATGCATGGATAAAAGGCTTATTCCACGGTAGTTGGCACAGATACTCGGGTCACCTTTTTAAATATGGGACATAGTACACTGAGACTTAAATCGGCTGGCATGTATTCATCTAACCAAATTTTGCTAATGACCTGATGCATGCCCCTTATCAGCTCATCGCCCTGAGCCTTAAACAGCTCCGCCAGTAATCCATCGGCTCCTGTGGCTTTGTTGTTCTTAAGCCGGGCATTAGCTGTTCTGACCTCGTCTTGGTTAGGGGGCAATTGACGTCGTCGTCCAAATTTTGGTGGATTGTCTCGTCATTGGATATCTCAGGTGCCAGTAGCGCGGAGAAATGATCTCTCCATATTCCCAATATGCTCTGCACATCTGCGATGGGGTTTCCGTCCTTGCCTTTATAGAAGGGGGCCCTGAACCATTAGTCCCGTTTATGACTTTTTGGTAGAATTTTCGGGCTTCAGTCTACCTTCTGTATGTCTCAAGTTTCTCACTCTCGCGCTTTCTCCACTGCCGTTTCATACGCCTCCTTTCTTTTTTCCCCTGTACCGCTCAGTTGCAGCTCGCGTTGCAATTGACAGAAGCATTGCCATACGTGCAGCGTTCTTTTCATCATTTGCATTGCGACACTCGTCATCGTACCATGGTTTGTTGCGAAGCGGTTTTTCAAACCCAAGTACGGTTGTTGCGGCAGTTATTATAGAGTTGGAAATGGAGTTGGAAATGCAGCTTTCCGACGTTTAGCTTTCTCTGCGTGTGGTTGGTTTCGTACGTTACTCCTATCGATGTTAGCTCCTCTGATCACTCGTACGTCCATTACACTGGATGAGTGCCTGCCATCAATTACCACGTGATCAATTTGGTTCTTCGTTCTTTGATCAGGGGATACCCTAGTAGCCTTGTGGATTGATGCCTTTATGCTGGAATCTTGTACTAATAATGACCATGTTTTTTTACCACTGCAAAGTAAATCAGTCTCATACCGTTGTCGGAACTGTCACCATATAGACTGAAATTGCCAATTGTTGGATTAAACACATTCTCCCTGCCTAGTTTAGCATTAAAATCTCCTGGTACAATCTTAGTGTCATGGCCAGAGCAGCGGTAATACGTTTCCTCTTGGCCTCATAGATATGTCTTTGGCATCATCATCTTTCTATTCTGTCGGGGTGCATATCCGGAAATCGTGGTCCTTATAACGTTTGCCGGGGTCATCACCAAATAGGGGTTGTTTATGTTTCATCTTTCGTTGTCGAATATTCACTGCCATTATGAACGGTGGCGGGAGGCAAACCCAGTCCACCGGGTTTTTGCATTTTACCTACTGCCAGGACATTTGATTGCAGCCGCCCATTATGGATCAGATGGTGACCAGGATGCAATACGTCGAGCCTGGATTTTCTTCTTTTGGTTTCATCCGCCTTCTAAGGACAAAATAATATTCCCTTTAGCTTGATGAGCTTCAGTGACATCAGTCACCTACTAAACCTGTGACATATCAGTGATCGCTTAACCAATCAAGCTGCACTTCTGTCATTCGTGCAATGTAAATCCTGATTTTTTTCAATGTAAGAAAATGGTATGAATTTTAAAATTAACATTGTGGTTTGGTATCCACTTTTTATAAAAAAAAATGTATCACTTTTTAGTGAGATACGGTGCTGTAGAACACATAACACTGTGCGGTTTGTTCTATACCATTGCGTATGTCGTTTGGTCGTTGTGTCTGAAAAAAATGAAAGATGATCACAGAAGTAAGATACAAAACGCGAGCAAACATACACATTAAGAAAATTATTTCTTATTTTTCGGTTTAAAAGCTGCTGTTGCTGCTGCTGCTGCTGCTGTCGTGGCAGGCGTCTTCGTCTTGGTTGTTGTTGCAGTTGCTGGTGCTGGTGATGATGCTCCTTTTGTGGTTCATTTGGTTTAGGGAAAAATTAAGTCCACATAAAACGCACGCATTACGATAAATGTCTGGCTGTGACTTGGCCTTCTCCAATGGTGTAGCTGGCAGCTTGGCAAAGTTTAACTTATTTTAAATTGTTGATCATAAGGACAAACACCTGTAAAAGAGATTGCAGATCAAAACACAAAACATTCATACTACACTCGTATGCTATCTGCTGTATTGTTGCGTCCGTTGTCCGTCTCCAACCGTAACTCCATTTGGCAACGGCGGACAAAAAAGCGACAAAAATAATAATGACGACGATCGGCTGGCTGGGAGTCGACACTGTGTGCTCCATAGTGAGAAGCGGTGTGTGTGTTTGCGGGAAGGTTGACGACGCTCAGAAAAGGATGAATGATGATCGTCATTACGACGATGCCGATCAAGTGAGGATCAGTGCGGAGATGATGACAACATTGGGTATCTTTAAGAATGCAAACCAACAGTCAAAGCCAACGACATATCTACACACATTCCGACAAACGTGAGAGTTAAAATACATTCATATGTATGTAAAGATAAAAATGAAAATAAGTACAGCAGTAATAAAAGCCAGGACAGTGGCGCACAGTGGTATGGAGTGTACTTGTGGAAAAATTAACAGAAAAATTTAAAATTTAAAATTTAAGGAAATATTTAACGACAGTGCTGGCTTCATCTGGAGGTTGCTCGGGAATAACTATCGAATAACTGGCTGTGGTTAGTATGAGTGATTCATCTACATGAGCATGTTTTTTGAAATTGGATACAATTTATGAATAATATAGCCGCTCGAAGTTGCAAAAATTTCCCGTCTGCAAGAGAAGGCGCAAATTTCAAAAATATCTTCTTTCGAATTGAATTGAAGGCAAACAATAAAGCCAATCACTTTATTTGGTGTCTATTGAAAAGTATGACAATTTTCCATGTTACAAAATAAAAAGTGGATTCTAATGTTTTTTACTTTTTTAGCAAGTGCAGTTTTGCAAACACTATATAGCTTCCGAAAACCCCATTCGGAATCAGTGTACATTTGTAGGTACCAACCACTGTGTATAAAAGTAGAAAGCGCACAACTCACTGGTTGTGAGAAACTCTCCCCACACACTTTATGAGAGGTAATGGGAACCCATTTTTGACGTAGAATACTTCTTACCTTACGGTATGAGGAGTCATGTCAGGTTTTTATTGTTTGAGGAAACGGCTAGATGAATTTTTTTACAATTTTTTTTGTAGGTAAATGAAGATGTTATCTTTCGTTTGATATACATTTCATATTGGTTGATATATTTCTAGTATTTTAATTTCTCTAGTATTTTAATTTCTCAAAATTGTTTAAACACATACACTCAAACATATGTGTGGTGTTTGGTTGAGTGTTTTTGGTTGCTCAACATTGCTTAGGAACATGTATCTAGTAAAAAGTGAAACGAACAGAAAGCTAATGTTGCTTGGCAACATGTATCTAGTAAAAAGTGAAACAAACAGTAAGCTAACGTAATAAAGCTTTTTTGCGAAAGCTTCACTAAAGCTGTTGTAACATTAATTTTGAATTGTAAAGCGTAAAGCTTTCACACAACGCTCGAATGCTAATGCGAAGACTCGATAAGGTAAACCTTTTTTAATATTAGGGCGGCCCTCGCAACATTCGCAGAACTTATTTCAATAAAAATATTAATTAAAATACATAAATTAAATTAAGTTTAATAAAATTGAACATAATATTTTTTTTTTAAACGGACTTGAATCAAATGCCGTTGGTAAATATAAAAATTACAGCAGACAGTTGTCCGAGGCCTTCGGCCACGGACTGTCCCTGCAGGCTGTGTCAGAGACACGGCCATTAAGTTTAACGTAGAATACGCCATCCGATAAGACAGAAAACATATATAACAATAAATGATAAATAATATAAGCAAATGAATTTATTGTTATATATGTTTTCTGTCTTATCGGATGGCGTATTCTACGTTAAACTTAATGGCCGTGTCTCTGACACAGCCGCCTGCAGGGACAGTCCGTGGCCGAAGGCCTCGGACAACTGTCTGCTGTAATTTTTTTTATTTGGTAATTCATTCAACTTTGGTAGAATATAATTAAAAAAGTGACAGTTTGTTACAGCTGATATTAATTAAAGACGATTAATTATTCAATACTCTAACTAATTCAACTAAAATTGGCAGCCCTATTTTGCCCGTTGATATGTTAAAACAATTAAACTGTAGGAACCTCGCAACACCAACCTCGAGGTGCAAGAAGAAGAGCTCCTGGATTCTACAGAGCCCATCACTACGGAACGTCTGTCGGAAGCGTTATCCATCAAGTACTTATACATGAAATACCAAGAAAAGGCAAGGTCGTACATTACAAAAGCAGTGACGATCTCAAGTTCTAATCTACAGCAGAGGATAAAAGAGAGTATTGCAACGCCTCTAAAACCCTTACAGACAAAGTACACATTTGAAGAGGCCTAAGAGTAGGATATGGGCTTGGGATTACTTTACTTTTATTGACTATTTTACAGCAGATGGTCAGATGTTGTACACAAATTAATTAAACAAACAAACAATTTTTTTTTAAATAAGAAAAAACAAATATATAAGAAAACAAAAAATTTTTAACATATTTCTCCAACTGGTTGTATCCTTCGCCTTTTCTCGCCAGTTGGTAACACCAAGGATATGGAGGGATTCGTCCGCCTGGTCTTTCCAGCAGAGAATTGGTCGTCCTCTTTTCCTGTTTTCATCGGGTTCGTTAACCTTTCGCGCTGGCCCATTTTCAGCCATTCTCAAACAATTTTCAATTCTCGAAATTTTTTTTTTAGTTTGGAGTAACTACAACTCGGTTGCTGTAACCGAAAGAACAGTTGGTGGAACCGTTTTTCGTTTCTCGCAAACCTTGTTTCAGCTCTAATTTGTCATAACTCGTTTACTGCAAATGTTTTTCAGTTCTTGCAAACATTTTTTAGTTTGGAGCAACTACAACACGGTTGCTGTAACCGAAGAAACAGTTTGCGGGACCGTTTTTCGTTTATCGTAAAGGGATTTTCAGCTCTCATTTCTCATAACTCGTTTACTGCAAAAGTTACTCAGTTCTCGAAAACGGTTTTTTATTTTGGAGAACCGTTTTTCGTTTCTCGCAAACGTTTTTCAGCTTAAATTTTTCATAACTCGTTTGCTGCAAACATTTTTCGGTTCTCCCAAACGACATGTATGGCTTCTTTGCGTGTAGAGCAAATGTGCCATTTCCTGGCTGAGGTCCCATTTGGATCCAATAGCTCTTGTACATTGCGACCAACATCTGTAGGCCTTATTTGCCCTGTCCTCTATATGTGACTTGCTCCACGAAAAGGGACCTATGCGCCGAAAAGAAGCTATTGAGAAAAACGCGTTTAAAAAAGCGCTTCGTTTTTCCGTGTTTTGCGCATGGTTATGCGTGGTTATGCATGGTTATGAGTAAAATTTTGATATTTTTGTAATTTTGTACCTTTGAAATTGAACTTTTTTTAAATTTCAAATATTATATACATATATTATCTGTTTATATCACATTTATCAATTTTTTCATTAATTATGTTCATCTTTACAGGTGATTTGGAAAAAAAACTAAAAGACATAGAAACTTGCGGTTTGCGGCATTTGAAAGAGCGTTTTTTTTCCTATAAGAATCACTTCCTATAAGATAACTTTTCGGCGCAGAGGCCCCTTTTCGTGGAGCAGGTCACATATGATGTTTCCAATTCAATTTCCGTTCTAAAATAAATAAAAAATAAATGGTTTCCCATTACATCCCATGAAGGGAGAGGGGAGAACTTCTCACAATCACTGAGCTGTGCGCTTACCAGTTGTCACTCATGGCTATATACTCGATAGTGTCGCCGGCACTATGCGAGGTGACCGCCGCCGAAAAAAAATTTTAAGGTGGCCAGAGCAGGGTTCGAACCCAGGATCTCATGTACAAGAGCCTCGCACACTAACCATTGCACCACCGACGGCCACCAATTTCCGATCTAAGGAAACCCCAAAATATTTAACCTTATCGGATTGTTTAAACGTTTTATCCATAAACCGAGGCTCTTCCAACTCTGAGATTTTCGTTTTCCTTGAGACTAGACAAGGTTTTCGGGTTCACATTTAATCTCCTTGAGTGTGCCAAGATATTCGCTACATTAGGATTAGGATCCCTTCCCCTAAGAAGTAGTACAACATCGTCTGCATAGCAGACTGGTCTAAGGCCTTCGTCGGTAAGAATCCTTAAGAGACTGTGAATTGTGACGAACTACAAGAGTGGTGATATAATCTCCTCTTGTGGTGTTCCACGTTGCTCTCAGTCTCTTATATTTGTGCCTTGAGAACCGCAGTTTCTACATCTATTCCTTAGCATATGCTCGATCCAATCTCTCAATGCGCGGTCGACTGCAAAATGGTCTACATTTTGGATGAATGCTTCGGTCTGGACGTTGTTGAACGCACCCCCAATATTTACATATACAGAGAGAGTGAGTGAGTACAGTTTGTCATTGAGAGATTCCTCTATGTAGTGGGTTACCTCGTGAAGTGCGATTTCCACTAATCGACCTTTGACATACGCATGTTACCTGAATTTCAGCATATCGTCTGGTATTCCACTTTCCACCATGTCGTCTACTATGCTCTCCAAAGTCTTGCGTAGGAGCGAGGATTGGATTTGACGTTTATCTTTGACATTTAAAGTTCTGGATGAAATTAGTCAAGTAACTTTAAAGTAATTGTCTGGGACCAGGGTAACGACTATTTTCGTGCAAAGCAAATGCGTCAAAATAAGTACCCAAAACTGTCAAGTGTTCCAACATATTTTGGAATAGCCATTTATACAATTAATTTAAATTAAAACACAATTCAAAATGTTAATCGAATTAATTGATCCCATGTATGGTAGTATATGATCAGAAGATGTTTATTACAATATCTGTTAAGCCATACGATTTTTTGTTTGGGTGTTTTTTTATTAAAGATTTTTACAATTTGTAAGAATAGTTGTCTTTTTACCACTGTGCGCCAGTATCGCCCATGATGATGACGAAAATGTGGTAAAGGCTGAACTGCAAATCAAAACGCTTCGTTGTGGTGGGGTGCGATCTACTCCGATCAGCTGCGTTGCATGCAACAACAAACAACATGCATTTGCGCGCCTTTTAAAAACAAATTTAGCAGAATGGCGCATGAAAAAAAAAATAAAACAAAATAAAGAATGAAGAAAACTTTTTTAAAAAAAAAAAAACAAATTGCAAAGTTGAATATTGTTTTGCTTTTTGGGTTTTTAGTTTGGCTTCTTAATTTTTTTTTCGGCGTGTGATTGTTTGTGCCTGCCAGAGTTGTTGAGTTGGCGACGAGTGAGTTAAGTTCATTTTACTTTGGTTACCCAATGCCAATGCCAATGTCGACTGGTACTGGTGGCTGATCATAACAGCAACAAAGACGACGACGATGATGATGACGATGACGATCAACAGGATCACCATTGCCATGGACTCCGCTTTGGGTATTTGCTATGAGTTTGTGCAACCAAAGTCTGACCTGTGTCAATGGCCGCTAATATATTTACATGAGCTCTCCATAGGATGCAAAGACAATCAGCGACCGCGGTAGAAACAGAAACTGCGACTGCGGCAACAGTAGAAGCTGTGACTGCCAGTATGAAAATCAGTCCAATAAAATAAAATAATCCGAAAATGAAAAACAACCCAACATGCTTGAGAATTTGTATGTTAATAGTTTCTTAAGTTTGTACATTAAAACGGGTTGAGAAACACTGTTTTCTTTCTAAATCAGGAATGACTAGTGAGTCCAAATGGTTACTCTTAAACGACCATTTTCTAAATAAACTCACATACCTAATTATTTCAAAGTAGCTTATAGCAATATTACATACAGCTGTTGCCACCTATTTTCAGTTGCCACAACTGAAATGTGTTTGCCATAACTAAGATTAGTCGCTGCAAGCAAAATTCAAGCAGCGTCGTTTCACAATTGATTCGTTTGCGGCAACCGAATTGCTATTAATTTTTGTTGCATCAACAAAATTCAAAAGAAATTCTGCACCAAAAGAATAGAGTTTGGCATTTATTCCATTGGAATAAACGAACTGTGCATAAACGCAGTTGCCTCAACCGAATTTCTTATGAATTCAGTCACGGCAAATATATTTTTATTTTTAACTAATTCCGTTACAACAACCGACATTATTTGCGATCGGTTGTGTTACCATCGCAATTATTTGCGACTACGGTTTCCTACAACCGAACTCATTTGTATTTGGGTTATACACACTTACCAGCAAAAGTCTGCAGACAAAACTGTACCTCAACTATCTTCGTGAAAATATGATTATAAATAAATAAATAAATATTTTCCCATAACATCCCATGAAGGGAGAGGGGAGAGCTTCTCACAAACCAGTGAACTGTGCTCGTTCTAGTTTTCCACTCACTGATTGGGGCCTACAGTTTTACACCGGTCCCGAAAGCTATTTTAAGAAGCTTTTTAATGGCAAAGTACTCGATAGTGTCGCCAGCACTAAGCGAGGTGATCGCCGTCGAAAGAAATGTAGGGTGGTCAGAGCAGGAATCGAACCCAGGATCTCATGCACAAGAGCCGCGCACACTAACCATTGCACCACCGACGAAAAATATTATTATGTTATATTCGTTTCAGAGCAAAATTTATTGTAATTCATATAACTTGATTAAAAGCATTTCAAAATACCGTTCGGAGGCGGTGTAAAACAGTAGGTCCCAATATGTGAGTGTAAAACTAGAACGCGCACAGCTCACTGGTTTGTGAGAAGCTCTCCCCTCTCCCTTCATGGGATGTAAAGGGAAGTCATTTATTTATTTATTATCCAGCAACAGAGGCTCTTCAAGCACTGATATTTTTGTCTTCTTTGTGAATATACATATTTTCGTTTTGTTGTGTCCAGTTATACGCTATATTCAATGCCCTCTCGGTCTCTCTGCATAATCGATTAGGATCCTTTCCCCTAAGAGGTATTTCAACATCGTCTGCATGTTTAAGTCAAACGTCGGTAGGAATCCTTAGGAGACAGTGAATTGTGCAGACCCACAAGAATGATGATATAATACTCCCTTTTGGTGTTCCACGTTATACCCTGTCTCTGATATTTGTGTCATGCGAGCCGCAGTTTATCATCTGTTCCTTAGCATATGATTGATCCAGTCTTTTAATGCCCGATCCACTGCAAACTGGTTTCGGCAACATATTGCAGGAACCATGTACATGTTTGCAAGCAATTTGAAAATCTGATACTTTTTGTTTGTTAATTGACTGTCTTGTTTTTGTTTACAGCAGTTTTTAGCAAACAAAGCCACATTTGGGTGACAAATATATATATTATAACCTATTAATCATTGTATCCCAAACATGTTATATTGAATAACAAACATAATGTGTTCGAACACAAGCATACTATTCTTGCGACAAGCTTCAAACACGTTATATTTGCATTCAAACAACAAAAAAAAGTAAAATTTTTCAACGTGTATACATACGGAAAGTTTGTACAATTTGCTATTGAGAGATTCCTCTATGTAGTGGGTTACCTCATGAAGTGCGGTTTCCACTGATCGACCTTTGACATGTGCCTGAATTGAGCATAGGAGTACTAAGTTTAATACTACATATCGTCACCTAAAATCCAAAAAGACGTAACAACATTTTCATCACTTTACAGGAGTGCCAAAAAATAATTAGATATTGTATCGGAATTTTGCCGCAACAATACTTTGATTGATTTGTATTAATTTATTAATCGCAACCGTTCACGTAGTTCTCCCAAATAAACTCATATAACGCAAATGTGTATCATGTTATTGCAAACGAGTTCTCGTTTGTTTGCATCAAACTCGTACAAAATTACAGTTGCCTCAAATTTAAAAAAACGTTTGCGATAACTGAAATTAGCCATTTTTCTACTGAGTGCACAGTTACGAAGAACGTAAATTTCTCTCCTTACACAGTCTTATCCACTCGTTTGGAATACGCATACACATAAGAGTACACACTCTAATGCAGTGGTCACCAAAAAGAGAATACTAATCAAATGTGAATGTATTGGTGTATTTGTACTGAATCCAGAACAAAGCGGCATGACCATTCTTCGTTGAAAGCTAATGTGCTACTGAATGAAATTTTCTTCTCTCGTACGCTCTTTGATATGCTTTTTGTTGACGTTCGTGTTGTGTACGTGTAAAAAGCCGATCGTGTTCGGCCCCTGGGGGCTATGGACGGTGACCACTGCTCTAATGCTACTAGCTTGTCAATATATATTGGATGGACAATTGACGCGTTGTAGTTCGCTGCGCTTTTAGTTATTTGAATGCAAGGCGAGACATACGTGTAAGAAGACGGTGAAAAAATAACCAAAAATTCAAAATTTTTTAAAACAAACTGTGGGGGTAAAACCAAAATCATAAAAGTTGGAAATTTAAACAAAAAAGATCTTATGAAAGCCATAAATAAAAGTTTTAATTACAAGTCGGTTGCTGTAACCGGAAGAACAGTTGGTGGAAACGTTTTTCGTTTTTCGTTTCTCGCAAACGTTTTTTCAGCTCTAATTTTGCATAACTCATTTACTGCAAACGTTTTTCAGTTCTCGTAAACGTTTTCGCAGTTGGGAGCAACTACATATTGGTTGCTGTAACCGAAACAACCGTTGGCGGAAGCGTTTTTCGTTTCTCGCAAACGTTTTTCAGCTTATATTTTTCATAGCTCGTTTGCTGCAAACATTTTTCAGTTCTCCTAAACGAAATGACACGTGTGGATTAGCAGGAGTTCGTTTCTCCCAACTACAGTCCCCAAACGATCTTCAGTTATCTGAGATTTCGTTTGGGATGAATGAGTTTTTTCTTTGCGTGTAGATGTCTAAAAGCTTGTGGGGATATGTAGTTTAATCAAGTATAGGGCCATCGAAATTTTATAAAAAATAACAGTTCAAAGAAACTGGGTGGATTTATCAAAAACTTCATATATTTAATCCTTTTAATAAAATCGTTGATTTTGAACTTAGGTGTTTGAAACTTTGTCAAATCATGTATTTTAGTCAAACGTATCGTAATCAATCAGAAAGAAAATTTTGGAATTTTGTTGTTACGTCATTTCGGATTTTAGGTAACGATAGACAGGATCATAGAATAACACATACCATAGAAGGTTTTATTCGCTCAATAAATTAAACGTCATAGGTACGATGGAAAGTAAACATTGGATGGTAGAAATATGGGTTCAATAATACCAGATAGTGGCAATAGTATACAGCGATCAACATAGGAACAATAACCGAATTTCGTGTTTTTGTGGCAAACTAGTTGTGTTAAATACAATACAAATGTATACCAACGATAAAAGTCAATAAAAAAGTGAAAAATATATTTAAATTTTTCAGTTCTACACCAAAACGACAGGAAAAAGTTAAGTGAACATATTTTGTAACTCCACCTGGTGTAAGATAATTTTAAATTTAATTGCTCTCATTTCCACAAACCTACGATGAGAGTGTGAAATGAAACGTCAGATGAGAGAATAAGTTTATCTAGGTATGTATTAGTCTATGGACAGGATTCTCTTCATTTCGACTGATTATTTTATTGAAAAACAGATGTTTGGTTAAACGAAATCTCCAAACACGAGAGTTCGATTGCAGTTTGTTAGGGGTTTAAGTGAGTCGTCCATCAACTGCCACCAACACCTAACCTACGTTAAATTTTTGACTTTTTGAAATAATTATTTTTTTGGTAATTTTGAAGTTGTTCAGTCTTTGATTTTTGAATTTACTTGGCACTATGACATTTGACATTTTGTCATAGATTTGTCATCCGTCTCATCTGACGTTTCTCTTTACGCTTCCTCAATGAGGAAACCATAGAATAACACATACCATAGAAGGTTTTATTCGCTCAATAAATTAAACGTCATAGGTACGATGGAAAGTAAACATTGGATGGTAGAAATATGGGTTCAATAATACCAGATAGTGGCAATAGTATACAGCGATCAACATAGGAACAACAACCGAATTTCGTGTTTTTGTGGCAAACTAGTTCTGTTAAATACAATACAAATGTATACCAACGATAAAAGCCAATAAAAAAGTGCAAAATATATTTAAATTTTTCAGTTCTACACCAAAACGACAGGAAAAAGTTAAGTGAACATATTTTGTAACTCCACCTGGTGTAAGATAATTTTAAATTTAATTGCTCTCATTTCCACAAACCTACGATGAGAGTGTGAAATGAAACGTCAGATGAGAGAATAAGTTTATCTAGGTATGTATTAGTCTATGGAGGAAACGAACTTCTGTCAGCAACTTTGAACAAAATCCTCCATTTTTAGTTTTGTGCATTCACGATGTTCATATATTTACATATTTTGAACATTCACAGTAACAAAATCGTTGTGTAAATTAATCTATGGACAAGTCAGTTAAAAAAAAAAATTACAATTGTCATCCAATTAATTAGTCCCATGTATGCTATTGAATATATTTTAGAAACATATAATCGTAAAGGAAAATATTACTAAGTATCCGTGTGTAGCGATCAGTTGACACCAACGGTAACCTTCCCCATTGCGTTGAGTGGGAATGTACCATTTCGCAAATTGGCCTCTATCACACACAAAACAAGGACACTACATGGGCACTGGATACATTGCCACCCCACAAATACATACATAAATTTTTTGTACTCGCAGAACTTGTTGTGTTCCTGCTGTCCCTGCCCCTGTCGCTGTAGAATCCCATGTATGATAAAAAAAAATACATTACGTTAGCGCAATGTGAAAGTCTTCAGACACTAAATTTGAATGTTTGTCGGCTTGAATGTTTTGGCAATGAAATTGACAGACACACTCGGTTTCGGACTCACACGTTTTCCGCATCTTTCTGACTCTGTCGCTGCTGACCAACAGCACAGTCGTCCGGGTTTTGAGGATTGACGATCGAGTGTTTGTGACCAGTATGGGTTTTAGTTGCTTCAAGTTAGTTGGTAGTGCGGATCTTCATGTGCTTCTGCTTGCACAACTTGTTTTTCTTTGTGTGTTGGAACGAGGGAGATATGTTTAATAGTGGAAGGTGGTATATTTTGCAACCATTATATTCATGATTGTGTCTGCTCATCTACAATCACAGAACTAATTGTTTGAAATGGGTTGTAGCAACAGTAAATTGCAGTTCCCACAATCGAATTTAGGACGTCATGACCGAATTCAGTTCCCACAACTGGAATTCGGTTGAAGCAACTTCTAATGCGGTTGTAACAACATCTAATACGTTTGTAACAACACATACTTCGGTTGTAGCAACCTCCAATGGGGTTGTTACAATCTCTAATGCGGTTGTAGCAACATATAATTCGGTTGTAACTACCTCTAATGCGTTTGCGACAACCTCTAATGCGTTTGTGACAACCTATAATGCGTTTGCTACAACCTCTAATGCAGTTGTGACAACTTCTAATGCTTTTGCGACAACCTCTAATGCGGTTGTGAAAACTTCTAATACGTTTGCGATAACCGCTAATGCGGCTGTGACAACCACTAATACGTTTGCAACAACCTCCAATGCGGTTGTGACAACCTCTAATACGTTTGCGATAACCTCTAATGCGGTTGTGCCAACCTCTAATACGTTTGCAACAACCTCTAATGCGTTTGTGACCACCTCTTATACGATTGCGATAACCTCTAATGCTGTTGTGACAACTTTTAATGCTTTTGCGACAACCTCTAATGCGGTTGTGAATACTTGTATAACGTTTGCGATAACCTCTAATGCGGTTGTGACAACCACTAATACGTTTGTAACAACCTCCAATGCTGTTGTGACAACCTATAATACGTTTGCGATAACCTCTAATGTGGTTGTGACTACGTCTAATACGTTTGCAACAACCTCTAATACGTTTGCAACAACCTCTAATGCGGTTGTGACAACCTCTAATGCGTTGGCGACCTCTAATCCGGTTGAGGCAACCTCAAGTTCGGACGTGATGACATCTGATGTGTTTGTGACTACCTCTAAATTTGGCTACGATTAATTCGGTTATATTTTCTGTGGGTGTATCATCTTAATAAAGGCTTAGCAAACATTTTTATGTTTAAAATGGAATCAGACTACGATTACGACTTATTTTATTTTACCAGTAAACTATAGTCGCAATGAACATTCGTAGTTGATTGAATACAAATCAGCATTCATTTATTAATTCAATACCAGATTTTTCATACTACCCTCGACTGTATGACCGATTATGTTATGGCCGAAACTGCGCTGATGTTGCAACTACTCGTATTGGTGTTGCTGTTGTTGATATTAATGCCGGATTGCTGATGCTTCCATTGCTGTTGCCGTGCCCGTTGCTGCTGTTGATGGTGGCGATGAAGTTACTTACGAGTAGATGTGAAATGTTTTCATTTCCAGGCGACCATGTCGATTTATTTGAATTTAATCTGTTTTACGTTTGTCTGTGCCTCTTGTACTGGTTTACTTCCCCCCCTGCTTAAAATGCCTCCTTCGTTTGTGGAACCTTCCCCCTCCGATTAGCAATGGCGCGTTGTTGCTGTGCAGAAAGTTTATTGTGCCGTCGTTGAAAGATCCTCTTGGTGTTCCCTGCTGCTGATATTGTCAGTGCCAGTGTCAGTGCCGTTCTGGGATTTGGTTTATTGTCATAAGACGTTTTGCTCATCTCTCTTTTATGGGGATATGTTACTCGTTTTTCTGGCAAAATAAAATGTATTGACACGTTTGATGTGAATTAACCGCTTTCCATTTAGCGGATCTTATTAGTACTGAAATATGTTTGGGTGTTTTACTGTTCACCATAAGGTAAAGTACAATTGATAGGTAGAGAGGATATAAATGTGATTCATTAACTCCATGCTGGGCCTCAGATTCTTACTTCTGATCCTTATCGCAGATCCTTGTATTCAACATTATACTTTCTCCTAAAATAGATTTGAATTCATTACGCATGATAATATTGATATGTTTGTGTGAGGCTGAAGTTTCGGTATTGAATTTATTTCCCATAGATTACGAATTTGTAATTGTTTTGAGAAAAATTCTATTAAAAACTGAACGTATACAAAGCTAACTTCAAAAGAGTAATAACTCAAAATCTACAAATTTCCAGTGGAGACATACAACTGGACCTGCTGAGTTTGTAAGGGGTATTTTTATTTTGTTTCGATAGAACTTACGAAAGGGTTAGCTGTCAAACGAACTGTCACACTGTGCTCATCTTTTGACATTTATGATCAGTATACTCTGACAAATCATCGTGAATAGATTCACGCTTAAACAACTCTACCAAATTATTCAAATTTACATTGAAAATCTTCTATCGATTCGCGTAACTTATAGACGACGGCTTCATGATTTTTATGGCGCATATAATCGTCCATTTGAGCAAGTCATCCGTCGAGCTGTGGATAGATTTCATTCCACATACTATCTAAATGATGCACTAACACCAACACGTCGAAGGAATGTGCGTACTGAAGAGAATTTAGCCGCTGTAAACGAAAGTGTGGAAGAAGATCCAAAAAAATCGATTCGTCGTCGATCGCAGGAATTGGGACTCTGCCCGTCCACTACGTGGAAACTTTGCGCAACGATCTTGGCCTACACCTGTATACGATCCAGCTGATTCAGGAATTAAAGCCACGAGACCATCATATGCGCCGTTCTTTCGCCGATTGTGCTCTAGGGCAGTTGGAAACTGACCCGATGTTTTATCGCAAAATTCTGTTCAGCGATGGGGCTGATTTTTGGCTTAACGTTTGTTAGTAAACAAAATTGCCGCATAGACCAATCCACAACAGACCCTATAGACTCCATTACATCTAGAAAATGCACCGTTTGGTGCAGTTTCCACGCTGGTGACGTCATAGGACCCTACTTCTTGAAAAATAAGCCGGAGCTCGCATTACGGTCAATGAAGATCTTTACCTCACCATGATCAGTGATATTTTGTTTAAAATTGTGACTGACATTGATCCGAGCGAAATGTGGTTTCAATAGGTTGGCGCTACGTATCATACGGCGACCGCAATCATCTATTTATAGAAATAAAAATTTGGCGATAAGTTGATTTCGAGAAATGGTTCTGGCAATTGACCTCCAAGGTCGTGCGATTTGACACCTCTTGAATATTTCCTGTGGGGCTACGTTAAATCACTGGTATATGCCGATAAACCAGCAACAATTGACGCCTTGGAGGCCACAATTGTTCGTGACATTCGTCGCATACGGCCAGCAATGCTCGAAAAAGTGGCCGAAAATTGAACGTTGAGATTGCGCTTTTTCGTGAACATGCGCAGTGGCCAAATACCCGAAATTAATTTCGAATGTGAATGCCATGTACTATTTCTAATAAAAATATTTTTTTGATTAAAATTTAATTTGTTGTGTTATTTTTTCTACAATTACGGACATTTATAACACCCCTATATCAATTCTCAATAATAAACATATTCATACAGTATTTTTTGTGACGAAAGGGAGGAGAAAACGTAGACAAATTTCCATTGGGTACTGTTTTGAAGCAAACAACTAAATTCTGAAAAGTATGGGTGTTTACTTTTGTAGTAAGGGCATCTGAAAGACTGGAACAGTGACCCTAGTGGAGTCAATGTACGTATACAAGGATCAGTTGCTGAATTCATAAAAACTACTTACAAGGACTTGATGTCCGCCGTACTGCCAGAGAAGACGTTGACCCCAATAGCTGTTAGAATATTATTTTTCATCCAGTTGGTCACTTCCCTAAAAGCTGATATTTCCGCCTGATCATTTTATTTTCGACCCATCCGTGTATAAATAAACAAATCCCGCAATACCAGGAACTCTTTTGCTCCAGGAATCCCTTTCCTGTATGATAGTGTGGTATTTCCGATCGAATAGTGGTTCGTCTTTGGAGTAGTCAACAAATGCGGGAATGTTGGGAGTACCGTATAGCACTGTTCCATGATATACTCCGATCAATCCCTATTGTGGGAGTTGCTTTCACTTGATGGCAAACGTCGATGCAATCTGCCTGGCAATAATGTCCACCAGTAACAAATATAACATTACATTCAGTGCGCTACCACACCCGTGATGCACATCGTCGTCATTCGCTGAACCCTAGTCAGTAGTGCACTATAGGTGGTCTTATAAAGCACCTGAAATCACACGGTAACCCCGTATGTCACCACCGCTGTACAGATCTTGTGAACAGTGCTGCGTGAAAGTCACCATTTACAAGCTATAGCCCTCTTGCAGGTGTATAGGGCTATCGTCGCCCTTTTCGCCCTTTCCACTTTCTTGGGTGAAACTAAGCTTACGGTCCAAAATATCAACCATGTATTTGACCGACTCTGGGAGCTTAATTTCAGAACCATTCAATGTGTTGGGTTCCACGATAGGTATTTATAACTTCGAGTAAAAAGGATCAGCCCAAATCCTTTAATGGAATATAATACGAAATCATTTTATTTTTCAGTACTAGCCTTAGCCTCGATGCCTCGGATGTACATTCTGTGGATTTACCAAAGACCGTCCAAGAGTTTCTCCTGGCCCGTGTTGATTGCATTCTTAAATCGCCTCAGCTCCACTTTGTAGTTAGCTTTTGTTAAACAGTCGGCCGCATGACTTTTTATATATCCAAAAGTTCCCCGTTCCACCAGTAATATTTCTTTGCCCCCCCTTGTTTGGTTCATGCACGCTGAAAAATCGGGGTTTGTTTTGTTTTTTGTTGAAAAATGCTCAAAAAGAAAACTTGACAGATATTAAAGAAAGAAAAAGCAGCAGATCTTCAATTCCTGAAAACAATACTTGTGGACATATACATGGTTACTGCAAGATGTTGCTGGAACCGTTTTTTTCAGCATGTGGGCAAAATTCCTAGTGACTTGTTAAAAGCACTCGTGACCCTGCCCGCTACATTAGGTATGGCATTTCCACAGCTGTTTCTATCTCAAAAAACTCTTACAGGGATTTTAATAGATGGACCTGTCAGTCCTCCACACATTGCGGCAAACTACTTCAGGCTGGCTTATGTACCAGTCGAACTGTAATCCGAAGTATTTATGATCAGAAAAAGAATTGCCATCAAAGATGTTCCATTCCCTGATCATCTTATATAGCTCCTCCGTTGTAAAGGTGCCATCTATTACTTGGAGCTGGTGACGAAAGTCTACTCATTGCCACTAATACGAATAGCAAGGCTAGTACCCAGTAGGTACTCTATGAGTGTTTCACCCCTCCCATTGGTGACAGTGTTACCCCATAATGGATGATGTGTGTTTACGTCACCTACCTTTTTTGCCTCCTCTATGAGACATTTTAAGGCTACTGAAGGCAACTAATGTATTGCCTCCGGGACAGATGTTTGTGATCCCCTTTTTGTTTATGTGGTAATTTCGATGCGATCAATCAAATATTCGATCCGTTTAGTTCCAGACTGACCACAACGCCGTCTCTGTTGCTGTATGCAGTTAACAGGAACATACGAGGGTGGTCCCAAAACTACTTGACCTAACAAAGAGGACTGAAAAAAGTTAGGAATAATTTTCTTTATTTTCAACATAATCTCCATTTAGCTCGATTCACTTTTTCCAGCGATATTCAATAGCTTCGATACCCTGTTTATAATAAGAACTGAATAATTCCTTAAAATAGTCATCAACCGGAGACTCCACCTCTTCATTGTTGGCAAATCTTTTACCACCGACCCATTTTTTTCAGTTTGAAAATATAAAATAGTCCGAGGGAGCAAATCTGGCGAATAAGGTACGTGATGAAGCAACTCGAACTTTAATTCATTAATTTTTGTCATCGCAATAGTGGATGTGTGAACTGGAGCATTGTCTTGATGAAACAACACTTTCCTTTTCTCCAAATGTGGTGTTTTTCCACAATTTCATCATTTAAACGCTGCAATAAATTAGCATAATATTCGCCGTTGATGGTTTTTACATTCTGAAGATAATCAATAAAAATTATCCCATGCGCATCACAAAAAACAGACGCCACGACCGTGTCTGCAAATCGAACCGTCGTCGCCTTTGTTGGACACGATTTGCCCATTTCAGTGACTGTTCCTTTGTCTCAGGTGTGAAGTGGTGGACACCATGTCTCATCCATGGTTATAAATCGAAGCAAAAATTCGGCTTTATTGCGGTGACTCATCGCCAAACACTCTACTGAAACATCTTCACGACCCTTTTTTTGCTCCATTGAAAGAAAGCGCCGCTTATCATCTTCAAATCTTTCGTCAATATACGATGTATAACACCTTTTGAAATTGCCGAGCATTTCAGTTAGTTCACGCACCTTCAGTCGACGATCATTCAATACCATTTTGCGGATTTTCTTAACTGTGTCTAGCGTGGACACCTCAATTGGTCGACCACTACGGTGTTCGTCTCGGCAGCGCCTTCGGCCTCTTTTAAGCTCTGCTACCCAATATTTTACAGTCTTAAACGAAGCAGCAGACTCCCCCAGAGTAAAATTTAGCTCGTCTTTAATATTGCTTGGACTGAGACCTTTCAAATGGAAATATTGAATTAACTAACGGTGACCAATTTTTTCCATGATTACAAATTTTGATGGCTCAAATAAAACTACTAAACAAAGTGGCGCCTTGAAACTTAGACCATATGTTTAGTGAGGTTGCCACTTTTCACCAAAATATTTTTTTGCAAACTACTGGCACCATCTATACGTCAGGTCGGCTAGCTTTGGGACCACCCTCTTATTCAGATTGATTCTTGCCACAACGGAAGCTCTGGGAATGATTACACGGGTGTGGCTATTGTCTTATAGCCGTTCGTCACAACCCAAATACCCTATCGTTAACAACCCAGGGATCTGGGATTAGGACCACATCTGCTTTTAACATTTGCTAGACGAAGGCTTAAAGTGGCTAAGTACTCGAAACTGTAATGAAGATTGATTTGAAGAAACCACAACATTTATTGGTCTCTCCACCAATGTCAGATGCTGTTAGTCGTCAGATGCCAAAATTGTGTTTTCACCTGTGTCACTACCAGCAGGCTGCTGAAGCGCATGTATAGGATTAGCCAGATTGGTGACGGATATGGGGATGTGATAGGGGCTTCAACACATCTCCGTCCATTCCCACTCACCGTCGACATGTTATCAATAGACTCTTGCTCCTGTTCCCATTTCAGCGAATCTTCATCTGCATTTTGTGATACTTCCTCGTTTAGAGTCGACAAGGTACGAGTATAAAAAATCTTGTATTCGTGATCCCGTTTAGAATACGGCATTTATACCGACCAAGAGTAGAGCATTTCGAAGGTTAACTTCGGTAGCCCACGCTAACCCAGAAGATTACTCATACAATTTTAATCTTTAAAAACTGTAGTTTAATTTTTAACCTCATTTTAAACTAGAGTACAGTTTGATGCAACTCTGCTAATTAGCCAAAAAATTCAACCATAATAAAAACATACACAAAAAATCGTCTGTTTGAAAGACAGAAGCCGATCGAAAATTTTGCAACGCGTTACCGCCGACAACAATTTTTGTAAGCTAACGCCGCCACCTATATACTTTGGCTCTCAGCGGCTTAAAGAGTGTGGCGATTCGACTGACAGGACCGATTGCTCCAATTTTAAATGCTCTATTATTTCAAACACATCTCAAATGTACAAAACTGCCAAAACTAAGTGCCGCCAATTAAACGTTTCTTTTGTGCCGCCGTCTTCGATAATTTGATCTCGGCACTGAGTTGCCGTAAATTGGTCTATGCACAAAGTTGCCACCTGAAATGTCAATTTAATCCCAAATTGGATGGTGTAAACGGCAAATATTGGAAAAAATTTATACACAACTGGCAAAACCAAGAGCCGCCAATATAACGTTGCTGTTGCGCCGCCGTCTTCGATTATTTGATCTCGGCACGTAGTTGCTCTAAATTAGTCTATGCACAAAGTTGCCACCTGAAATGTCAATTTAATCCCAAATTTGGTGGTGTAAACGGAAAAGATTAGATAACAAGGTTATCGCAAAGTTGGCCGCGTTAAACTGTGGTCTAAGTGCGACATAAATCATCAGGATTATCTGGCCTAAAGCAAATGAGACCATTCCACGGGTTCTTTTATAGATGCCTCAGCGACTCGTTGTCGTATCTGCAGACACAATCTAGGTCTTTCAGTCGCCCGATTTTCTAATTGTGTGTTGGTAGTCCGGGATTACTATCCTTGATAATGTACTATATTGTGGATGTGATCCTGGCATGTGGTCTGAGCCGGAGCTAAAGGTACGCCCTCCGCACAACATCTAGTGCTGCCCCCGGGCCGCAGCTCACTCACTTTTTTCAAAGCTTGTATGGTAGTAATTTATCGACCGCTGATCTTAACTTACACAGGCCTTGGTACCAACCTGTGTCTCGTCATCGTGAAATAGATCCTGGCACATGATTTCGGATCTGAACGTATGTATATTGAGGACAATACGTATACAACATTTTTACATTTATCGTTTGGAATGACTCCGTCTTGTCTTTTAACATCTCACAGGTCCTATTACTTATTATAATCTCAAAGGTCTGGCCATAGTACCAAATGGCCACCTTTGCTCTCATAGGCTGCGGGTGTCCACCGGGTGAACGAAGACTCTTTTCTTCTTGTTCTGATGTGGAAGCCGTTGTAAATTTGGGTATTTTCTTGAAATATACCCCAATGTGTGATTTGTAATGGTGATACATCGCAATAATCCTTGACTTCTTGTCTACTGTCGCTTTTTAACAGAACTTAAAAATGTTTACTAGATCAAAAGATATTGAATTTTCGCGGAAAGTCATCCTAAACCACTGTGCGTCGTCCAAAGAAATGTAAAGTTTTCAGGATCGAGCACATGTTCTCATGTACAAGTGTGGCGCACATCAACCATTGCATCCATGAGGCAGCTTTATCGACATTAGGATATTGTTGGACGATTATCGTCATACATAATTAGGCCAAAGGATTGGGGCAAATAAATTGCATACTTCTAGGGGGTATACTTGAGGTGCGGCAGAGGGTCGATGTTAGAATAAGAACATATTCAGTTACAAGACACCAGAGCATTAAGAACCTTCGTGATATAGTCATGGAAGGGGTATTATTGGCACATAGGAGAAATTATTTATTTCGTTCTTACGCTTCCATGGTTTCGCATTGTGAAATGCCCACCATTTTCTGGGAAATTGCCCACACACAGTTTTCTTCCGATTTTAGACTCTTTTTGTTGTGTGTAAATATAAAAATCATGACGAAATGCAAAGAATGTATGTATGGGGACGTGTATACTTTTAACTGTATTGTATTCTGTATTAGAGAGACGTGGGTCGCATGACATTATAAGTTTTCATTTGAAATGACGTCAGTTTATGGTTGAAAAGGTCATACTGCAGTCCTTCTTAGAGGTCTGTTAACATTTGATAGTAGAATAGAAAATAGTTAGTGAAGGTATTCGCACCCACAGAAAAAAATAACCGAATTAGCCGTAACCGAATGCATAGGCTGTCACAACCACATTAAATGCCATCTCATTCGATTTAGAGGTTGTCACAAACGCATTAGAGGTTATCACAATCTTTTAGAGGTTGCGTCAACCGAATTTCAGTTGTGGGGACTAAGTTCAGTTGTGACAACCTCAATTCGGTTGTGGCAACTTCAATTCGGTTGCAACAACCGAATTTACGGCTGCTACAACCTCTTTCCCACATTTAGTTTTGTGAGTGCAGAAGTGAACGGAGTTCCCTCAATTCTATTATAAATATGTCTTTAAAAAATGAACTTTGCTGGAGAGGGATGTACACTTGTTGAAAAGGTCCCTAGGGCCGATAGAAGTTGACTTAATTTATAGAAAAGCCAACCAATGATGTAAATGTGGACGCAGCTTAATCTTTAGGGAAAAGGTGAATTTTCCTCACAACCTTTCATTATGTCGTCAGTGACATTATGGAATGGTGACATTACCAAATAATTAGCTGTGAACAGGATTACACTGTGCGACAGTCCACAATACCTGCCAATGATACTATTTTTCTTGTAGGTGTTGTCGAGTAAAACAAGAATACATTTGTGAAATTTCCCAAACACTTCCAAAATCTTGACTTGCGGGTTTTCGTACCTTTTGCGGCTATAAGACTTTAACTTAGGTAATTACACTGTGCAACATTTTTGAGTTCAACCAGTGTAAACTCCTTCACTTGTCAAATTCCTCGAAGTACCTAACGAAACTAACAATACCCTATTTGGGTTTTTCTACTTTTGCTGCTGTTCGGATTTTATGGGCTCATGTATACGATACCGAATCTTTATTTTTCCGACGAGCATCTTTGGAGAATCTGTAATTCGGATGATATCACAGGGCAACACATCAAATGTAAACTGCTGCTGGTGTGAAATTTCTCGAAATAATTATCGAAGTTAAAAAAAACTCCTATTTGGGTTTTGCTAGTTCAGCTGCTGTTCGGATTTTGTGGTCTCATGTATATTTTGGTTAAAACGTAATTTTTCCGAAGAACATGCAATTTTTCTCACGGCTATATCTCGGAAACCAATTGGAATTTTGTTTTCCAGTCTTCTGCACAATTGTAGCTATACACTAGGAGAAATAAAGATAAGAGTTAAAAATTGCAGTTTTCGTGTGAAAAACTGATGCAAGTCCACAGTTTGACAGCTATAGGGCGAAAATGATGAAAAAAGATGAAAAATTAAAATTTTTCAACATTTTTGCCAATTTTGAGGAACTAGATGCAGTTTTAGGGGGGAATTTTATCTGACACCTTTTTTCATACAGTCTATAGCTACAATTGTGCCGGAGAGAGGAAAACAAAATTCCAATTAGTTTCCGAGATATAGCCGTTAGAAAAATTGCATGGTCTTCGGAAAAATTAAGTTTTAACCAAAATATACTTAAGACCATAAAATACGAACAGCACCTAAACTAGCAGAACCCAACTAGGGGTTTGTTAACTTCGATAAGTATTTCGAGAAATTTCACACTAGAAGGAGTTTACATTTGATGTGTTGCCCTGTGATATCAACCGAATTTCAGATTCTCTAAGGTTTTTACGAAAACTGCAATAACTCAGCCAATTACCTACGGATTTTTCAAAACTAAGTTGCGTTTGAGTCCTTAGTAAATGTGGTTTTAACAAATTCACAGATATTAAGCGTTCCTTATAAAATAATGGGTATAAATATCGCTAAAATTGAAAAAATTGCGAAAAAATTCAAAAAAATTGTTTCTTGCACAAATACACACAGATTTCTTAAGTGTTCTTGACTAGAATATATAGAGTCCAAAAGGACTAAGTTCCTTCGTTCCGAATCCTTTGAGAAACTAAAAATCGGTTGATAATTACCTAAGTTACAGCCTTATAACCGCAGAAGGTACGAAAAACCTGGGTTTCACTCGTAAGTCAAGATTTTGGGGGTATTTGGGGATTGATTGATTGACAGCTCTTGTACATGAGAACGGGGGTTCGATCCCTGCTCAGACCACCTTATATTTCTTTCGATGACTGTCACCTCGCTTAGTGATGGCGTCCCAGCGAGTACTTCACCATGCACAAGCTGCTCAAAATACCGTTCGGAACCGGTGTAGAATTGTAGGTCTCAGTCAGTGAGTGTAAAACTAGAAAGCTTTATGGTTCGTTATACTTAGACTACAAATTTCGATAGATCGCAAAGGCGTTTAGAACAGTTTATAGAACATAATTCAGCTTGAATGATTTCTAGCAAAATAACTCTAAGGACACGACGTCATTTCTACTTTGTCACAATATGTCTTAATGACTCCATTAAAATTGAACTCGCTGAATTTTATGTGGCTGGCAAGGGGAGTGGTACATTGCTGCAAGAAATTGGAGCTAAATTTCCTAATTAATTCTCTCTAGTACCCCTCACAATTTCCCACCAATAGTAGGTATATTATATGTATACATGTACTATATCTATGCATACAGATTTAAGTGCTTATGCAGACAGTGTTGGAAAAAATAATAAGAACAATCGTTTTATTTAAAACTATAAATAAGTAAAATAAAAATATCCATTACATCCCATCAGGATAGAGGGGAGAGCTTCTCGCAATCAGTGAGCGGAAAACAAACCCAATAGCATCAGCCATGATATTAAGCGGAAAATTATTATAGCTAATAAAGGGTGTCTCAGGAAGAATGCACTTTTTCATTAAAAAAAGACACATACTTTGTGGGATAGTTGTGATATTTTTATTGAATTGTAAAGAAGATTTGTTCCGACTAAGTATGGAATAAAATATCCGTCAAATGGCCCCCACGGGTCTGTTGACAGGCCATTACTCTTTCCATGAAACTATCCATGACTTTTTCACAGAGACGTGGCTGTATCTTACCGATGACGCCTTGGGTGTCAGATTTGAGTTCAGGAATTGTTGCTGGTTTATTCGCATGAAACCGAGATTTCACAAAAACCCCAAAGAAAGAAATCGCACAGCGTTAAACCGCATGATCTAAGTGGTCAGTCGTCATCAGAATTTCTTGATATAATTTGGTCTGGAAATCGTTGCTGCAATAAATCGATTGTCTGAAACCATATATCCATAAAATCAATACCGTCCAGTTACTACAATTTCGGCCTCATCTCCAAAAGGATTTTTTCGATTTATAGCAACCATTTTATTTTAGCGATTTTGTTATTTTGGCGATTTTTCGAAAAAAAATTCTTCCATACGAATTGGACCACTTTATGAACACCCCTTAGAAATCCGCAAAAATTGGTTATTTTTTCGTTTGGACCCTACGTTTCCAAGATATAAACATGAGGGCGTTTTAGCCATTTTTTGTATGAAAAATTGTATTTTTAGCGATTTTTTTAAAAAAAAAGTGATGCCATATTGGAGACACCCATTGTTTTTTATTATTTTTTCGATTGGACGTACCGTTTTCGAGTTATAGCCACTTTTTTATTTTAGCAATTTTTTATTTTGCCGATTTTTCGAAAAAAATTCTTTCATTCGAATTGGACCACTTTATGAAAACCCCTTAGAAACCCACAAAAATTGGTTATTTTCTCGATTGGACGCTCCGTTTTCGAGATACAGAAATTTTTTCTAATTTTTTTTACATTATCGATCAATGTAACCCATTGCCCATCGTCGTGGGTAGCTGCCCATCATTTTCCCCATTGCCCTGAGGGTAATGGGTAATCGTGATGGGAAATTCGCCATTTCGTGGGTAGCTACCCATTATTTTCCCCATTGCCCTGAGGGTAATGGGTAATCGTGATGGGTAATTCCTCATTTTCGTGGGTAGCTACCCATTATTTTCCCCATACCCTGCGGGTAATGGTAAACGTTCATTACACATTCCCCACGACGATGTGTATGGGTTACTCATGGGGGGGTATATACGAACTCTGCTGTGAAGTCAAAAGGGAGCTCGAATATCTGAATATCAGAACCCTTAAGATATCCCATAGACGAGACAAAACGGGTAGGTACCCCAGTGATTGTGGGCGCTACCATTATGGGGCAGCACCTACACCAATGAGATGAGTGAAACACTCATGGAGTACATACTGGGTACTAGCTTTGCTATATGTAGTACAGCCAATGAGCCGACGTTCGTCACCATCTCCAGGGAAAAGGTACTGTATGTTACCTTTGCAACGGAGGACCTGTATGAGATGATTTAGGGAGTCGAATGTTCTTGATGACAATTCATTCTTTGATCATAAATACATTGGATTCGAGTTAGACTGGAACATGACCCATTTTGAAGTAGTTTGTCGCAATGTAAGGAAGACTGACCGCTCCCTCTATGGACAAATCTGTAAAAGTTGTTTGGAATCCGAAACATCTGTGGAGATAAGTGGCGTAAATGACATAGATAATGTAGCGTACTGGGTCTTCTATAGTGTCTTCTATAGGGTAGTGTACTGGTCTTCTATAAATCAATAGAAGATACATCTGAAGCGTCGTGGCTAAGAAAAAACACTGGCGTCAGGAAATATGACGATACGTTACCAGAAGGTGTCTCTGGGTACTGGACAAGCTGTAGTGGTGATTCACTCAATCTCGTTGTGGAGGCCCGTTTGACTGGAAGCTAGCTGAACGAGGAGATCACTGCAGGTGGACACACTCTTATAAACTTAAAGTTGCTATTAAAAATGTTAGTAAATTCAAACTTAAATGGGCTATCGGCAGCTTCAAACCCTTTAAATCACCCTGGCCCGACCGGGTATCATCAGCAAAACTTTAGGCTGTGACTGATTTATTGATCTCCTGGATGATAAAGTTATACATCGCGTGTATAAACGTCAGATACATACCTAGAGGATAGAGGGATACAAGAATAGTGTTTATTCCTAATGCGGGAAAGGCCTGTCACATTGCTCCTAAAGACTTTAGTCCTATCAACCTGTCATCGTTCGTACTGAAGACTTTGGAACGTCGGATAGACGCACACTTGCGGGCGAGTATTTTTGTAAGATTGTTATCTGGTGCATATCATGCGTACTCCAAGGTTAAATCTACAGAGACAGCACTGCATGAGCTAGTAGGATGCACAGAAAAATCGTTGGCTGCTGAGGAGTATACGTTAGTGGCCTTTCTGGACATTGCAAGTGCGTTCAATATTATCACTACTAATGCGGTAGAATTGGAGCTATCGACCCTTAACGGTAACGTGGATCTTGTGGGGCTTGTATACCAGGAGACGTTTCACAACCGAATTGGGCACCTCTACCTCTACGAGGTATGTTGACAGAGGCACACCAGTTTTGGAAATGCGGTCTATTAGAGTAAGTCTCCCTGTACGATGCCGTGCTATAAGGCCATAGGCAATAAAGCCATATGGCCTTATTTCTCATCACTTTGAGAAAAGAGATCATATGACTTTATTACCAACACGAGAGTGTAATAACACCATATGAGTTTAACAATCGAAGTGGAAATAACGCCATACCCGTACAATCCATTGTTAAAATTGCATATTGTTCACGTAAAGAATGAGTTGTCAGAGTCAACCGTTGAAGAGATATGGATCAAGCGAGGGGGGGGGCGCGCGCGCCCGCGCCTCTCCGCGCCGCCCGCGGCTGTCCGCGCCTGCGCGTGGCGCGCTGCTTTTGTCCCCCGTAGGAAGCTTCCAAAGCATGGTACTTTTTACGGATTTCTGGAATTCTTCTGCATTTCTTATGCGATTTAGAAGCGACCAAATCAAGTGATTTCCTTAAAGCAATTTTCGCTCGAAGTTCTTACCGATAAAACCGAAGTATTTTCATACAAAATCGATATCGACTTTTAAGGGAGAAGAAAATAACCCTGAGTACTGTACTCGCACAGTTCTCCAAAATGAAGAACTGTATGCTTGAGGAAGATTTTATAAATACAATTGACAGCGCTGACGACATTGAATCAGATGCAAATAGCAGCGAAGAAGAAGGCACTGACGCAGAAATGCAACAGCAACATTATCTGTCATGTATTGTTTGTTGCGAAAACGACAGACAAATACTATTTGATCCATGCAAACATTTTAAAGTTTGTCAGCCATGCTACCAACAAATAAAAGGAAGAGCTGAGCAAAACGGAACGCATACATTGAGTCATATTTGTAGTGCCATCATTACGGATGCCACATTTATATATTGTTAATTATTGTAGAAAAGAAAATACATATGTATGTAAATATTTAAATTATCTGTTAACTGAATTAAATTTTTTTTGCCAATAAAAGAAATCAAATACACTACATAAGTAGCACATAGAAAATTATCAAAGGTGGAATAATACCATAATGGCTTTCTTGCACTTGCTCTGTGGTAATAAAGCCATATGGTCTTATTTCTCAAAGTGATGAGAAATAAGGTCATATGGCTTTATTGCCTATGGCTTTATAGCACGGCATCTCCCTGTACGTTAAGGGACATTCTCCAAGGTAGTTTATGGACTTTGGGCATATTGGCGGGTGAGAATAGGCTAGGTGTAAACTCGGCCAAAACCAAGATCGTCGTTTTTACACGAAGGTATAAAGTACATATCGTGGAATCTATCACTTTGAATGGTCCAGAAATTAAGCTTGCATAGTCTGCCAAATATCTGGGTGTTATTTTGGACACCAAGCTTAGTTTCAGACCCAACATTGTGGAAAGGGCGAAAAAGGCAACGATAGCGCAATACATCTGCAAGAGGGCTACAGGTTGTAAGTGGAGGCTATATCCGAGTATTGCTAAGTGGACCTATACTGAGGTTGTGAGACGTATAATGCTCTATGGTGTTATTGTGTGGTGACAGGTGCTTGAGAAACCCACCTATTGTGAACTACTGACTTGGGTTCAGAGAATGATGATAATGTATATCACGGGTGCTCTGTGCACTACTCCCATTAATACACTGAATGTTAAGTTATATTTTATACATATAGGCAGGCAGATTGTTTCCATGTCTGCCATCAGGTTAAGTCAACACCCACAATGGGACATGTTCGGAGTCAGTCATGGAACAGTGCTGGAAGGTACTCCCAACAGTCCTACATTTGTCGAATACTCGAAGGCGGAACCACTGTTCGATCAGAAATTCCACACTCTCATTTCTGAATGAGATTCCTGGAACTATGGAGTTCCTGGTATAGAGGGATATGTCAATTTCTAAACGGAAGGGTTGAAAAGGAATGATTACGCGGGGTATGGAGTCTACTATAGATAATTAGGGATGTCCATGTCTCGAAGACTACGTGATCATTCTAGCGTGTGTCAACGGAAATTTTGTTTACCAGAGAACTGACCGACTGGCTGAAGGATATTTGTCCAGCAGTTATGGGGTTCAATATCTTCTTTGACAGTCAGGCGGCCATAAAGTCCCGGGAATCAACATTCCTGAATTCAACATCTGTCCAGGACTGGCGCAGATCTCTTAACAAGATGAACCAGCGGTACGATATTCACTTCATGTGGGTTCAAGGGCATAGGGACTACTTCAGTTTTTTGGTCGCTATGCTCTGTCGAGAACAAAGTAATATTAGAGGGGTAAACAGAGATTGTTCTCAGCCAAATCTAGCTGTATTTGTGTATTACTCTTTCAGTTAGTGATTCATAATTAATTCACAGTTTTTTTCTTGATCTACTTGCGTTTTAGTTTCATGCATTCAGTCGTCAATCGTTCGTTTGGGAGGAAACAGACGAATGCTTCGACCTAAGTATATGCATGTTTGGGATGAAACGTTCCACGTAAAAGTATGCATCTTTGCAGCTAAACATACTAATGTTTGCATTTAAAGACAAGGGAGTGTAGGATAGTGTTCCAAACATATTCATGGTTCCTGCAGAATGTGTTTGAGAGAATATGTTAGAGAGACGATTTTGTTTGCAGCCTGTAAAGTCAAAATGTTTCGCTCGACTGACTTAATCTTCGATCGAAAATTACAGCAAATTCGAACTAGAGAAATTTTGCGTTTTACTTCGACTTGAAGTTATAATAGTGTAGAAGTCAGATCAAATTTATTTCGACTAGAATATGAACGACACACGCTGAAAAATCCGTCTTTTTTGTTGTTTATACTTGTGTCCAAACATATTCTGTTTGCTATGCAATATAACATGTTTGAGACGCAATGATTAATAGACTATAAAATGTGTTTTCAGACCCAAATGTGGCTTTCTTTGTTGAAACCCGCTAAAAACAAAAACGAGACAGACAACAATGAAACAAAAAGTCAGCAGATCTTCAATTCATGAAAACAATGCTTGCAAACATGTACATGTTTCCTGCAATATATTGCTGGGGTCGTTATTTTTCAGCGTGTAGATTTCATTCAATATCAAGAAACAGACACTTAATGTGTTTAAATAAGTTGAAGCGTTAAAAATGTCCTTGCACTTGGTGTTCCTATAATTTTTGTCACCGCTGTACATGTACTATGTAAACGACAAAGAAAAACACACGTTAATAAATACAACGAAACCAACATTAACACATACACACAGACACACACACGCATTTGCCGTTTATTGGTGTTGATGTTCAAAAGTGTGCAAGCGTGAAAAAGCGGATATTTAAGCTTATAACAATATTTCCGCTTCGCAACAGTGAAATTATTACTGAAGTGCCAACAATACCACCAAACAACAGCAACTGCAGAAACAACAACTACACCGACAGCGCCAAACCAGCAATAATAATCAGCATTGTCATCATCGTCGTCGACGTAGTCGTCGACATTGGTTTTATTACAACAGCAAAGCGACTACAACAATATGCAATACCAACAGCAACAACATTAATGAGCAGTAAGGTAAAACCATTAAAACAACAACGACACAACAACAACATCCAGAACATTGCGGAAATACGCGCAAAATTCCAGCAACATTATTGACTACAATATGTCAAGCATACAACAGCAACAACAACAATTACGCCTGTATCAAAAACAAATACAAAATCGTGGGAGGCAGAGACAGAGAATTGTAAAAGGACCAGCAGCAATGACAACACCAACCAGAAAACCACCAACTACTACACCTACGTACAGCCAATGTTGTCAACTCTGATGTTTTCTATGCGGTTTTGTCGTTTATTTCTGCAGGTGTTCACTTTTAAGGATTTTCAAGCTTAAGAAAGTGGTATATTATATCCTTGTAGCGTAGTGGATCAATTTATGTTTGATTAACTTTTGGAAATATTGACAACTTGTTTTCTGAGTGTTAGCCATAGACTAATACATATATATAGACTTAACATTTCGCTCATCAAATTTCTGACATTTGGCCTGGTGTGATATGAACGTTTGATGTTGGAAATAATTGTTATAATAATACCAGATGGAGGCAACCGTTCAACCAGACCAACAAGAAAACAACGATGGCATTTTGTTTTGGGTGCACGGTGGGCTTGAACCAATTTTAACCTCGAAAATCCTGCACTTCCGGTTTCTCACTTGTTTCCTATTCCTACATGCCTACGGAGTATTCCTGTCAAATTTGAGCAAAATCGCCTGAGAGATTTTTTATTTTTTCGGAAAAATTGTTCTCTTATTTTAAATAAAAGTCCAGTTTGAATGATTAAACGATATTATTATTAAAATAACATAGTAATAGTAAATAATTACATCGAACAACAATAAAAATGCACAATTACACTCAAACTCAACGGCAATGAAGACTGTTATACTCGCAAATCGCTCGGTACAACTTGTCAGCATGGTCAGGATGATCTTTGGCTACTTTGTACTTATTCCACACATGTTTGAAATCGGAATGTACTGATTCCATAGCTGGTTCACTATAAAATCCTAGTCCAGCTTGCATTTCGCCACAAAAAAAAAACAGCATGAACTTTAGGCGTGTACGAAATTCCCAAATGTAAATAGGGCTGTTTGAAATTCGCGATCATTCGTTTGAAGTCAGGATCTAGTTTCATACTGAAACAAGCTTGGACGACAGTGTGGAAATCACCAAAAGCTTTCACGTACTTTAACGAACTTATACAGCAATTTGAACGGAGGAAATCGAGTTTTGACGGTAATTTTTTGCACGAATTTCAGTTGAAACCAGTACTTCCATGATAAACTTCATGCGTCACACTACATTTTTGCCCCCACTGAAAAGCATCTTGTTCGGACTCTTTCAATAAGTTGTTGTACAACGTGTTGACTACGCCAAGCTTCAAGTGCAGTTCTGGCGGGGGAATGATTTCCAGAAAAGTTCTGTCCTTGCTAGTATCCAAAACCGGAGGATTGATGCAATTCATAAATTTCCTCGCGTCTTGTTTCTTTTCTCCTGCTGCATGCCACTTCAAATAGTTCGTAAGAGAATTTCCCACTGTTCTGTAAAGACCACACTTGTCCATTTCATTCTTCGAGGAATAACACCACGTACTAGGATAAAAACTGGCGTGCAACATGATACCAACTAGGATGTTGGCGAGTTTCAGATCTGTCGCAACTGTTCCTTCGAAGTTGTTGATACCAATCGACGACCATAGTTGTACAACATTCGAATGATTTTCTTGAGTATTTGGCGCTATCGCGAGGACAAGTAGCTTATTCACTTCAGATTGTTTGAATTTTTTGCTGCGATTCTATCTTCGTACCTTTGGCGTTTCTTCTGGACTTTTTCTTCTTCGAGACCAACTGATTGAACAGATAGACATACCTTCAGAAACCTTCCACCGCCGTCGATTCCAAATTTCAGGTGTACCTCGTTCAATTTTCGGTTGTCCTTGATCATTTGCAGAAAACTCTCGAGATTGGAACAGTACACTACTGTTTCTGCTACTTCTGAAACCTCCTTACCTTTGACTGTTGTTAGATTAAATTTCTTAATAGTAAAAAATTCATCCGTGGCCGTCGGTGGTGCAATGGTTAGTGTGCGCGGCTCTCGTACATGAGATCCTGGGTTTGAACCCTGCTCCTGACCACCTAAAAAATTTCTTTCAGCGGCGGCGGTCACCTCGCATAGTGACGACGACACTATCGAGTATATAGCCATGACAAAGCTTCTCAAAATACCGTTCGGAATCGGTGTAAAACTGTAGGTTCCAATCAGTGAGTGAAAACTGGAAAACGCACAGCTCAGTGATTGTGAGAAGTTCTCCCCTGTCCCTTCATGGGATGTAATGGGAAACCATTTATTTTTTTTTTTAAAAAATTCATGCACCGCATGATTTTGTTGGCAAAGTTTTTGTTTCAGGTCTGGTTCAACTACTCGCCTGTTTTTGTAACCACGCGCGAAGCTGCTGCCACTTCGAGTGTTTTATTTTGAGTGAGTTGCAAATCCGTTTGTAGTTTCCGAAATTCGTCCACCAAAAATAGCTGACGTTTTTAAGAAGACGTTACTTGCCCGATAGTCACTTGGATATTACGTCCCCCACGAGTTTGCACTAACAAGATAGTTTTACTGTTACTTCCTGATTCGAGTGCCTTTGTTTTTAATGGCGAACTAACCACTTGATCTGCAGTTTTTGAACCTGCTGATGCAACTGCCTCCGTAATATTCAGGTAACGTGAAGTCAGATTGCATTTGTGTGATGTTACCGTATCCACCACAGCAAAACACGTACTACAACGAAATTGCGATGATTCGTCTGTAAGTTCGAAGAATCAAAATAGTTAACGATATCTCTACGGGAAAAAATCATAATATCAAAAACATGTTTTCACTTACAGGAAATTTGTGTTGAAATTTCTTCTGAACACTCTTTTACTATGCTTTTTATTTTACGCAAATGATTGCCGATCGCGAAATTTCCAGTCGCTGGTTTTCGAGCCAGTTCGCAAACAAAACAGTCACACGTAGCACTGATGCTTGATCTGGTAGGTTTCCGGATGGCCTTGAGATCTGAGAAATTTGAAAGTCTCACACAATTCTCTGAACCATCTTCCACTCGGTACAGATCTCTTTTGCAAGTCGAGCACAAAACACGGTGTAATCGACCATCCAGCGCATCGTACTCCACATATTTTTCGACTAAATCTTTCAAACCATCTTAGACGAGAAACATACTTTTTGTTTTCCTAAAGCACAGCAGACAGATTTCATTCCGATCTTCCGTGCGTCTTAGCTTTCGGTATTTTGACGTACATTGTTGGCCGTAAGGTTACAGGAAAAGTGTCATTTGATTCGAACAACAAATGCTGTGGCACAAAAAAAGAAGAAATATAAAATGTTTATAATTAAAATTCGAAAAAAACTAAAAAGTGAGGTTATTCTGAAATCCCTCAGGCGATTTTGCTGAAATTTGACAGGAATACTCCGTAGGCATGTAAGAATAGGAAACCAGTGAGAAACCGGAAGTGCAGGACTTTCGAGGTTAAAATTGGTTCAAGCCCGCCGTGGGTGTTAAAATTGTTGTGTTAAATACAACACAAATGTATGCTAACAATAACAGTCAATAAAAAAGTCCAAAATACGTTTAAATTTCTCAACCAAAACGACATGACAAATTTAAGTCAACAGTTCTTGTAGCTCCACCTGGTGTAAGCTGACCAGGTCCTGTCACACTAACCGCACCACGGAAACTAGGAAACGTCTGATGCAAGGAAACGTCAGATGAGACAAATTTTATCTCTTTACAGAATTACTCTATGGTATCAGCTGTGTTGTATTTGTTGAATTTTGAATAGAAATGTCGATAAAAATAATCATTAGGGCGCAAGTTTGTAACGAAACAACACTATTTGCCAAGGCTTACGTTTCATCCGCTTCGTTTAGTCGAGAATATTTTTGTTGCTCGGGAACATCAAGTCGCCATGGCGTTAGACACAATGGCAGTATTAGAATTTTTCGAAAAGACTAACGAACTGAAGACAAAGGTCTTTTAAGTTTTCACCACTCTTCCGTGTTGGATTCTCTGTTAAAGAAACTCATATTTTCAAATGAGTTGGATTTTCATCTCGGCGACTTTGTAACATGCTAAACTGCCGATTTCTATAAAAAAAATTTTCCCCATTACGTCCCATAAAGGGACTGGGAACAGCTTATCACAATCAGAGAGCTGCGCGATTACTGGTACTACACTCATTGACTCTGACCTGCAGCTTTACACCGATTCCGAATGTTTTTTTGGGAAGCTTTTTCATGTCTTATTGATTGATATTGTCGACTCTACTAAGCGAGCTGACCGTCGCCGCTGTGGGGCCTCAGTCCGAAAAGCTTGTTAAAAGTCAAAAATTTGACAGAAGCGTTTAGCAAAATCACTAAGGTAGCGGATAAAGAATTCAGATTTTTTGCAGTCGGAAAAAATTGTAAATGGTAGAACTGCTCAAAGTTGCCCGAATTTTACGTCTGCAAGAGAACCCGCATATTTAAAAAAATTTCCGCCTTCGAATTGTATTGCAGGCAAGCTAACATCAGTACATAAATTTCAGTGGCCATCTGTGGTGCAATGGTTAGTGTGCGCGTCTCTTGTACTTGAGATCCTGGGTTCGATCCCTACTCTGACCACCTTAAATTTCTTTCGACGGCGGTCACCTCACATAGTCACGTCGACACTGTCGAGTATTTATTCATGAAAATGCTTCTCAAATACCGTTCGGAACCGGTGTTAAACTATAGGTCCCAATTAGTGAGTATAAAACTAGAAAGCGCACAGCTCAATGGTTTGTGAGAAACTCTCTATAATCCCTTCATGGGATGAAACGTGAACCGTTTATTTATTTTTTTAAATTTCAGTCGGGTGAACCGACTTAAACATACCCTCAGCCTAAGTCATCCATTGCATCCGAGTTCTGTTAAAAAATTACTCTAATGTGACCACATTCAATATTATTTAATACCCAACATAGTTATGATCCCAAGTGGTTTCGAGAATTTTTCTGACTATCAACCAATTGTCGGCCCAATATTTATATGGGAGGTACCAAAATGGGTTGTTAATTTTTTATTTCACAGTAGCTTTTGGAAAAATTTTGATCAGTACCAAATTATGTTAGAATCGGTTGTGTTTTACTGGAGAAATAGAGTCGGTCAAACGGAAATACGCCCAATTTTTGTATGGGAGGTACAGAACTGGGCGTGGTCCAGAAGTCAATTATTAATTACACAGGAGCTGTTAACAAAATATTGCCTAGTATCGAATTTCATAACGATCGGTTGTGGTTTATGAGTTATCTTGTCGATCTTGTTGAACCGCCCAACTTTTGTGTGGGAGGTACCAGAATGGATATGGCAAACCCGCTCATTTCCCATTGGAAACTGGCATTTGACTAACTATTATATTGTACGAAATGTGATAAAGATTGCTTCGGTTTTGCGGATCTTTTCGAACCGAACAACCAGACGGTCAACCAACTTTTGTATGGGAGGTACCAAAATGGGCGTGGCGAAATCACCCTAGGCTTAGTCAGTGATTGACGTTTGATGACATGATGCCTTATACCTAATTTCATTAAGGTTGGAAGTGTTTCACACGATTTATCAGCTTGAAAATCCGGACGACTACCAAGCTCTTGCATGGGAGGTACCAGAATGGGCGTGGCTATCTCGCCCATTTTCTTCAGTTAAATAGACATATCCAGATTATTAACCAATGCGTGGGTTGAAACTAAACACATCTACCAGGAAAAAGTATTAGAGGATAATGATTTTGTTAAATGTTTCGATTTTTATGGGAGGTATCAGAAGGGGCGTGGCCAAAAGACCCATTTTCAATCCCAAACTAATTTTGGGCAGCTAATGGTCATTGGCAAAATTTCACTGTGATCGGTAAAGACTTACGGCAGTTATCGTGTTGACCAGACGGACATGGCTCAATCGTCTAAAAATGTCCTAAATCGAATTTCAGCCAAAGATACTAAGATATCTAAGATTCTCTGCGTTACATTTTTTCCCGTATTAAATGATACATACCCCATCCCTATGGGTGAGGGTATACAAATGGTTTCACATTACATCCCATGAAATAGTAGGGGCGAGCTTCTCATAACCAGTTACCTGTGCGCATTTTACATTTACAGTCACTGATTGGGATCTACAGTTTTGCACCGGTTCCGAACGGTATTTTGAGAAGCTTTTTAGAAAAAGGCTAATTATACAGCCGATCATTTCCAATGTATTGGCATAATAAGTTGATTCTTATATTGTGTACTTTTTCACCAAGTGCAAATTTGCATGCGCACTATATTTGATTTAGTTCTACTTTGCTAGAACATAACTTAAAAAGTGACGGTTTGTTACAGGAGACATTACCTACGGACGGTTTATTATACAATTCTTTAACTAATTTAACTAAAATTGGCTGCACCATCTTGCCCGTTTACATGCTACAACAATAAAACTGCAGTAACCTGGTAACAAACACATATTGCAGGTGGTGCTAAAAGTACAGCGCAGAGCGGATATTTTGTTAGTCTTAAACTAAAAAGACAGTGGGGAAAACAACGAGAGTTACAGGTAGAGTAAATCAGAAAGGGTTATAAAGGAAATTCTGCAGCCAATTAATGGATTAATGTAAAACACAATCAAAAAGGCTCATAAATAGAATGAAAGATGTAATTAGAGATATCCAGTGGAAATAAAATTACTTACTTACTTAGGCGACCTCAAACAACCCAGAGGGGTAAAAGGCCTTACAAAATGAGGACAATGTATTTCTCCAACCGACTCGATCTTCAGCTTTTCTCCTCCAATTGGTAACACCAAGCCTTCGAAGGCAATCTTTCACCTGATCTTTCCAAAAAAGTCTTGTCCGTCATATTTTTCGATGTCCTTCGAATACCTCTGCGAATACATTTCTCACAGGTTCATTCTGATCCCATTCTACTAACATGGCGTAGCCAGCATAAACACTATATTTTTATAATCATAATTACGTCGATGTCGGGACACAGATTATTCAACTTGTGGTTTATCCGTTGTCGATACTCGCCGTCTTCTATTATAGGACCATGTTTTTCGGACCATTTTTCTGTCGAAGACTTCCAGTGAGCCGAAGCCTCTGTGTGGGAACAGCAAGCAAAAGTTTCTGCGTAAGAACAGCAAGCCGAAGCCTCTGTGTAAGAACAGTAAGCTGAAGTCTCTGAGTGAGAACATGAAGCCAAAGCCTCTGCGTAAGAACAGCAATCCGAAGCCTCTGTATAAGATGTATTTGCTGTCTTGATATGGACAGCGTTAAAAATGACTCTTGATTCTTTTGAGAACTAGAGCCGCAGATCGAGTGCAACGGTCTTATCGAGTTGTGCGTTCGAAAGCGACTGACTGATCAGGTTCAGTATTAGGTACTCCGGCTGTATTGACGTGTTACCCTTGAAGTGTTTCTGAAACTGAATTTGGTACCAATTTCGGTCGTTATATACGAAATTATTTTTAATTCGGTTGTTGCAACAATAAGTTATAGAAACTTTAGTGGACAGAACGAAGATTCAGCTGCCACAACCGAATTAATTTTGTCGATGATTACGAAATGAGGTTGCTTCAACTGAATCTCATTTGTGGGGACTAAATTCGGTCGTGGCAACCTCAATTTGGTCGTGGCAACCACAATTCGGTTGTGGCAACCGCAATTCGGTGACAACAACTGAATCTACGCTTGCTACAACCTCTTTTCAAACAAATAAGTCTCTGAGTGTGAGTGTGATTGTTGGCGAGCGAGGTTGGCTGATTGAAATGTTTGGAGTGAGCGACGTAGGTTATGACTGACTGGCCAGAGAAGTATGGGGATGTGAATGATGGTGAATGTATACAAAATATAGTGTTTACTTAAATAATGTGCGGGCTTATTATGCCGTCACGTTACAATTTCTGTTTCAAATGCTTTTTTAGTTTTGAAAATATATTCATTATTTCAAAAGTTATGATGCTTTCAGCGACAAAAGGCAAGAGGCCCCACTGTGAGTCTTCGAAAGAAATGTACGGTGGTCAGAGTAAAGATCGAACCCACATTCTTATGTACAAGAGCCGCGCACACTACCCATTACACCACCTAGGGTCATAGTTGGTTTAATTGTAGATGCAACAAATTAATCGTCAATGAAGATCGCTACATAAGTGTTGTAAGTGATTTTTGTTGGTCGGAAATCGGGGAATATACATATTGTTACGAATAAGTAAAAGCTTTTGCTTGCTCTTAATGACTCTACTAACATTATGTAAATAACAGGCGGTTAGTGCTGCGCCTGAAAGTATGCATTGTAACAACGTACCAAAGTATGCATTGTAACAACGTACCAGTTAAGATAATTCTCCACTTTTCGGGAATAAAACAACGCAAAAAGGACAAATAAGGATGCTTATGTATAAAAAAGCAGGATGTTTATGTATAAAAAACCTTAATTTAAACATTAAATATCCACAATTTAAATTAAATAAAACTGTAAATCGCTACTCTACTAAATGTAGTGCGATTTCCTAACTTCGAGAGTTGGCAGCTTTGTTTAAAACAGTGTAATCTACAACGGCAGCGCACCGCAAAATAAAAGCATACAAGCCGATGTAATGCGAGCTTATTAATATCTATCCCAGCAATAAATTTTGAGGATGAGTTTGGGAATGAAAGAATAACAAGAAAGATTAGGTTAAATAACCAGTTTATGCATGCTGAGAATAACGGCCCCAGCAACATATTGCAGGAATCATGTATATGTTTGCAAGCATTGTTTTCATGAATTGAAGATCAGCTAATTTATTGGTTCTTTATTGTCTGTCATATTTTTGTTTTCAACAGTTTTCAGCAAACAAAGCCACATTTGGGTCACAAAAACATATACTATTGAATAGCAAACACATGTAATATTGAGTAGCAAACACAATGTGTTTGGACACAAGTATACGATATTTGTGACAAGCTACAAACAGTTTATATACGAAACTGGACTGATTTTTCATCATGCGTTTAATATATCATGACCTGATTCCGGTTTTTAATTCTCAAAATCAATTTGCAAATGATTGGGAAAATATGTAAAAAGAAAACAGATCTCCATTAATTTTTGCAAACTTCCAAATTGTTGTTTGGGTAATAAACAGTGTAGATACAAAAACAAAATTGTTAACCACATAAAAAAAAATCAAATAATAAAAACAACAGCAACAAAGTAAAAATAATAACCAACATTAATAATTATGTCGAGAATATAAATGTGAATGAGTGAAATGTGTGTAAGTGTGTGTGCGTTTTTATTTCCCTCTTGTTAATAGAACGCGCAACAAATTTATTGTTTAATACCAACACAACAACACTGATACTCTTACACACACACAAACACACACGCACAGGTATGTACATGAACACAATGCAAAAGTCATTTATAATAAGTAACAATACATATACATACATACAAACAGACTTTGACGATATACACACACAATTATATACTTACAGAGGTGTTATGCTCTGACAAGGGAGAAGAGAAGACCGAATAGGTGACATTATGACATTGTATATAACAATTATTATATAAACGTGCCTTAACATTAAATACAGACATAAATATACACACACACACACACTAACGTGTATAAAAACAGACATAAACACACACAGCCTTACGTACATACACCCATACACTTTTATGGTAGCAGTGACACGCACACTGTTACACAAAGAAATAATTGTGTTTCTTCATAACGAGGACAAGACAGAAAATATGACGGCTTTACCTTTCTTGTACTCTTACGTACAGAGCATAATTTCTTTCTTTTAGCTATTGTTGTTGTTGTTGTTGTTGCAGCTGCTGTTACACTTTCAACGACAGTCGTGAAGAAGAAGTTACGCTTATAACATTGTATGGCATACGCTCGGGGAATATTGTCTGGTCAACTAGTGACAATAAAATTATTATTATCGCCGACTAGATAAAGGGTGTCTCAGTAAGATTGCACTTTTTAAATTTAGTATAATTTATTTTTGTGCAAGTGGCAACTCCGAAATTTAGCAGCTGTCATATCTGTTTATTTCGATTATTAAAAATGTAGCACTTTGCGAAAGAACAACGCGTTACAATTGTGAAAAGTTATTATAAAAAGTTGGAAAGTTATTCTGAGACTGCTCGCAAACTTCGAAGAATATTCAGTCGAGACGTTTCACCTAATGTGTCAACCATTCGAAGAGTTGTCAAAAAATTTGAAGAAACTGGGTCGGTCATGGCAGTAAGACTCCTGTGCGTCAAAATACCGGTCGGTATCTTGAAAACATTGCATTTCACGAAGCACTATGCAGCGCAGTTTGACAAAGGACCCCCACCTTCATGCGTACAAAATTCAGGTTACTCAGGAGTTCAAACCAGCAGCCCATGGAAAGCGCCAACAATCGTTCAATGGGTAATGGAGCAAAATGAAATCAATGCCAATTTTTCAAAAAAGTCATCTTCCCCGATGAAGCTCATTTTCATCTGCATGGCTTCGTGAATACACAAAATTGTCGAATTTGGGGCTCAGAAAATCCTCATGCAATCCATGAGAAACAAATGCACCCACAACGAGTAACTGTCTGGTGGTGTGGATTTTGGTCAGGCGGCGTAATTGGGCTATAGTTTTTTTAAGATGAGGCCGAAATTGCAGTGACTGTGAAGGGCATTCGTTACAGGAACATGATAACGGAGTTACTGTGGCCTCAATGGGACCTGCCACACCCCGCATGAAAGAATCGATTTACTGCAGCAATGATTTCCAGAACAAATTATATCAAGAAGTTCTGATATAACTTGCCACCGAGATCATGAGATTTAACGCCGTGCGATTAGATCGCATGATTTAACGCCCTGCGATAATATGTAAATGAGGTGAACTTGTTAGTCTTAGCGTATGAGTTATATTTTACTTTTATGATAAATATCGTATCACTCATACGCAAGCAAACATGCGCTGGTTGGGACCGATTGCAAAAAAGTGGTATTAATATCATAACTTCTAAAATATTGGTAGGATTATTTTAGAAAGTACTAAGCATTTGTTGCGGAGGAGTCAGGATTTCAGAACATGATATTCAGAATCACCTTGTTTCAACGTGCGTTATGCTACAGGGTCACAAAGTTCAAAATGCAGGGGTTCAAACTTTCATCGCATGTAACTTCTAAACTTGTAACCCGATTTTAAAGTTTTATTGTTTTTGAGATTCTACTAAATCGTACAAAAAAAATACATGTAGTGCCGTGTGTGATGCTTCTAACCGTTACAACGATATTTGCAATCAAAATTATAAAATTTAAGGTTTTCAACTGAGTTTGTTTAGTTTTGTGTTAATAACTTGGTCATTTCGAGTCAAGATATAGTTCTAAAAACATAGCTACAGTAGCAAGACTTAAACAAAATGTCAGTAAACCACAAATTCAGAAATGTATGTTGAATAAATTTTTAAATTATATGAAACTGTTTGGTAACTACAACTTCCCAAAATATTTTCAACCTGAAAACAACGAAATTCTTTTGGAAAAGGTACCATCATTCATTCAGTAGTTTCTTAATTTCTTGTAAAAAGGATATAGTACATTTGTTTGGCTTTTTTTTGAAGCAGAGACCTTGGAAAAGGTACTAAATGTCAATTACTACCTTTTGGACATTCACCCTACAGCCAGCCTTGTCTGAAAATGGGTGATTTTTGAGCAAAATTTTAAATTTTCGAGTTTGGGAAATCTTTAGATTCTTGATTTTTATACATTTTTTAAATTAAAATTGTTGTCTGAAATGTTATTAACTACCTAACCAAAAAAGTCCTGTTCCTACACATAATCTTGGTAAAGAACGCTGAATTTGTGAAAATACTTGAATTTTAAGAAGAGATTACATTGGGAATAAAAATCAACACAAAAATTAAAATTTAAATCAAAAGAAATTTTATAATCTACAGACCGATACATGACATTAACATATAAAAATGATTTCGCCCATATGGCCACCGCGGCTGCTCATGACGAAGTGCATTCTGAACGTCTAATTTTGGGTCACTTTTTCGAGCATTGCTGGCCGTATACCACGAATAACAAGAACAATTAATGCCTCCAAAGTGTCAATTGCTGGTGGTTTATCAGCAGAAACCAGTGACTTTACGTAGTCCCACAGGAAATACTCGAGAGGTGACAAAATTGCACGACCTTGGAGGCCAGTTGACAGGTCCATTTCTAGAAATCAACTTATCGCCAAATTTTGATTTAAATAAATCGATGGTTGCGGTCGCCGTATGTCACGTAGCGGCATCCTGTTGAAACCACCTATCGCCCGGATCATACTCATTCATATTTCGAAAACGACAAATCAGCCTCATCGCTGAACATAATTTTGCGATAAAACATCGGGTCAGTTTCCAACTGCTGTAGAGCCTAATCGGCGCAAGAACCACGCAGATATTGGTCTCGTGTCTTTAATTCCTGCACTAGCTGTATCTTATACGGATGTAGGCCAATATCTCTGCGCAAAATGGACGGACAGAGCCCCAATTCCTGCGACCGTCAACGAATCGATAAATTTGGATCTTCTTCCTCAGTTTCGTCTACAGTGGCGACATTCTCTTCAGTTCATAACATCATTTTCAGAGTATGTGGTATGAAACCTATCCACAGTTTGACGGATCGCTTTGTCAGATGGACGATTATATAGGCCATAAAAATCATGAAGTCCTCTATTAGTTGCGCGAATCGGTGACTGATTTTCAAAGTAAATTTGGATGATTTCGTAGCGTTATTCAAGTGGCCATCGGTGGTGCAATGGCTAGTTTGCGCGGCTCTTGTGCATGAGACTGTGGATTCGATCCCTGCTCTGACCACCTTGCATTTCCCTCGACCACGGCCACCTTGCTTAGTGATGGCGACACTATTGAGAACGTAGTCATGAAAATGCTTCGAAACCGTTGTAAAACTGTAGGTAGCAATCAGTGAGTGAAAAATTAGAAAGCACACAGCTCACTTGTTATGAGAAGCTCTCCCAATACCTTCATGGAATATAAGGGAAAGGGTATTTTTTTAAATCGCATTACCCTACATAAAGGGGTTTTCAATAAGAGCGCTACAAAAGTTTTTTTAAATAAAACAAAACCGGTTTTAGATACCAATGAAATTCTTTATTCCTGTGAAAGTACGTTCGATGCCATTATGTATGGAACTCGATTTCTTTTCCATGGCCACCACGGGCTCGCTTGCAGAAGTCCAGACGCTGAACCTAATTTTCAACGGTTTTCAAGCATAAATCGGCCGATACTGCTGCAATTTCACGTTCGATATTCGTACGAAGTTCATCAATCGTCGTTGGCTTGTTGGCATAGACCATAGACTTGACGTAGCCCCACAGGAAATAATCTAACGGCGTCAAATCGCACGACCGAGGCGGCCAATCGACTGGGCCATTTCGTGAGATAACACGTTCACCAAACTTGGTTTCCAATAAATTGATTGTGGCATTCGCTGTGTGGCTTGTGGCGCCGTCCTGTTGGAACCAAATGTCCTCCAAGTCCATATTATCCAATTGGGGCAAAAAATATTCGGTTATAATTGAACGGTAGCGATTCGCATGAACAGTAATGTGCCGGTCTTGATCGTCACGGAAGAAGTACGGCCCAATGACTCTGCCGGCCCATAAACCGCACCAAACCGTAATTTTTTCGGGATGCAATGATGACTCATGGATTACGTGTGGATTGCTGTCTGATCAATAACGCATATTTTGCTTATTGACGAAGCCAGTCAGCCAAAAATGAGCCTCATCTCTGAAGACCATAAATTGGACGTAGCGCTCTTAAAGTTGAGGCCACTGACTCCAAATTTCGGTAGTAAATTTTAATAATTTCGAGTCGTTGTTGGCTCGTATATCTTTCATGATGAAATGGCAAACCTTACTGAAGAGAAATGTCAAAAGAGCGGGAAAAAATATGGCGTCGTTTGCTGTCCCTATCTATTTACTTTTGTAGCGTCTCTGTTGAAAAACCCGTTATTTCATCGAACGGTAGTCACGTGCTGAAAAAATATATTTTAGTACTCAAAAATGTTTATATATTTTTTAGAACAGGGTTGTTTGAACGGATTTGATTTTAATAAACATTAATTTAAAATAATAAATGCCGAACATGGATATCTTATACCTATGCGTATGAATAATAAAATTAATCGTATTCGTATGAGTAATAATATTAACCAAAACATGAGAAAGTCTTGTAATGAAAATATATTTTGGTAATGAAAAACTGTTAGATATTTTTTAGAACAGGCTTTTTTGAACGGATTTGATTTTAATTGGCATTAATTTTAAATTATAAATAGAGGAAGGTCGGCATGTATGGATGCCCAACAGAAATATCTTATACGTATGCGTATGAGTAATAACATTAATCGTGAAATCGTTAAAATCATTAAATGTGTAATAAAATTAATCAAAACAAGAGATGGGTTTGTAGTAAAAATATATTTTAGTAATAGGAACTATTGTATGTATACTATTTAGAACAGGCTTTTTTGAACGTATTTAACTTTAATTTGATTTTAAGAAACAGGAAGATTTGTATATACAGACGACGCGAGCGTATGAGTAATAAAATTAATTGCATGCGGATGAGTAAAAAAATTAATCAAAAGAGGAGATGGTTTTGTAATAAAAATATATTTTAGTAATGAAAATTGTTGGACGGATTTGATTTTGATTTGCATTAATTAATTACATAACCTAAATTATATAAGATGATGGTTTCAAAGTTTGTGTGACTTCATCTTCAGCGGTGTCTGGATGCCTAAACAACCCAATCTCGTCTGATATTATATCCCTACCAATAGTATTACTGTAGTTCTCTTTGAGTGTATTCGTCGGCTTTATCCGATTCCATTATTATTGTAATTCTTACGTGTATATGTGTGTATTCTCTCATGTATAAAATATGAATGAGAATATGAGAGTTTATTGCATCAGCTAAAGCCGCGAAAATGTAACGGCAGCAACAAAGCGCCATCAACAATAAGCTTTAATTATAACCTATATACTACAATATATTAACATACACTCGTGCATATATATATGATACTGTATAACAACTTTATACATATCTATGTACTTAAATTCATATAAAATATTCCTATCAGAAATTTGCCACGTTGGTGTTGTGTATTTTTTTATTAATACTCGAATACACATACGAAAATATGAGATATCATAAATTCTGTGTCAGCTAAAGGATATTTTTTCAGTGTAACGTGATTTTGGCTTAGCCGCATCGAAGGACTATGCACTTCTGTCCACGAATAACTGTATAAGGATGTGGTCCATTTTTTGTGGCCAGGAGTTTGAAAGGCATAGGTTATTCTTCTGCTGGGCAGTGGTATCTTTATTTTATGTCCGAAATTTTAGGCAAAACATCCCTCCTTTACACAATGATCAAATTATAATCCTTATTTTCTCATGAAAATCCTGAAACACACTTCATCCTGAAACACACACACTTTATTGAGATATAAATATCTTATTTTCAAAACGTCTTTTACACAACTTGCACATTTTTACAATCCCTGCGAATGGATCCAAATCTGAGTCAACAAAGATCCAACATTTACCGTTGAAAATGTCAATGTCTGAAATGGTTCTCATATCATTGACGACAGTCGTGAATATCCTTGGACTTTCCCGAAAAACCAAATCGTACAACCTTAATTATGTAAATATCCAACAACTTCAACAGCCACCACAACTGTATGTGCGCTTCACTTCTTGCCCTCCAGTGTGGCAACAACACTTCTCCGTTGCCACAATCATTCGGCATTCGGCATTCAGCCTGATGACATATTGACAAGGCCACTAAGTAAGTGCGAAAGGGGTGGATCAGGGTGGTGGTTGTACGATGGCCTTTTACAACAGATCTATATATTACCAGGTGGTTGGTTCCAAGTGTGTGGAGCCCCCCCCTATTGGCCTTAAATCACAAGTGTATGTGTTTTTGTGTTTGTGTGTAAAGGAAAACGAAATAGCAACCGACGACAAGACATTCACAATTCAGTACTCTGCTACACAATTTTTGTTTGTAAAGATTTGTAATTGTATATGGGTCGAGGTCCTTCGAGTGACTTTTCTTCAATTTAGTTACATTTTATATTATACTAGTATTTGTGCTCATATCTGTTATACTGATAGATGGGCTCAATATAAAGTGTTTCCCCACACAAATGTCTAATATAAAATTGGATTGATTTGCTAAAATGTCAAATGGGAGGAATTTCATTCGTGTGGTGGAGATTCAAAAAAATGTTTTATAAATTGCAGAACATAAAGTGCTAAAAATTGATGTTAAAAATCACTTTATTTCCGTTTAGCAGATTTGTCTCGAACGCCTCTTAAATGTTGTTAACTGAAGGAAGAATAGAGGATTGACAACCCAGTTGTTAAATAATAATGATAATAAAATCGGTATGTAAAGATGATCAACAGGGATATCTCATACGTATGCGGATGAGTAATAAAATTAATCGTATGCGAATGAGTAATAATAATAATACTAAAATTAATCATACGCCCCAATAAAACGTGGTTTTTAAAAACTATCAAGATGACAAAAGTCAGTTATTTTTAAAAAATTAAATTTAATATTAAATTAATATTAATATTTAAATCGTTTCCACGTTGCCTGATTATGAGTATATTATTGGTTGATAATTTGGATATAATTCAACGATAATTATGTCACTGGCATTGACAGTTTTCTCAAAAATCGATAACAGTGATCTGTAAATCGGTTAAATGAGGACTAAAATCGATGAACTATACGAAGATTATTACCCACTAAAGTCGACATTGCCAACTTATGTGCCACAATTTAAAGATTTGGCCACACAATTATTGGAGTAAATTTTGAAATCTAAAGGGTGACCCAATAAAAATGCACGATATAATTTAAAAACGAAATTCTTATTTTTTTAACGAGTGGTGATTTTTTATTGCTTTGTATCGGAGCATGGAATAAAATATCAGGCAAGTGGACCCCGCGACAGGTCCTTATACAATTTTCGATTACATTTTGACACAGATGTGACCATGGAGATTTAGTTCAGCTCAGTAGAATGAACTAAAACAAAAAAAGGCTTCCAATTAAATCCTAGGAATGGATTGGGGAGAGCTTTTTGGCAACCAGTGAGCTGTGTGTATTCTAGATTTACACTCACTGATTGGGATGAACAGTTTTACACCGGTTACACCAGTATTTTTGAGAAGATTTTTCATGGCTAAATACTCGATAGTGTCGCCGTCACTAAGCAAGGTGACCAGCGTTCTCATGCACAAGAGCCGCGTTCACTTGCCATTGCTCCTCCGATGGCCACCCTCCAATGAAGTATGACAAAAAATATCCATAAAATGGCCTTCGGCTCTGATCACAGGTCCTTGATATTCTCATAAAATTTCCGATGCAGTTTTGACACAGATGTGTCTCTAGACATTTAGTTCCGCTCAGCAGAATGAACAAGTTCGTTCATTATCAGTGTGTAGTTTAATACGCATATAACTAGCGAAGACACAAACCAAATGTGGTTATTGTGAGTGGTTATGCAAATGTAATTTTGGATCCTTTTTGGAATACATGAATTTTCCAGGGAAGTAGTGAACTAATTTTATCAAAATTTTAAAAAAACATCGAGAATTTCTTATCTTATGCCTAGGACTATTATGGTATTTTTTGTCATTGACGCCAAACCTTCTCTTTACAAGATATACTTTTCTTTCTTCCCGGTTTTTTTTATATGAAGGGCGTATGTTCAGATAACGTATACGAATCTTAATATGTGGGGACAAAGTTGGATACCTAGTATCTGGCGACATTCTCAGTATCCCCTTGATGGACGCCACCCCTTCCGCTTTTTACATATACCCACTCGATAGAAGTGGTAGGGTCCCACTTTTGTATGATTCGGGTTTGGGCTGGACGTATACGTCATCTGAAAATGTAGAGCTCAAATGAGAAAATGTGGATTTAGGACGAGTGGGCGTAGCATTAACACAAAAGGGGTGACGCCGATTACAGCAGTATCATAAATAGTGTCCCATAGTATCCCCAATTTTTAAAAATGGGTTCTTTATGTAATACAATTAAAGAAGGGATTGGGAGGGGTGTTGTTGATCGCGGACATACTGAGAATGGTCTTAGATACTAAGTATCCAACCCTGTCTTTACATTTTTAAGATTCGTGTTTAGACAGGGCTACCGTAAATTCACCTTTCATATAAGAAACTGGGGAGAAAACGGATGAGTGTGTATATTTCAGAAACAGAGGGGTCGAGGTCGATGGCAAAATGCCCTAATTAGTCCTAAGCATAAGTCAACATATTTTCGATGTTCTGTAAAAATTTAGTTATAATTGGTTCAGTACTTCTCTGACAAATGCATATTTTCTAAAAATGCTCAAAATTATGTTCGCGTAACCATTCACAAACTCCTGTGTGGTTTGTGTCTACGCTAATTCCACTTCAGAAAATATGTACTTTAGAACTTCTCTTTGAAAATTAGAAAATATCAACTGAAAATCAGATAATCAAATCAAATTCAGAAAACATACATTAAAGATCTGACAATATCAACTGAAATTCAGAAAACATCAATTGATATCCACAAATTGAGAATTGACATTTCGAAAACGTAAATTAAAATTCAGAAAAAATTTAGAAAACAGCAAATGATATTAAGAATTAAGAATTTAAATTTTTACAAGGATTTTTCTAAATATCAATTGATATTTTCTGAATTTCAATTGATGTTTCCCGAATTTCAATTAATGTTTTCCGAATTTCAATTGATGTTTTCCGAATTTCGAATGAGTGCTTCTGAATTTCAATAAATATTTTATGAATTTTAATTTGAGTTTACTGAAGTTCAATTGATATTTTCTGATTTTCATATAGAAATTTTGAATTTTAATTGGTATTTTCTGAATTTCAATTGGAAGTTCTAAATTTTATGTCATATTGAAGTTCTAAATTTCAATTGATATTTCTGAATTACAGTTGAAAATGGTGGCGTTATAAGTTAACAGGAGTGAATCGTTCAATTGAACTTCACTGTTTTAAATTGTAATTCTGAAAATGTCAATTTCAATTCGGAATGTCCAATTGAAATAAAAGGAAAGTAATTCAGAAAATACCAGTCGAAATTTAGAATTTTATTTGGAAATCTGGAAATATCAACTGAAAATCAAAAAAAATTAATTGAACTTCAGTCAACTCAAATTAAAATGTAGAAAATATCAATTAACATTCTGAAACAAATCATTAGAAATTCGGAGAATAATAATTACAATTTTCAAAAACATCAATTACAATTCAGAAAATATCCGTTGAAATTCAGATTAATAGAAATTCACAAAAATTTCAATTGGAGTTGCATCTAGTCATATACTTTACATTTGGCTGAATTTCAATTGACATTTCGGGAATATCATTTGATGTATTCTGAATGTCAATTGATATTTTGTGAGTTGCAATTGATGTTTTCTGAATTTCAGTTTCCAATTTCAAAATTTCATTTGATGCATTCTCAATTTCAATTGATATTTCCTGAACTTCAATTGATGTTTTCTGTAATTCAATTGATATTTTCTGAGTTTTCTAAATTTTAAGTTGTATTCGGCGAATTTGTATCTTAATTTATATTTTCTGAATTAGAATTGGAAAGGTGTTGTTTTTTCGGGAACTACACAACTGTATGTAGATGTATCTCACCAATGACGGGTGGGATCTCGGCCTTGATATAAGGAATTGTTTGTGGTCTTTAGAAGTTACATCGCACGTTCTTGTGGGCCAGTTGACATCGGAATTTCGAGAGATGTAACCACATGTCGTCCTCATCCTGAAACTACATGTCGTCCTGATCCATTCCGTCCAGGCCACTATAATTTCGCTATCATGTTCCTGTAATGAATGTCATTCAGTGTCACTGAAATTCTGGCCTCGTTTTCAAAGAAATAAGGCCGAATCACGCCGCCTGACCAGAATACTCAACAGACAGTCGCTCGCTGGGGAAACATTTCTTTCTCATGGATCACGTGCTAATTTTCGCAAAGTCAACAATTTTGTTTATTGACGAACACATTCAGATGATAAGGCGCCTCAGCAGTGAAGATGATTTATTTCGAAAAATCGCCGTATTCTTCACTTTGCTCCTTTACCCATTGAACGCATTGCCGGCTGGTTTAATCTCCAGAGTCTTTCGTCCAACATCGCTGTGTGGTGCTTCGCGAAATTTGAAGTTGTTGTGGTCGATGCCGAATTCGTGATGACGGGTTTTCGACGACACTCTCGTTTACAGAAGCAATGTTTTTAAGAGATGGCCGCTACGTCAATGCATAGGAGACTTACAATCCATAATCGATCCATGTTTTTCAAATTCACTCCCATGCCACTCTTCGAATTGTTGACACTCTAGGGGCACTTCCACAATTGAAAATGCCACGAAGTTTGCGACTGGGGCCATGGTAACTTTCCATAATTTTGTAATGGGATTTCACAAGGTTAATGCATCCTTCCTTTGAATAGCGCCACATATTTAATAATTTCAACATTCCCAGATGACAGCTGACAAATTTGGGAACTACCACTTGCACAGGGGGAAAATGCCAAAAATCTTGCACTTGTATTGGAGTAGCCTATATTAGGTAACCCGCAATCATCGATTCGAAACTGTTGTCTTTGACCTACCTAGACTCAAATTAACTTAATTTACCCTTGTAGTTCAGTAATAGATTGGGGATAACTTTTTACAGTCTGTAATCTGAGCTCTTTCTCTTTGGATCTCTGCCGATCGAGGCATATAGTTTTTTTCAAAGCAAAAAAGCAAACGTATAGAAATAACAGGGCAACCGCCGAGTACGTCTCGGGATCAAATTGTTGTGAGGCTTGGAAATAATCAGACTTTAGTCTACAGAGATATAAAGCAAATTGCATCTAATAGAACTAAACAAAAATATAATATCTTGCTGTACCAGGCGGGTATACTAGGGCGTCCCATCAATAAAAATATTTTTTTTGCTCAAGCTTTATTTGAAAGCTAAGAGGGTAAAGTATTTTTGGGAATTTTTACAGATTTTTCGGAAGTGGTTTAGAGGTAGCGCAAGTCGAATTTCCCCCAAAAATCTAATCTGGTATTCCGGGGGATTTTTGAATTTTACTTAAAACTCGGTGAATAACCACGATTTTCTTAGTTTGTAAGTCAACATGTTTGAAGCTAAACATCTAAATTTTTATTGTCTATGCTTAAACCACCAGTCTTGGCAATGATGTTCCTCAATATTAAATTAAATTAAATTTTCGTATTAAATTTTTTCGTAGATTATGGGTAAATTTTGAAAATAACGCTTTAAATCATTTAAAATTCCTATGAAAATTTAAAAAACTAATGACGCAGTTTAAAAGGCGTATAAATTCCAAGCAATTTTGCAAAAAAAAAGTTTTGAATTTGCATTTACTGTTCCAGAGTAGTACCACTTTAAAACCTTTTACCCATTGTATAAAACTAATAGTATTATAATCGGTTTGCTATTTTTGCATCGGATTTGCTTTAAATTTCTACGAAGATATAAAATACTAATGATGCACTTTAAAAGATGAATAAATTCCAAGAAATTTTGTGAAAAAATGTTTTGAATTTGCAGTTACTGTTCCAGAGTTATGCCACTTTAAAACTCTTTACCCATTGTATGAACCTAGTAATATTATAAACTGTTTATACATTTTCATCGGATTTGCTTTAAAAATTTTATTACTGAAAAAATCTACATGCGCTAAGTAACAACAGAGAATTACACGCAGCAAAAAATGACCCCGGAAACATATTGCAGGAACCATATATATGATTGCGTGCAAACATATATATGTTTCCTACAATATATTGCTGGGCCGCTCGACTATGTAGTAGGAACTTGATAGAAAACAGAGGGATAGGCGAGAGAATGATAACACTATGCAACAAAATTTAGGTTTTTGCTTTTCAGATTTAAATTTTAAGATTTCAATTATTAAAAAAGGACTCAAATGACATATGTAAATTCTCGTCTGCGTGGATTCTCGTCTCTAGTGAAATCTACTCCACAAAAAATTGGTAGCACATTTGGATACTTTGCCGGTCATTTTGATGCAATGTCTTGACTTTGTTTCCAAAAAGGACAAAACGGACGTCTGAAAATAAAGATAGAGAATTTTGGTCTGTGACGATCCATAATGAAATCTAAAAAAATAAATGGTTTACCATTACATCCCATGAAGGGACCGGGGAGAACTTCTCACAATCACTGAGCTGTGCGCTTTCCAGTTTTCACTTACTGATTGGGACCTACAGTTTTACGCCTATTCCGAACGGTATTTTGAGAAGCTTTTCAATGGCTATATACTCGATAGTGTCGCCGTCACTAAGCGAGGTGATCGTCGTCGAAAGAAATTTTTAAGGTGGTTGGAGCAGGGATCGAACCCAGGATCTCCTGTACAAGAGGCGCGCGCACTACCCATTGCACCACCGACGGTTCACATAATGAAATCTAATGAGGAATAAATTCGTAAAACATTTTGCATCCGAGGCTGGTCATTTTAGTGTAAATTTTTGAACAAAATACCCTTTAAACTTTGAAATAGAACATTTGATTTTTAAATTTATTTCGCCCAGTATCGGATAAGAATATTCGAACTTGTCACGCCCATAAAAAAAGTGTAGCTACACAGCGGTGTAAATTTTTGGGGTTTGACTGTACTCACCTAGTGTGATCATTTGGCGTAGGAATCGTCAACTCCAAAAATTGGTGTTGCACAGTTGTAATCAACCAGAATCAAACCATAGAGAAAACTAAGTTTAAATAGTATTTTATTGATACTAATGACAGAGAAATTAAGTTTTTTGTTGGTTGCATCGAACGAAAATATGCATCCCCTTTTATTTCCGTCCGTTTTACCTCCAATTAAAGAGTAAAATTCAACAACAACTCGAACTCAGTGAAATGGCCTACTACCATGTCGTTATCGAAAGTACGTAAAGAGGGGCATAGAAACACTTGTGTGTATGTTAAAACATTGAACCTCTTAACATAAACTTTTTCTCCCCTATATTTGAAATAAACTTTATAAAAGTTGTAATCTTTTATCGTGGAATTCCTAAACAGATTGTGAAAATCCCCGATTATTAATTCATTCAATGCGATTGTCCGAATTTGATCAGGTAGTATATACTGAACATAGATCGCTTTTTTCGCCACGAAGCATTCGAACTGTACTCGGATAACATCAGCCAAAAATCTCTGTACATTCCGTCTATTGGAAATCAACCATCTTACTGGTAAGAACCTGTTTCAACAAGACAATAAATTGGTTTCAATCCACACCATCCTAATCCTATTTTTTTTATTCTGTCCTCATTTTTACTTTCATCTCTTGTTTGACGATATCGTCTACAAAAAATTGTGGAGTCACAAAGTCGAATTATTTTAGTCATAACTCCGATTTTGTGTAGGTCTCACGAGTGATTCCATTATCATCTCCAGGTTTCGCTCCCGCATAGAGGGTTGACTTTTATGTTTCGGGGTTAGAGAACAAAAACAAATATTAATCATCGAAAATGACTTTATTGTTTTTCAAAATATTCCCCATGAAGATTTAAACACTTTTGCATGCGTTCGAACCAATTGTCGAAACACGTTTGCCACTCTGATTGAGGTATCTCCAAAAAATGCATTCTGAATGCAGCAACCGCTTCTTCAGGTGTCGAAAAACGTTGACCTCTCAGTTTGTTTTTTACGTACGGGAATAAAAAGAAGTCATTCGGTGCCAAGTCAGGACTATACGGCGGATGACCCATCAAATCGATGTTTTGGGTGCTCAAAAATGCAGTTGTTTCAGCCGATGTGTGAGAGCTCGCATTGACATGGTGAAGAGTGATCCGTCTTCGGCGGTTGGTTTTGCTGATTTCTTGGGTGACAACTGGCAAACAAATGGTTGCCTACCACCCAGAATTCAGCGTTCTGCGGTGTTCTAGTGGTACGGTTACGACATGTTCGGTTTTTCGGAAAAATTGCTTGGAAGTGCTTTGGGCACCAACAACTTTTGTTGGATTTGGCTCATCTTGAAACACCCATACACTTCACTGCTGTTTACTTTCGGGCTCATACGCGTAAATCCAGGATTCATCACTTGTCGCGATGTCATAGACGTGTTTCGAAGCACCGCGATCGTATTTTTGGAGCATTTCTTTCGACCAATAGACGCGAGCCTTTTTTTGAGCGATTGACAAATTGTATGGGATCTAACGCGAACAAATGTTTTCGGCAGTCAGATGTTTATGCAATATTGAATGTATGCTGGTCCCACTAATGCCTAAGGTTGTCTCAATCTCACGATAGGTCACATGACGATCTTGCAAAAGCAGTTCGAGCACAGCATCAATGGTTTTCGGAACAACAGCTGATTTTGAACGACCTTCACGAAATTCGTCTTGGAGTGAACTATTACCACGATTGCATTCACCATACCATCGATAAACACTGGTCCTTGATGGAGCCAAAAATTAAATTAAGTTCATCCATGCTCTGTTGCTGAGTTAATCCACGTCGAAAGTTGTAAAAAATAATCGCATGAAAATGTTCACGATTTAATTTCATTTTTGGGCCGAGATGAATCTTTTAATTTACTGTAAACAACACAAGTAGCGCTCGTATGTCAAAGCATTCTGAGTACGCATAACCTCAAAAATGCCCAACTTTACGATAGAGCTGTCAGCTGCCAGATTGCAACACTACGGTTGCCAAATCTCGAAACATAAAATTCGACAAAAATAACAACTTGGATATTTCTCTATGGCTCTACACTCACAGAAAAATTAGGTTGAGGCAGCCGAATTATCCGTAATCGAATTTAGAGTTATCACAACTACACAGAAGTCATCACGGCCGAATCAGAGGTTGTTTCAACCGAACTAGAGGTTGTCACAACCGTATTAGAGGCTGTCATAGCTGAATTAGAAGTTACCACAACCGAATTAGAGGTTGTCACAACCGAATTTGGGGTTGTCACAACCGAATTAGAGGTTGATACAAACGAATTTAAGGTTGACACAACCGACTTAGATGTTGTTACAACCGAATTTACTTATAAATAGTGTCACTACTGAATCTTGAAATTTTCCTCTAGTAATGATTTTTTTCCTGTATTGTCATAAATAATTACACAGCGTGGAAATATGTTATATGGGGTAAACTTTAGGGTAACATATTCATTTTACATTCTACTTTAAGTCCCGACCAACAGTGTCACCACATCAATTCTGACGTGTTGTGTCTGTTGGTTTAGATCCCAAACCTTTCTATATGCAGACGATCGCAGCACATCTCCAGCGATCGACCCACAGTGGGCTGAATTTTGGGACAGTGGGCAAAAATAGGGAAATGCGGGTGATTCTTCAGTTCTTGAACTCGCTGATTGCAAATCTCGAATAAAAATTTGGAAAAAACCAAAAAAAAATTATTCATGGTCTCAAATTAAGTCCATTTTTTGTTTGAGCAATTGTCCTATTTTTTTGGGGTTTTCTGAATTTGTTCAAATTTTTAGCACTGACAGACATATATGTATATATGAGAAATTGATTTTGTTTTTAATTTCACGTATTATCCGCTCCTCTCACGCTGTGCGGCCCGCAGTCAGAGCGTCAAACAGGTACGCCGGGCCGACGGCGTTTTATTATTTTTCTATGCTTCTCAAATTGGATCCGCAGACATGCGCAGGCTGAAATTTAGTATGTAGAATCTCAATAACATTTACAAGCCGTTGCAATATAAATACATTAACCTCGGCGCTCCTCGGTATTTTTAATTGTCCACCTTTTAGTTACTTTATTTTATTATATTTCATGCGTGAAACGTAGATATTAAACGCCCATTTAAATGTGTCATAAAATATTTTAAATAATTTGACCATTGGAAAATAATCTGTAAACTATTAACATTACCGTCGTTCTAACCGTTTTCAAATCGGCAGGGTAGAATAGAAAATATATCACTTCGCGCGCGCCGAATATTTCGGGCCGGGAAAAAGCGCGCGCCGCACGAGAAAAGGGTCGAATTCTGAATATTGTCCGTTGGTGAATTTATAAGCTAGAGACCTGGTTTTTCACCATAGTGTGCAGAATCATGTTGTCTATCGAATGCAAGAAAAAAAATGGAAAAAACGACAATTCGTTTTCTGATTTTTGCCAATTTTTTTATCCGGCCCACTGTGCGACCGTGAAAAACTTCAGAACTGTTGAAATCTGCGTGTACTGCACGCGTATATATTTATGCATTTTCTAAAAATTAGTATGGCTTAACGCAAAATCTGTAATTACATATTTTTATTGACGTTTCTCAATACCCATAAAAAATTTTGATATCACCGCGACATGAACACTTGTACATTCTTTCAGCTATTTAATATAATATTTGGTTTTAGAATTTAAAACGTCAGGTTTGAAATTTATACAATTATGTTGTGTTACACGGATTGGATATCAATTCCGTTGTACCAATACAAGAGAAATGAGAAATTCGGTTACAGCAACCGAATTGAAGCCGAATTCGATCGTAGCAACCGACTTAAGGTCAAATTCGATTATTGCAACCGAATGGATAAGAAATTCGATAGACACAACCGAATTGATAACAACTTCGGTTGTTGCACCTGAATTGGTGCCAAATTCGGTTGCAGCAACCGAATCGCTGCATCCAAACTAAATTTTAACTCGTTTGTTGCAACCGAAATTTTAGGAAATAAAGTTGACAGATCGTATGCAATTGAAGATTCAGTTGTCATAACCGAAGCAATTATGAATCGAGGTTGCTTCAACCGAATTTCAGTTGTGTGGACTAAATTCAGTAGTAACAACCTCAATTCGGTGGTGGTAACCTCAATTCGGCTGCTACAACCTCTTTGCAAACACTTAGTAATCTGGGTGTATAATCCTCCCAGTAATCAAACGATCTACTTTGTCACACTTACCAAAAATATTGCCTCGAACTAAAATTGTGATTCAACTAAATTAATGTAACTTCAACTCAAACCAACACTTCAAATTTCGCTCTTTAAATCGACACATTTTGTCCTGGAAACTCTTAGATTTTCCATCATTATCATAAACGATAACATTTTATGTTGCTCCATCCTTCACAGCAGACAGTAGGTAAAGGGGGTCTGCTTACCTACTAACTGTGTCTGTTTATGTAAGTGTAACGAAAGCAGATGAAAAACGGATGAATAAAAGAAAAAAAAATCCATTATTATGGTACAAGTATAACAAAAACATCAGCAACAACAAGAACAGCGAAACAAAAAAGAAAAACTTTGTGACAGAAACAAACGCTAACTTCCCTCAGCATTGAAACGTATACACACACATACGCCATAACACTCACACATAGAACCACACAAACACACGCATCTACACAACAAAACGTTTGTATATACGTAGAACACGAGGTTGTATGTAAATGTATGTTTATATTAAAATGTGTTTAACTTTACGGTGAATGCGAAAACACACACACACACTTGTACATATAAGTCAGACAGATATGTATACCGACTAATACACCTACATACAGACACACAGTCACACGGGCAAACGGGCACACAACCATCTAACAAATCCTTCTGCTGCATATCCTTTCCCCAAAAGAATTCATTTCAGTCAAAATCAAGAATGGCAAAGGAAAAAGAAGGAATTATTTTTTATGTTTTAGCACGCGGAGACGAGAGGAAGAACAACAACAACAAAAAAACAAAAACAAATTCCTTTAAATATCCTCTTAAAACGCGGGCATACACACGCAAATATACACACCCACACACGTCTATTTGCATATTCAAACGAATATAGTCCTACACCTCCACACACACACACGCACACACACACAAATCCAAGCACACTCACCCACATCTTAACAGACTCATGCACAATGAAACTCTACATAATTTATACACACACACACACAGGCACACACAAATTTATTATGGGACGTCCTTGTGCTGTGTGACCTGACTGCAACATCACACTTTTCTTCTTTCTTACTTTGCTTCTTTGTTGTTTCTATTTAAACTTGTATTGGTATGTATGCTTGTGTATATGTGTGTGTTTGTTGGTACTTTGCTACTGTTATCTATCTGTCTCTTTGACTCTGTGTCACTGTCTCTTAGTCCGCCTGTTCGTCTTTCGTTTTATGGATTCGTCTGTCTATTTCCTCGGTTGTCTTTCTGTCTGGATTGAAGGAGATGAAAAAAAACAACATTTGCTAAATGAAAATTCACCTACACATCTATATACTCGTATGTATACACGCTTGTTCGTTTTACGGCACAACTACTTATGTATGTTGTATACGATACTTACAAGATATATACGGTTTAGGAAGGGCGTGGCAGAAGTTTAAAAGGTGTTAATAGTTTTTCCTCTCAAGTTTTACCACGAAAAACTACAATATTATAGGATTCTTTTACGTTTAGATCATGTAAAAAGAAAACAAAATATATGAAGGGTTCTGAAAGATTCCAGTAATTTTGACCCAAACAAACATTTCGTTTCGCCCATACGAAATCTTCGATAAAGGAACTCCGTTTGGGGACTACAACTGAAACAAACGAACATCTGTTAAATCAAACAATCATTTACTTTGTTACAAATAAATGAAATCATTTACGAGAACTGGAAAACGTTTACAACAAACGATATATTGGAACTGTAAACAGATAAAAGAAAACGCTTCACCTGCAACGAGAATGTGAAAATGCAACACTGTGTGTCATAGAAAAAACTTAACCTCAAAACTTTGCACCTATGCGAGAAAACTAGATGAAAAGAAGAGCGAGGAGGGAAAAGGCTTTCTGTTATTGTGTTGGAATAATTGAACTTTTCAGTAAGAATTCATATTTAGGAGTTTTCGATCGATACTAATTCGCCTATGTAAACATTTCTCATCCGAGTTTGTTTATATACGTTTGATGATCAACCGGTGAAATCAATTCATGCGTCGTAGTTACGCATCACTACCTGGTTGCAGCAACAGTTCGCACAAGGTTGAGCAGAGCTACAATTACCATAGATAGTCACGACCTATGTACTTATAGAGAAGCTCACCCAGCTACTGGCGCAGAACACACATCCGCCTTATGATCCTCAAGTGCAGTGGAAGTAAAGGGTTATCCATTTCGTGGTTTCAAAAGTATAGGGGCTGGAATTCGTCATCTGTCAAACTAAGTTGTTAAACCAATTGTTTTTCTTTTCAGTAGAAAGTCTGACATTGACGAAAATGGATGGCTTAACTATCACACAACGCATACAAATTATTAAAACCTACTACAAAAATGGTGATTCAGGCACAGCCACATATCGTGCTTTAAGAGGAGATTATGGTTTACATATTCGTCCAACTACGCAAGCAATTGGCAAAATTGTGAAGAAATTTGAAGAGACTGGAGCGGTTACAGATATTGTAAGGCCTGGGCATCATCGTTTCGCTCGTTCCGCTGAAAATAGCGCTGCTGTAAGTGAAAGTGTTGCCGAAGAACCGAATGTGTCGATTCCTCGTCGTTCTCAGGAATTAGGACTGTCTTACGGCATATTATGGCGTATTTTCATTTGGATCTACACCTACATCCATATAAAGTCCAGCTCACAAAACAACTGAAGCCAGCTGACCATTCACAACGTCGTAGATACGTGGAATGGGTGCTTGAACAACAGGCGGTGGACGGCGATTTTTCGAACAAAATCTTATTCAGCGATGAAGCACATTTCTCACTCGGTGGGTATGACCATAATAATATACAAAATTGTCATATTTGGGGTTCTGAGAATCCTCAAGTAATTGAAGAGAGGCCATTACATCCAGAAAAAGTCACTGTTTGGTGCGTTCTTTGGTCCGAAGGTGTGATTGAACCTTACTTCTTCGAAAACGACAATGAAACGACTGCCACCGGAGCGTTATGGTCATATGATAACCGACTTTTTTTTGCCTGCTATTGAAGAATACGACTTGGAGAATATGTGGTTTCAACAAGACGGTGCCACATGCCACACAACTCGAGCGAATATGACTTTATTGCAAGAGACATTTCCTGACCGCGTAATTTCTCGTCGTGGCGATATCAACTGGCCACCAAGATCATGCGATATGACACCATTAGACTTTTTTTGTGGGGCTACGCGAAAGACCGTGTTTATGCAGATAAAGCTTTAACTCTTGAGCACTTAAGAACCAACATTCGTCATGTTATGGCTGAGATACCGCCCAATATGTGTCAAAAAGTGGTCGAAAATTACCTCAAAAGAATCAATGCTTGCAACACTTCGCGTGGTGGTCATTTAAATGATGTAGTGTTTCACACATAATGTCAACGTTCAAAATTTATAATAAAAAAGAAATATCATGAAAAAAAATATTTTATATGTCTTTTATTTACGTTTACTTTTGGAACCGCAAAATGGTTAACCCGTTACATTTCGCACTCTATGAAAACTGCTGCAGAGACCGTAATTGGTTATGAAAATCCACCTAAAGACAAACCTTGGTACAATGAAGAGTGCCGCATGGCAAGTGTTGAAAAGAACGCTGCACGTATGGCAATGCTTCAGTCAGTTGCAACGCTAGCCCGCGACGGAGTGGTATAATGAGCAGAGGAGAGAGGAAACCCGTCTGTTTAGAAAGAAAAAACGGTTGTGGAGAAAGCGCGAGAGTGAGGAAATTTAATCGTACAGAAGGAAGAATGAGGCCCGTAAATTCTACCGAAAAGTGCAAAGCCAATCCAACGGCCACGGATCAGGCCCCCCTTTTGTAGAGATAAGGACATAAATCGTGGCCGTCAGTGGTGCAATGGGTAGTGTGCGCGACTTTTGTACATGAGATCCTGGGTTCGATCCCTGCTCTGACCACCTTTAAAAATTTTCTGTCGTCTGCGGTCATCTCGCATAGTGACGGCGACACTATCAAGTATTTAGCCATGAAAAAGCTTCTCGAAATTCCGTTCGAAATTGGTGTAAAGCTGTAGGTCCCCATCAGCGACAGAAAACTGGAAAACGCACAGCTCAGTGATTGTAAGAAGCTCTCCCCTGGCCCTTCATGGGATGTAATGGGAAACCATTTATATATTTTAAGGACAGAAATCTTGTCACAGATGTGCAGAGTATGTTTAGAATATAGAGAGATCACTTCTCTGCTTTATTTGTCCCAGAAGACTTCAATATAGATGAGGGTGCTAATCAAATGCAGGACGTTGGCGTCCACTGCCACCTCCTAGCCAAAGCGAAGTTAGAGCTTCAAGTTCCCACCTTCATAACAACAAAGTCGCTGATGCTGAAGAACTACCGGCTGAGGTGTTGAAGGCTGGCGTATATGACGTGGAAAAGTGCAGTGCACGAATCAGCACATATGCTAATCTGGCTGGCAACTGGAGCCTTAGCATACTGTGTCCTGTTTTCAAAAATCACGACTCCAGTGTATGTATCAACTTGGAAAAAGCCGCCTGCAAGGTCCTCTGTAGTGTTTGTTACAGACCTGATCAGACCGTATCAGCGTGGCGTTAGGCCTGGAAAATCAACTATCGACCAAATATTCAAATATTCATTTACGGCAAATCCTGGAAAAACCCCACGAAAAACAAATCGACACCTACCACGTCTTTGTAGCTTATAATGCTGTCTTCGATAGCCCGATACGGGGAATCTGTACCAAGCTATATCGGAGCTTGGTAGTCCTGCCAAACAGACACGCCTTTGTGGAGTGACACTGACAGGCACCAAGTCCTCAGTAAATAATGTTAAAGATCTTACACAACCATTTAAAACGAGGCGAGTCTTTAGGCAGGGCGACACCCTATAATGCGATCTCTTCGACATATTACTTGAGGTCGTCGTGAGAAATGCTGCAGTCAACACGAAAAAAACTATCAGCAGCAAAAGTCATATGCTGCTCGCATTTGCTGATGATTTATACATCATTAGGTAAAGTCTGCGGGAAGCTACTGAAGTATTTTAGAGACTTGAGAAGGAATCTGCAAGAGTGGGTTGGTTTCGACAAGCGAAACAGCCACCCGATTGGAGGGAAAGTGTGAACGTTGATAGCCGTTGTAATTTCCAGGTAGTGGACGGTAGTGGACCTCGGATCTTCCGTAAACAAAAGAACTAACGTCCGCCTAGAAATCACACGAAGAATTGTGCTTCAGAACGGGTGATATTTCGGGCTAAGCAAGTGCTTCAGACATAAGACCTTCCCTTTAGAAACAAAGATTCAGCTCTATCAGACTCTCGTACAATTTGTCTTCTTTATGGCGCAGAATCCTGAGTCACATCGCTTGCTGATGAAACGTTACTTGGAGTCTTCGTGAGATTAATGTTCCGAAAAATGTATGATCCTTTGAGAACAGCGAGTATCGACGTCGGATGAACCACGAGCTGTATAATCTGTATCCCGACAGCGAAGTAGTGATGCATATCAAAAAAGCGCGGTTACGCTGGCTCTTGTCACGGTGTTCGAAACTAGTCATGCCAGTGAGTGTGATTTCCTGAATTTATAAATTATAAATTTCACTTATAAATTCCAACAAAACCAACCATTTTTCACCTAGTAAAATATTTCTGACCTAGTAAGCTTGTAGTATGAACTTCTCATCCATTAAACCAAAAAAAAAAGTTCATTGACTGTTCTTTCGTTTACGACAAACGCGTTGTAGTAGCCCCAAACTAAAAACAACTTTTACGAGAAACGAAAATATTTGTGCCAAACTGCATTTTTCCTTAAGTCAAACAAGATAAATTTCACTGTATGGAATTTATTTCGGAGGAGTCTACTCTCATTAGTATCAGTATTTTATTCTATTTTAAATATAAGTTGGTTTAACTACTTATAAATTACATACGACTTTAAATCGAAATGTGAATAGAGGAATGGGTGTCTCCACTCCTCTGAAATTTAGCACTGAACACTGTTTTGCTAGAGTTGGAGTGATCAGGATGCACAGTCGTACCCGCTGAAAAATCTGTATTTTTTTAATGTTTTGATGCAAATATACACATTGTGTTTGCTATTCAATGTTACATGTTTGAGACACACTGATTAATAGGTTATAATATATGGTTTCGTGACAAAATCGTTTCTTTTGCTGAAAACTGACGAATACAAAAGCGTGACAGACAACAAAGAAACAAAAAACAGCACATATTCAATTCATGAAAACAATGTTATGTTTGGACGTTGTAAACAAATTCGTGATTCCTGCATAATGTTACAGAGATGTACCCCAGAACTTAATCATTAGACTGGCCACGGAGAATGAGGTATTCCTTTGTCTCTATGTGGTAGAGAAATTGGCTTAAAGGAGGTATCTAGGAGTGATTCTCGACAGGAAGGTGGCTGTTTCAAACATTATGAATAGGATCAGTAGAGCCACAGTGGCCCTGTATTTTTTGTATTAGGGCCATCGTGGGCTAGTGGAAACAGTTTACTGGATATACACAGAAGTTGTCCGACCGATATAGCTCTACGGCATTGTCGTTTGGTGGCCGATACTTGAAAAATCCACTTACGTAAGTCTGTTGACAAAAGTCGAGAGATTGACAATGGTGTGTATCACGGGTGCGTTTTGCACAATCCCTACCGAGAGTTTGGGAGTTATCTTAAACCTGTTACCACAAGATTTGCTGGGAAGGCAAATGGCTGCAAAGACGACAATCCGTCCACATGGTCTAGTCTGGCTTGGTGAGGGATTTACGGCTATCTACACTAAAAGTCGACTACATGCCGGCCGCTTTCACCGTTGAGAGACATTTCTGCACTTATATCCCGGACGGCAGGACTGACAGGGACGCATACCAGGATGTATAACGTATTTAGGCTTCTATACTGACGGCTCCAAACCAGATGGCATGATAGCGTTTGGAGCCTATGCTAAACCGCTGTGTCTAGATCTTGCACAAAGGCTATCAGACCATTGTAGGGTCTTTCAGGTAGAAGTTATTACAATCGGCGAAGTTACCCTTTGGCTGGGGCGAAACGTCACCACCACCAATATCTACTCTGTACCAACATCCACTCTGACAGTTAAGCTTGTATGCAATATCGGCAAACACTATTCCAGTATTCCTCACTTCAAGAAGAATACATCTCACGACATTCGAATCGCAAAAAGCTGATCGTTAGTCGTTGGTTGTACGCAACGGACGCAGATAGCGTAGACTTTGCGACACAAAAAAAAAATGTTTTCTTTTTGAAATATTTTTTAAAGTGTAACCAATATCTTTGATTAATATGACTTATCGCCAAATCGGGACCAAACGCTCGATTTCATCGATTTACTTACTTATCCGGTCTCCAAGAACCCCGGGGGGTCAGGTACCTTACAAAACGAAGACAACATATTTCGCCAACCAGTTCGATCTTTTCCCATATCTCTCCAGTTGGCAATACCAAGTCTACGCAGGGTTTCGGGAACCTGATCCCACCAGCGGAGCCTTGTTTTTCCTATTTTTCGTGTTCCTTCGAGTTCGGTTTCGAAAACCCTTCGAGCTGGTTCGTCTTCATCCATTCGACTGACATGGCCTAGCCAGCGCAATCGCGTTATTTTGATCCGCTTAATCCTGTCAATGCTCCTACAGCTCATGGTTCATACGGCGCCGATACTCGCCATTGTGCTCTATAAAGCCATAACTTTTTCGGAGTACTTTTATCTCGAAAACTCCTACAGATTTTTCGTCTGCTTGCGATAAGACCATAAAGCGCCATAAAGCAAGACAGGTTGTATGAAAGTCTAGTATAGCTGGACTTTTGTTACTCCCGAGAGGGCTTTATCACTAAAGGGCTTGTTTAGCCAAAAATAACATCTATTCGCAAGCACAATTCTCCGCTTGACCTCAAGGCTGACGTTGTTGATCTCGTCTACTTCAGATCCGAGCTATATAAATTCGTCCACTACATTGAAATTATAACGGTTATCAAAGTTCACGATTTGGGAGTGGAGGCCCTGCTCGTTGGAACCATTAATTTTGTCGTGTCCTCATTTACTGTCAGACAAACTTTTGCTGACTCCTTTTCAATTCTCAAAAACTCCGCAGTAACTTCTCTAATTGTGCGCCCAGTGATATCGATATCATCAGCATATGCGAGCAGCATGTGACTTTTGCTGCTGATGGTTTTATTCATATTGACTGCAGCATTTCACATAATCATCTCCATTAATATGTTAAAGACATCGCACGATAAGGCGTCGTCTTGGTTGAGGACGCGCTCAGTTTCAAAAGGTTCGGTAAGAACCTTACCAACTTTCACTGCGAATTTGGTGTTCATCTAGGTTATCCTGCAAAGGCGTATGTGTTTTGCAGGAATACCGAGCGTTGCTCAGACATTGCTACGTAGAGTTTCTCCCGTATCGGGCTATCGAAGGCCGCCTTGTAATCGACAAACAGATGATTGGTGTCGATTTGTTTTTCGTGGGTCTTCTCCAGGATTTTGCGTATCGTGAAAATCTGGTCAGTTGTCGGTTTTCCAGGCCTAACGCCGCACTGGTATGGTCCAATCAGGTCAGCGATAATTGGTTTTAGTCTTTCGCACATTATACCTGATAGAACCTTATATGCAGTCACCTTTTTTTAAATATAGAACATAGTACACTTAGACTCCAATCGCTGTGCATGCATTCATGTAACCAAATTTTGCTAATGACCTGATGCATGCACCTTATCAGCTCATCGTCGCCAGCCTTAAACAGCTCCGCCGGTAATCCATCAGCTCCTGCGGCTTTGTTGTTCTTAAGCCGGACAATAGCTTTTCTGACCCCGTCTTGGTTAGGAGGGGTGCAATCGACATCGTCGTCCAAATTGTGATCGAATGTCTCCTCGTCATTGGATATCTCAGGTACTAGTAGCGCGGAGAAATGATCTGACCATATTCCCAACAAGCTCTGCGCATCTGCGATGAGATTTCCGTCCTTGTCTTTACAGAAGGGGGCCCTGAACCATGTCCATTAGTCCCGTTTCCTACTTTTTGGTAGAATTTTCGGGCTTCATTCTTCCTTCTGTTTGTCTCAATTTTCTCGCTCTCGCGCTTTCTCCACTGCCGTTTCTTACGCCTAAAGAGACGGTTTACGTCCTTTCTTTTTTCATATACCGCACAGTCGCAGCTAGCGTTGCAATTGACTGAAGCATTGCCATACATGCAGCGTTCTTTTCATCATTTTCAGTGCGACACTTTTCATCGTACCATGGATTGTTGCAAAGCGGTTTTTCAAAACCAAGTACAGTTGTAGCGGCAGTTTTTATAGAGTCGCAAATGGGTTTCCACTGCGCTTCAGGATCGTTTTCGGGAGGGGGTGGGTTCTGTGCCAAAAGTTGCGAGAGATTTCTTGAGAAGGCTGTGGCTACCTCTGGTAATTGCAGCTTTCCGATGTCCAGCTTCCTCTGCGTCTGGTTTCGTACGATTTTCGCTCTACTTAATCTTGTGCCAACCTTTGCTGCTACCAGGTATTGATCAGAATCGATGATAGCTCCTCTGATCATTCGTACGTCCATTACACTGGATGAGTGCCTTCCATCAATTACCACGTGATCAATTTGGTTCTTCGTTCTTTAATCAGGGGATACCCAAGTAGCCTTGTGAATTTTTTTATGTTGCAATCTTGTACCACTAACGTCCATGTTTTTTTGTATTTACTGCCGTTGTGGCCGTCGGTGGTGCAATGTAAGTGTGCGTGGCTTTTTTGGATGAGAACGTGGGTCCGATCCTTGCTCAAACCACCTTAAATTTCTTTCGCTTAGTGACGGCGACAGTATCGAGCACTTAGCCATGAACAAGTTTCTCAAAATACCGTTGGGAACCGGTGTAAAATTGTAGGTCCCAATGAATCAGTGAGTGTAAAACTATAACGGGCACAGCTCACTGGTTTGTGAGAATCTCTCTCGAATCCCTTCATGGGATGTAACGGGAAACCATTTATTGACTCACTGCCGTTGTGAACGGAGGCAAACCCAGTCCACCGGGGTTTTGCATTTTACCTACTGCCAGGATATTGGATTGCAGCCGACCATTATGGATCAGACGATGACCAGGATGCAATTTGTCGAACCTGGATTTTTGCTTTTGGTTTCTATCCGCCATTGGCTCATATGTTTGGCTCACCCGCCTTCTAAGGACAAAATAATATGCCCGATATTTTGATGAGTTTCAGTGACATCAGTTACCTACTACACCTGAGACACATCAGTGGTCGCATAGTCAATCAGGCTGCTCATCGGGTAGCCCCGACTTCAGCCGCTAGGGAAAAAATATTCTACCAATGCCCGAGAACACCAGGTGGAGGAAAAAGTCATAGGCACATGATTGAGAATAGATGGCGCATTTCCTCCACCACATGGAGGAAAAAGTCATAGGCACATGATTGAGAACAGAAGGCTCCTAATCTTACCAACATGAAAAATCGACTGGGAAAAATGTTTTTTAAAAGTTCGGTATCGATTTTCAATTAAAATCGAAATCCATTTTCCAATCACTAACTCGATCCCTGGGGTCGATCCCTGCTCTGACCACCTTAAAATTTCCTTCGACGGCGGTCACCTCCCATAGTGACGGCGACAGTATCCAGTATTTAGTCAAGAAAAAGTTTCTCAAAATACCGTTCGGAACCGGCGTGAAACTGTAAGTCCCAATCAGTGGGTATAACACTAGAAAGCACACAGCTCGCTGAAGCTCCCCCCAATCCCTTCATGGGATGTAATGGGAAACTAGTTTTTTATTTATAACCCGAATAGTTTTTTCCGAATAACTCCACATTTCGAGGGGCATTTATGGAGCATATGCCTTGTTACTATGCAATTATATAAAACTCTGGATAATAATGTTAATGAGTATAAACGAGCGACCCCTCGTAACGCATAAAAGGGAGCAAAGAGCAATCCTTACTATACATGTGTACTGAGAGAAATCCACCTCCTGTTTCATTGGGAGCTCAGGCAACAGCAGCAAAATATCGCAGCATAAAAAGTGAACACATAACAAAATTACGGAGTTTGTTTTTCTTCCTTCTAAAACCATTTCCAATTTTTTGCTTTGTATCCTTTGTTGTTTTTTTTTGCAGGAAATTTATAAATTTTGTTGCTGTTACTGTTGTTTCTGCCATTAACGTTACAGTTGCTGTTGCTGCTGTAGATTTTTTCCCCTCCAGTTTATACAAACTTTGTGAAGAGAAGTTTGTCAGTAAGTTTTTTTTCCTATTTTTTTTTCTCTCATTTTATTTTTGTGTTTCTACTTTCGAGATTTTCAGCTGAGTTTGTTTTTCTCGCAATGTTTGTTGTTGTTTGTATTGTTGCTGCACTTGCAACAACAGCAACATCATCATCGTACTTTCACATGCAACACAATAACTTTTCGTTTTGCATTCTGTTCAAGTGCTTGTTGAGCAGGAGTTTTTCTTCGTAATTTTTTTCCTCTGTTTCGTTTAAAATTTAAGCTGCAACAGAAAATCCATTTGGAAGTGGGCAAAAAAAAGGGCAACTTTTTTTTTTGTTTTTGTTGTGTAGTGGAAAACTTTTGTAGTACATTCAGACTTACATGTTAATGTACATACATACGAGTATGTATGTATATGCAATTGTATTTCTACAACAAATATTTATTCATTTTTACTGATTCAATCAATAAAAGATGTACAAGTCCTGTTTTTATCGAGTGTAGAGAGGTGCTTTTATCATCGATCATCATATGTAAAAAAAATTAAACAACACTTTTTTTTGAATTTCATATGAAACACGTTGAAAAATTTGTATTTTGTTGTTGTTTGAATGTAAATATAACGTGTTTGTAGCTTGACACAAATATAGTAAACTTGTGCCCAAACACATTGTGTTTGCCATTCAATATTACATGTTGGAGACACAATGATTATAATACTTGTTTTTCTGACCCAAATTTGTCTATGTATGTTGAAAACTGCTGAAAACAGAAACGCGCCAGATAACAAAGAAACAAAATAGCAGCAGATCTTCAATTCATGATAACAATGTTCCAAACATAGAGTAATATTACCAGAATATGCAACAGCTGTTAAAGCTTTGGCCGGAAGTCACGTCAAAAGTTGAAATTTCATCGAGTTAGAGTTGCATATGACAAAACAAGCGTTAAACATAACTTAAAAGTCAGTATCATCAGTAGTAACCATTAGTATCAATAGAACATAATTTAGTTGACATTAGTAACAATCAATCATAATTTAAACATAGTTTGGTTATCGCCCATTCCTTCATCCATTCTCTTTTGCATGATTCGCCTACTTCATAGTAGGCATAATTGTGGAACAGCTGCCAGTTGAAATTATCCGGACAGAATTATACGGACAGTGAAATCGATGCTGCTGTTGACTTCAATGTCCATAATTCCTCCTGGTTAACGCATTCGAGCCATACAACTGCGGAGGTCCAATATGCTGAGCTCTTCGCCGAGAATAATGACTTAACGCAATTGGTAAATGAACAGACGAAAATTCCGTGTGTTCAATGGCACAACCAAAATTTACTTGACCTCTTTTTAACTTCGCACCCTGAAAAGTACGAGTTAACACGCTTGCACCTCTTGGTAATTCGGATCACTGTATCATTTCAGCGTCCTTTTCGTATTCAGCTCTTCGTCTCGCTTCAAACACAGTCCCGAAGCGAGAAATTTTTATCTACGAAGAGGCACGTAGGGCTGAGCTCAACAGCTTTTATCAGCATTTTAACTGGAAGCTTTGTTTTCTGGACAATGACATAACGGGTTTTTCAATAAGAGCGCTACAAAAGTTTTTTTAAATAAAACAAAACCGGTTTTAGATACCAATGAAATTCTTTATTCCTGTGAAAGTACGTTCGATGCCATTATGTATGGAACTCGATTTCTTTTACATGGCCACCACGGGCACGTTTGCCGAAGTCCAGACGCTGAACCCAATTTTCGACGGTTTTCAAGCATAAATCTGCCGATACTGCTGCAATTTCGCGAAGTTCATCAATCGTCGCTGGCTTGTTGGCATAGACCATAGACTTGATGTAGCCCCACAGGAAATAATCTAACGGCGTCAAATCGCACGACCGAGGCGGCCAATCGACTGGGCCATTTCGTGAGATAACACGTTCACCAAACTTGGTTTCCAATAAATTGATTGTGGCATTCGCTGTCTGGCTTGTGGCGCCGTCCAGTTGGAACCACATGTCCTCCAAGTCCATATTATCCTATTGGGGCCAAAAATATTCGGTTATCATTGAACGGTAGCGATTCGCATTCACAGTAATGTGCCGGTCTTGATCATCACGGAAGAAGTACGGCCCAATGACGCCGCCGGCCCATAAACCGCACCAAACCGTAATTTTTTCGGGATGCAATGATGACTCATGGATTACGTGTGGATTGCTGTCTGACCAATAACGCATATTTTGCTTATTGACGAAGCCATTCAGCCAGAAATGAGCCTCATCGCTGAAGATGATTTTCCGATGAAAATCGGAATCATTTTCTAGTTGTTGCTCAGCCCAATTCACGAACATACGACGCTTATGGTGGTCAAGCGGCTTCAGTTCTTGCGTCAATTTGATCTTGGAAGGAAGTAGGCCTAGATTTTCCCGCAAAATTCGCCACAACGACGTCACAGAGATGCCCAACGCTTGAGAACGACGTGTGAGAGACATATTTGGGCTTTCTTGAACTGAAGTCTCAGCGGCAGCAATATTCTCGACACTACGGAGACTTCTTTGTCTCACTGGCACGGGAACATTTTGTACTGTGTCTGTGGATTCAAATTTTTCCACTAGACGCACAATTGGATCTGGTAGTACGATTATGACGACCCTAAAGTTGAGGCCACTGACTCCAAATTTCCGTAGTAAATTTTAATAATTTCGACTCGTTGTTGGCTCGTATATCGTTCCATGATGAAATGGCAAACCTTACTGAAGATAAACGTCAAAAGAGCGGGAAAAAATATGGCGTCTTTTGCTGTCCCTATCGATTTACTTTTGTAGCGTCTCTGTTGAAAAACCCTTTAGATGCTGCTGCTGAAATGATCGGGAAGACAATTCTGATTGGTATGAATTCATTCATAACGACGAAAATTATTTCGGTTAAACCATCGGAAAAAATTGGTGTAATCAGACATACAAGAATGCTGTAAAAACGCTAATGCTGAACTGCTACGCAAACAGGCAAGATCCAAATGTGCCAAAATACTGCGACGCGAAAAGGTTTCTTCACGAACAGCGTATTCGTTCTAAAGTCCTTTCTTTCCCTAGAGGAAGTAAGAGCTATTGGTCATTTGCAAGAAGAATAAAGGATGGTTCTTCCTCTATCCCCAATCTTCTTAAAGATCATAACATTCACTGAACCGGTTGATAAAGCTAACCTCCTGGCTGAAATGTTTGCACGGAACTCTTCCTTGCCGGATAGCAATCAATCAGTCCCCGTGATCAATTACGTATCTTGTTCCATGCCCAAGATATTTTTTCGAACGCGAGAAGTTAAAAAGGTTCTTGCGAATCTCCTAGTAAATAAATACCCGGGCCCGGATCGCATATCAGCACTGGTCTTGAGTGGGTGCTCTTCGACGCTGGCACGTCCACTGCGCAACCTTTTCAACCTTGCATACCGTGCGGGACTCTTCCCGGCACGTTGGAAGCTTACTAATCTCCAGCCAATCCCTAAAAAAGGTGATGCAAGTGACCCTGCAAATTACCGCCTAATTGCAATTTGTTCTGCGCTCTCGAAGGTTATGGAGAGCATGGTTAACCACCATCTTGTGAAATATCTTGAGTCCAATGCCCTTCTTATTGATCCTGCCGTAGAATGAGATCTACTGAAGACTTGATTGCATTCCTTTCGGAACAGTGGAATCGATCCATCCAGCGGCTTGGTAAGAGTAAGGTAGTGGCTCTTGATATTTCCAAGACCTTCGACAGAGTTTGGCACGATGCACTCTTGTCAAAGCTCGCTGCTTTTGGTGTCGGTGATAACTTCACTCGATTTATATCGAGTTTTCTCGGAGATCGCACTATATGAGTTGTTGTAGATGGGGTTTCATCCGACGAGCATAAATTGATTGCAGGTCTACCACAGGGCTCTGTTATTTCTCCTTCTCTTTTTCTTATTTTCATTGACGATCTCCTGGGTCAGACTGTGAATCCAATCTACTCTTTTGCCGATGAGAGTAATCTCTGTCATTCTTATTCATTCGATCGTAGGCCAAGTCTTCAAGAGATTGAAGTGAAACGCCGGACGATGAATGAAACACTCGGCCGGGATCTGGTGTCCATTGTTGAATGGGGTCGAAAGAATTGAGTAGATTTTAATGCGGGTAAGACCCAGTGTTGTTTGTTGTCGCATAAGCGGATTGCTGACCCAGGTGTGTCGTCATTGTCTATGGACGGTGTGGATACTGATGAATCAGACGCTCTTGGTGTTCTGAGCATGAAAATACAATGCGATGTCCGTTGGGCAAAACATGTATTTGAAGTGTCGAAAGATGCATTCAAGTGTCTAGGCTTTTTAAAGCGGTGCAAGAAATACTTCACTCCATCTGATCTTCTCAATATCTACACCACCACATCTGGCCAAAGATGGAGTACAACTCCCATATATGGGCAGGTCCAGAGGAGAGCGACGGTGTTAATAGGGGACAGTAGGGTATCCAACTCTATTGCCTCCCTTAAGCATCGTCGAAATGTGGGTTACGTGCCGCTGTTCCATCGATATTTCCATGGTATGTGTTCCTCGAACATCCGTCAACTTATGCCGGACGTGAGGATATTTAGCCGAAGTACGCGGCTTTCCAGGAACTCTCATCCGTTTTCTATCGAGTGGCCGGTTGACCGCACTACACACTATAGAGAAAATTCATTCTTCAGCCGTACAGTCCGTATGTGGAATATACTTCCGGCCAGTGCATTTCCCACCAATTCTGACATACAAATATTCAAGGCAAATGTCAACAGACACTACTCCCCCTTTCCACCCTCCACTACCACAATTTTCCTTCGCCAACACAATGCACTGCATTTATCATCCTGTGTGTTGGTTTGAAAAAAAAAAAAGCTCAGTAAGGTTCAGCGCACTGCGTCGATGTATATAAGTAATTTGTGTAGTCTTGATGCCTATGCGAGGCGGTTTGCAGTTAGAAGCGCCCCTGAGGGACATGCCAGCATTCTCCAGGAGTAGATTGAGAATCACCCGGACGAGTGTTTGAGCGTTGCCCGGAGATCTAATCTTTACAGAAGGCTAAAAAATGGCTCGGTCACAGTAGCGGAGAACTTCAGGGAGAACCTTAAACTCGGGCTTTCGATGAGATTGGGTGCGAATTGCAGTATATTCCAAGTGGAAATCGTGGCGATTATATGAGCTGCAACTGAGAAAATGGACTCGTGATCGCAGGCGTAGCGAAATAACTCCCACAGGAAATAACTCCCACCAGAAAAATGAAATCAGTCCCAAAAATTTCCATACAAAAGTGAATATTTGAATATTTGTACTTTAGTAGGACTTATTTCGTTTTTTTTGGGAGTTATTTCATTTTTCCTGGTGGAAGTTATTTCATAATGAAATAACTCCCAATGTTGTGACAATGAAATAACCCATATAACAAGTGCTGTAGGAGAAGTCTTGGGACTTATTTCACTTTGCTATTGGGAGTTTTTTCATTTTTGTGGGACTTATTTCATTTTTTCGTTATTGGAAGTTATTTCATTTTTGGTGGGAATTATTTCGTTGGGAGTTATTTCATGGGGAGTTATTTCATGGGGAGTTATTTCGCTACGCCATTGATCGATCGCTAGTCGCTGGACGAGATCAATGCTGCCTGGCTGGCCAGAGTTGATTGCAGGATTTCAAGAGACATATGGCCGACAGTGGTCTTAGGGAGGTCTAAGTCGCTTCTTCTGGACTGGACAAGGCTTACTTGCAGCTCCGCATTGTGGTAATCACAGATCACTGTGATGCTGGAGGCTTCACCCGAAACTAAATTGTGAAGGGGGTTTGATTTGGTTGGATTCAGGCAGAGACCCTGGCATCTTTGCGCGATGTGGCCATTGAGGATTCTCTCAATGATTTGTATATTGGTTCTTTCTACCCCACTGTTAATCTGGAATGGTAAACCTTGACCTGCACATTTGGAATCTCATCTTAGATGGTATTTTGTGTATTGATCAGGATTTATCAGGTGATGTATAAGTATACTGGGAACATAATTGAGTGGTTGCTTTGTTTGTCCTACGTCTATCTATATATATCGGAATTTTTCACTATTAGTGGGGCTCTCTCCATTCTCTCTCTCTGGCCAGAGCAGAGGTCGAAAAGTGTAATATTACATTCTGCCAAAAACAATTTTATTTAAACGATGCACAGTGGTTCAGAATAAATTCCTATTGGCCAGAATACAATAACTTTTATCTGGAATACATTTTTGAGTTCTATAAACAACCGAGACAAAGAGTCAGGGATTGTTGTGAAATAATAACATTGAAAGTAATAATGACAATTAAAATACCCTGGCACTCAGGCATAAATGAACAACTCTATTTTTCTACAAAAATTGGTTTATCAGTTGAATACAACAACGTCAACAACATTAGAAAAACTCTTGCAATATTATAAGCTATTAGTCCAAAATGTAGCTCAAGTATTTAAAAATATACGTCCGAGAATTTAGCTGAAACCGAGGTGAATTTCAATGTGCGTAACGCTAAATCATATTTAAACTAGCAAAAGCACAAACCAATTAACTTAACAGAGCTCTGTTATAAAACTAACAAAGCTCTGTTAAGCACTTTATGTTAATCATAAATCAGCATTTTCTTCTTTTTTTCAAGTAAAAAATTTAAATATTGAAATTGAAAAATTGAATGAAAATATATTCCAAACTAAATCTAAAGGGTGTCTCAGTAAGATTGCAGTTTTTCAATTTAGTGTCATTTCTTTTTGAGCAAGTGGCAAGTATGAAATTTGGCAGCTGTCACATATGATTATTCCGATTATTAAAAATTGAGCGCTTTACGAAAGAATAACGCGTTATAATTGTGAAAACTTATTATAAAAATTTGGAAAATGCTGAGACCGCTCGCAAACTTCGAAGAATTTTCAGTCGAGAAAGTGCACCTAATGTGTCAACTATTCAAAGAGTGGCTAAAAATTTTGAAGAATTTGGATCGGTTATAAGCAGTAAGACTCGTGTGCGTCAACGTACCGGTCGATCTCTTGAAAACATTACTGCTGTAAACGAGAGTGTCGCCGAAAACATCAATTCGGTATCGTTCTCAACAACTTCAAATTTCACGAAGTACTACCCACCGAATTTTGACAATAGACCTCAACCTTCATGCGTACAAAATTGAGGTTACTCAGGAGCTCAAACCAGCAGACCATGGAAAGCGCCGCCATTCGTTCAATGTGTAATGGAGTAAATTGAAGTCAATGCAAATTTTTCAAAAAAAAGTCACCGTCTCATCTCATTCGGAGATCTCCGAGTGAATACGCAAAATTTGTTGAATTTGAGGCTCAGAAAAAACAAATGCACCCACAACGAGCAACTGTCTGGTGCGGAATTTGGTCAGGCGGCGTGATTGGGCCTTACCTTTTTAAAGATGAGACCCGAAATTGCAGTGCCTGAACGGCATTTGTTACAGGAGCAAGACCACGAAGTTCTTGTAGCCTCAACTGGACGGCATAGATCTGGATGACATGTGGTTTCAGCAAGATGGATCGATTTATTGCAGCAACGATTTCCACACCAAATTATCTCAAGAGATTCTGAAAGTCAACTAGCCACTAAGATCATGCGATTTAATGTGATAATAATATCAGAAACGATACTATTTTTTGTTTTCAATAAAAATAAATATCACACAAGTTGAAAATATATTCTGAACTCAAGCTGGATTTCGACCGAACCCAACGGAGTGTTCTCAAACCATTCCCATAAGGGCATTCTCAACCGTTCCCAGAAGAGCGTTGTCAAACCAATACCAGAAGAGTGCTCTCAGACCGAACCCCAAGGGGTATTCTCAACCCATTCCCAAAGGAGTATCGCTCGCTGAAAAAACGGCGCCTGTTACATATACACGCAAACATATTCTGCAGGAACTATGTATATGTTTGGAACACACTTCAAACATTCATATGTTTGCCAGTCCCAAAATAACTTGGCACATGTGCGTTCGTCATCCCAAACATCCATATACGTACGTGGAAACATTCGTGTGTTTTCCCCCAACCTCTAAATTCTTACTTACTCTTTGCATCCATACAAAAAAAAACGACAGATTTTTTAGCGTGCGTCAACTGTTCTCAGAAGAGTGTTCTCAACGAGGGGATCTATTGATGTTGTTTCTTAAAATTAAATTATTTTGTATCATAAGAAAATCAATAAAGAATCTGAGATCAAACCCCAGAGAAGGGTAAACCATTCTGTTCTTATTTCGGAAGGTTTAGTGGGTCCTAGCGAAAGACTCTTGACATGACTGAGCTTACCTCAGCCTTTGACAAAACCACGTTATCTATATATATGAAAATTAATGTTTGTCTGGATGTCCTTTGTAGAATCTTAAACTGTGCATTTGATCATGTGATGATCTTTAGCAAAGTTGTTGTGCATGAGCCTACGAAGGTTTCTGAGTGGTACGACCAATTTCAATAATTGGTATGTCGGTTCAGCGCATCTATCATTCTTCTTCGAAATATCAATGCACCATGACTTTGCAACGGAACCAGACTTTCAGTGAAAATAAAATATGAAGGCAAAACAACATTTGCCGGGTCAGCTAGTAACATATATAAATGTTGTACATTTATATTTGACTCTAACTGTTTGATACATAATTTGGCCCCGTCTTTCATGTGGGTAAAAAAAATATATATTTTTTGCTGGTATTTGTTTGAATAAATATAAACATATACTATATGTTTATGCAGTACCAACATATTGTGTACACGGTTTCCGACTGAGCTGCATGAGGACAATGTAACGACGAAAAATTCCATATAAAAGTATTGAAACATTTCACGATAACTTAATCAGCTTCGAAAGGCGACTTTCCAAAAACTGTTAATATTTTGTTGATATCTGCATAATTATATATTTTATACAGTTTCACTATTTTCAGTTGATCTTTCTAGCGATGGCTCAAGATCAGGCAAAAATCATTTCAGCCTGGTGCCAGGTCCTTTTGATTTATTTTTGTTATTATCGAAATATGACAGCAACAACATCACCGTTTTGTAATAAAGCCATAATTTGCAAAGGGATAGCGCCCAAAATTAAAACAATCTCAGGGATATAGAGAGAGTTGTTCCATGTTTCTCTATAAAAAGTCCTTGAATTTTAATTACAATTCTTACAAAATTGAGACGAAGGAGTTTTTAATAAAAGCGGAGAATGCCAATAATATTAATAAGTATTTGCTTATTTCCATTCAATAAATCGAGATCTTCCTGTAAAAAAACACCTTTTAATTTTGTTAGCAATTTTGCAGTTGCAAGTTCGTAATAGCAGAACAGCCCAAGGACCCTCTAAAACACATATCTAAGGAAATAATATTCTAACTAGATATAGAAATTAATTGATTAATTGTGTCCACAAATATGCAGGATACCCCGCTTCATTTATCTATCGAAAAATGTCGGTGGCTCTCATTGATGTTGGAATTGTTTTAATGCCAATGTAAAGTCTCTTTAAATACTTTTTTCCAGGACTTTTTTTCTGCATATTTATCTTTTTTTCTGCTTAACTTACCAAACTAACTGCCTGACAGACAGACTAAACTGCTCGCACATATAGCATTTTTCCTCTGCTTTTGGTAACAGGAGTTCAGCCACAAAACAAGTAACATTTTTTATATGATTCAATTTAGTCAACGTACATCTAAACAGCTGCTGTGTTATAACTACACATACAATTTAGCCCAAAGGATAACGAGGACAAACAACAAAATATCTTACTTCGGTTTAATGGAATAGGAATAACTCGACTTTGGTTGTGTTGAAATGGGTAGCTGGTTAACGAGTGTGATGCGAATGCTGAAAATGCAATAAGTGTTTTTCCTACCAAAAGTTCGTTGTTACGCAAACCACTTGGACTTTTTGATTTCATCAGCGAGAATTTCCAAATTCCATAATGTATTTACTGTTGCAAATTATTGGAGTTTGACATTTATTTTATTTCCATTATATCAGATATTTGGCTATGACTTATAAAGGGTGTCCCAGTAAGAATGCACTTTATAATTTTAAAATAAAACACACATTCTTTGAGTTAGTAGTTATTGGATTGTAAAGAAGATATGTTACGGCTCTCCACTCTATAGTCAGCATAATAGAAAACTCTCTTGAGCATATGGTCTTTGCTATGGGAACCTTCCTGGACATCGAGGAAGCCTTCAATAACATTCAACCTTCGGTGATTCTTAGGTCGTTACAGAATCTAGGAGTCGACAGCTTAGTGACACGCCTAATTGGGAAGCTTCTGGTGGATAGATCCATTAAAGCTGAATGGCGTGGTGTTACAATTGCTAGGAACGTTAACAGGGGGACACCACAGGGGGAGTTCTGTATCCACTATTATGGTTAACTTCTGTCAATGAACTTCTTCTTGAATTGGACAGAGCCGAATGCCAGATCTTTGCCTATGCCGATGATATTGCTATCATCTGTACGGGTGGAAACCTCAATTTACTTAGTATTCGTACAACCAGCCCACTTAGTCTAATTTCGAACTGGACCGCTAACAACGGACTATCACTTAACCCACTTATCTTGTTCTCTCGGAAATATAAAATACCCGCATTTGAACTGCCGGCAGTTAATGGGGTGCAATTACAGTTGACGGAAAAGGTCAAGTATCTTGGGATAATTCTGTCTTGGAAACCGAATGTGGAGGAGAGGGTGAAAAAGGCGTCTGTTGGTCTTTACTGCTGTAACGGGGCGATATGAAAGCGCTGGGGACTGTCTCCTAAGATCTCTATGTGGATTTATACGCAATAGTCAGACCAATACTTTTCTATGGCACCGTAGTTTGGTGGAGGTCCCTCCAAAAGAAATATATTCTGAATTCCTTGATGAAAATTTAAAGTTCAGCACTGATTAGCGTTAGTGGGGCAATGGGCACGACGTCACGCACTGCACTTAGTGCTATCCTGAACATTTGTACTCCTGATATCATGGGCAGCCGTTACATCCCTGGTAAGAATCAGAGATTGTGGCGTTTTGATATTGGGGCATTCCGGACACGCTGAATTTCTACACCGGATCAACTCTATTCCCGTAAAAACGGACGACTGTATCCCCTACCTTCTACCAGCGACAAATCTGTGGACTTCTATTCCGAACAGGAATACCTGGGAAAAGTCAATGGAAGGGGATACCAGTAGTATCAGATTTTTCACGGATGGATCAAAGTTGGACGAGCAAGTAGGCTATGGGGTCCATTCACCGGACCTAAATGTAAATATCTCCTTCAAGCTGCCTGATCACTGTAGTGTATTTCAGGCGGAAATTACCGCCATACTGGAGGTTGCTGAACTACTGAAGACAGTTAGTCTGCCATAAAATCCGTGGAAACCATGTTTGCTACGTCCCTGACGGTGAAAGATTGCCACTTATCACTTAGGGTGGTGGCAAAGTATTTTGACATCAGGCTCATCTGGTTACCGGGACACAGCGATATTCCAGGCAATTGCGTAGCGGATGCGTTAGCTAGACAGGGTACTACGGCACAGGTTCTTCCGGCAAAAGAAGGTGTTAGTATGCCAATCTCTGCCCGCCGTCTGCAGATCAGGCAGTGGGCCGATAATATGTTCAAGGACAAGTGAAATAAGCCAGGGTCCTCTGGCCACAGGTGGACAGGAAGAGGACTAGACAACTACTTAACTTGCCGAGAGGCAGGTTATCCACAATGATAGGAACACTCACGGGACATTGTCTTGTAGGAAAACACGCCCTAAGATTGGGACATAGAAACTCCACGAGGAATCGACCAAACACCTTCTCTTGGATTGCCCTGCTCTGGCTGGACTGAGAAGTAGGATATTCGGAACACATTTGGTTAGCACCGTAGCCCTACAGGATATTCCTGTAGGTCTTATAGAAAAATTCATTGAAAGGGCAAATTGGCTAAACGACAAGTCAATAGTTGCTATAGAGGAAACTGTAGGTATCACAATGGGTTTCTTTAGCCTAAATGTGCTAGACAGCGTGCTGTCTTGTAGTCTTTTCAACCAACCAACCAAAGAAGATATGTTCCGAATAAGTATGAAAGAAAATATCCATCAAATGACCCCCACAGGCTATTATTCTTTTAGTGAAATTTTCCATGACAGGAATGTGTCTGTATCTGACCGGTGAGGCATTGGACCACCTCGGATTTGAGCCAGGAATTGTTTCTGGTTTATTCCTATAAACTCGAGATTTTACAAAACCCCAAAGAAATAAATCGCCCGGCATTAAATCGCATGACCTAATCTTAAGATTATTTGTTCCAGAAATCGTTGCTGCAATAAATTGATTGCTTCATGCGCGGTGTGCCAGGTGGCGCCGTCTTGCTGAAACCACATGTCGTCCAGGTCCATGCCGTCCAGATCCATGTCGTCCATTTGATGCCACAAGAACTCACTTATCATGTTCCTGTAACGACTGTCATTCACAGTCACTGCAATTTCGGCCTTATCTTCAAAAAAGTTAGGCCCAATCACACCGCCTGAACAAAATCCACAACACCAGACAGTTGCTCGTTGTGGATGCATTTGTTTCTCATGGATTGCATGAGGATTTTCTGAGCGCAAAATTAAACAATTTTGTGTGGTCACGAAGTCAGTCAGATGGAAATACGCTTCATCGGAGAAGATGACTTTTTTTTTGAAACGTTGGCATTGACTTCACTTTCCTCTATTACCCATTGAACGAATTGCTGGCGCTTTCCACGGTCTGCTGGTTTAAGCTCCTGGGTAAGCTGAATTTTGTACGCATGAAGGTGTAGCTCTTTTGTCAAAATTCACTGCGTAGTGCTTCGTGAAATTTGAAGTTGTTAAGAACGATGCCGAATTGATGTTTTCGGGTTTTCGGCGACACTCTCGTTTGCAGCAGTTATGTTTTCAAGAGACCAATGGTACATTGACGCACAGGAATCTTACTGTCCATAACTGACCAAGTTTCTTTAATTTTTTTGACAACTGTTCTAATGATTGACACATTAGGTGCACTTTCTCGACTGAAAATTCTTCGTAGTTTGCGAGCGGTTTCAGCATAGCTTTCCAAATTTTTGTAATAAGTTTTCACAATTATAACGTGTGGTTATTTCGTAAGGCGCTCCATTTTTAATAATCGGAATACACATATGTGACAGCAGCCAAAATTCAGAGTTACCACTTGCACAAAAAAAAAAATGACACAAAATTTAATAAGTTCAATCTTACTGAGACACACTTTATTAAGAATTTTTTATTTTCCAATACTTACGCCGAATTTTGTCAACCAAGTTAAAGTTACTTTCTTACTTACTTGGATGGCCTCAAACAACCTAGAGGGGTCAAGGGCCTTACAAAATGAGGATAACATGTTTATTCCACCGGCGCGATTTTCAGCTTATCTCCACCAGTTGGAAACACCAAACTCTCGCAGGCAATAATCCACCAGGTCTTTCAAGAGAAGCCTTGGTCAACCTGTTTTCGATATCCTTCGAGTACGTCATCGAATACTTTTCGCACTGGTTCACTGTGATGTATTCTATCGACAAGATCTAGCTGTTTTAATACGCAGAACTACGCCGATGTCGGGATACAGATTAGACAGCTCGTGGTTCATCCGTCGTCGATACTCACCGTTTTCTATTATTTACATAGGACCATATATTTTTCGCAGAATATTTCTCTCGAAGACTCCCCCTGATGTTTCATTTGCAGGCTATATGACCCTGGATACTCTCCATTTGATTTCTAGACTGATGTTATTGCTTCTATTCACGGGCGATCCGAGGTAAATAAATTCGTCCACTACCTCGAAATTATATCGCTTATCAACTTTCACCCTTTCATCCAATCGAGTGGATGTTTAACTTGCCGAACCCATTAGTTTTGTCTTGTCCTCGTTTACTGCCCAACCCACTTTTTGTAATTCCTTCTCAATTCTCGAAAACACAGCAGTAACTTCTCACAGAGTTCTCCCAATAACGTTTAAATCATCAGCATACGCGAGCAGAATGTCACTTTTGTTGCTGTTAGTTGTATATGGCTTTTTGCAGGGTAGGTAAGGGTAACTCCGATAACCCGCACTAACCCAGAAGAATACTCATACTACTTTAATCTGTTAAAACGCAAGTTTAATTTTTAATCACGTTTTAAACTGTTGTACAATTTCATGCAACTCTGCTGGTTGCCAAAATTATGCAACCAAGATTAAAACATACACAAAAACTCAACTGTTTGGAAGACGGAAGCCGAACGACGATTTTCCGATGCGTCTCTGCCACTAAAACTTTTTTGATGCTCACGCCACCTCCGTTGTTATTGATTGTTATTTAAAATATCAGCCAATTTGACCGACTGATCCAATTTAAATGTTCAGATATTTCAAAACCATCACAAATGTGTACAAAACTGGCAAAACCAAGAGCCGCCAATTAAAATTTTCTGTTGTGCCACCGTCTTCTATAATTTGGCCTCGGCACGGAGCTGCTCTAAATTGGTCTAATCACAAAGTTGACACCTTAAATTGCAATTTAATCTCATATTGGTTGGTGTAAATGGCAAAGGTTAGAGAAGAAGGTTATCTTTAACCCGGTCGCGATAAATTGCTGTGAAAATGCGACATTATTCATGTTTACTGCAGCTTTTCTCACGATGATCTCAATTAATATGTTGAAGAGATCGTATGATAGGTTATCGTCCTGCCAGAGGCCTCGCCTCGTACTAAATGGCTCGGTGAGATCTTCACAAATCTTCTCTGAGGATTTCGTACTCCTTACAATCTACAACGAGATAGTAGTTGTCAATTTGGGTTTCGTGGTGTTTCTTCAAGATTTGTCGTAATGTGAATATCTGGGCGTTGGTTGACTTTCCATGCCTAAAGACACACTCATATGGTCCGAACAGGTCTGCAACAAACGGCTTTAGTGTTTCGCACTTTACACTCGAGGGGACCTTGTATGCGATGGATAAAAGGCTTATTCCACGGTAGTTGGTACGTATACTCGGGTCGGCTTTTTGGAAAACAGGACACAGTATTCTAAGGCTCCAATCGTCGGGCATATATTCATCTAGCCAGATTTTGCATATGAGCTGATGCATGCACATTTTCAACTCATACCCGCCAGCCTTAAACAGCTCAGCACCAGCGGCTTTGTAGTTCTCAAACCGGGAAATTGCGGTTCTAACTTCGCTTTGGCTAGGAGGTGGCAGTCGACGACATTATCCTCTATGTGATCAACACACTCATCTATATTTAATTATCCTGAGACAAGTAAAGCAGAGAAGTGATCTCTCCATATTCCCAACATTATCTGCAGATCTGTGTCAAAATTCCCGTCTTAATCTCTACCAAAGGGGAACCTGATCCATTTCCGTTGGATTGTCTTTGTACTTTTTGGTAGAATTTACGGGCGTCATTCTCTCTCCTATAAGATTCAATCTGCTCACACTAGCGGTTTGTCCACAACCGATTTTTGTTTTAAGCACACGGGTTTCCTCTCTCCTTTTCTCCTTATATCCCTGTCACGGTATGCGGTTTGAATTGACTGAAGCATTGCCATACCCATAAGTTAAACCCTCTGGATTTCCCTACTCGCCTGGGATTTTGCAAACAAAATATTGAAATGGCCAAAGAATACAACAACTTGATAAATTGCTTGTTGATGTCTGCTGAGGCCCATTTTGATCTTAAGGGCATTGTAAACAAACAAAATTGCCGTATATGGATGGAATCTACTCCAGAAATACTCCATGAGATGGAACTGCACCAAGAACTAGTCACTGTATGGTGCGCAGTGTCATCAAAGTGGATGATGGGGCCATACTTCTTTGAAGAAAACAGTGTAACAGTAAATGTCAATGGGGACCGTTATTAAAAGATATTGAAGAATTTTTTAATCCAGAACTGCGCCGAAGATGTATCCGATTCAACAGCATTTGGTTCCAGGAAGAACGAGGAACTGGCGGACCTCCAACGAAAATTCACATACAAATCAATATCCAGAAGCTCCACTTTCAGCTGGCCTCCAAGGTCACCTGACCAGACTGCACCAGACTCTATTTTATGTGGTCATATCAAACAAGAGGTGTACAAAACGAAACCAAGGCATTTGACTGCATTGAAGCAGTTCATTAAAACAATAATTGAGGCAATCCCGGCTTCAACCCTTCAGGCTGCAATGAACAATTTTCTGATCAGGTGTCGCATATGCGTGATGGGCATGAGGGTCATTTACGTTTATTAATAAAAATAAAATATAAATGAAATACATTGATCAAAAAAAAGGTATTTGCATTTTTTATTGTTTTGAATTGGAATTGGAATTGAATTGAATTGAACTGAACTGAACTTAACAGAACTGAACTGAATTGAATTGAATTGAATCGAATTGAAATGAATTGCATTGAGTTGAATTGAATTCCATTGAACTGAATTGAATTGCATTGAATTTAATTTAGTTGAATTGCATTGAATTGAATTGAATTTAATTTAGTTGAATTGCATTGAACTGAATTGAATTGAACTGAACTGAACTGAACTGGATCGAATCGAATTGAACTGAATTGAAGTGAATTGCATTGACTTGAATTGAATTGCATTGAACTGAATTAAATTGAATTGAAGTGAATTGCATTGAATTGAATTGAATTGAATTGCATTGAACTAAATTGAATTGAATTTAATTTGGTTGAAGTGAATTGCATTGAATTGAACTGAATTGAATTGTGTTGAATTGAATGGAATTGAATTAATTTGAATTAAATTGAATTGAATTGAATTGAATTGAACTGAATTAAATTGAATTGCATTGAATTGAATTTAATTGATTTGAATTGATTTGATTTGAACTGAACTGAATTGAATTGAAGAGAATTGCATTGAATTGAATTGAGTTGCATTGAACTGAATTAAATTGGATTTAATTTAATTTAGTTGAATTGAATTGAATTGAATTGAATTGAACTGAATTGAATTGAAGTGAGTTGCATTGACTTGAATGGAATTGCATTGAACTGAATTGAATTGAAGTGAATTGCATTGAATTGAATTGAATAGAACCAAATTGAATTGAATTAAGTTAAATTAAGATACATTGAATTGAATAGAAATAATTGAATTGAATTGCATTAAATTGAATTGAACTGAACTGAAGTGAATTGAATGGAATTGAATTTAATTGAACTGAATGGAATTACATTGTGTTGTATTGAACTGAATTCAGTTGCATTCATTTGAATTGAACTGAATTGAATTGTGTTGAATTGAATTGAAATGAATGGAATTGAATTGACTTGAATTAAATTGAATTAAGTCGAATTGCATTGAATTAAATTGAATTGAACTGAACTGAATTGAATTGCATTGAAATTAACTTAAATTGAATTGAATAGAATTGATTTGAATAGAACTGAATTGAAATAATTGAATTGAATTGCATTGAATTGAATTGAACTGAATTGAGTTGAATGGAATTGAATTTAATTGAACTGAATGGAAGTGAATTGTATTGAATTGAATTGAGTTGAATTCAATTGAATTGAATTGAACTGAATTGAATTGTGTTGAATTGAATTGAATTGAATTGAATTGAATTGAATTGAATTGAATGGAATAGAATTGAATTGAATTGAATTGAATTGAATTGAATTGAATTGAATTGAGTTGAATTGAATTGAATTGAATTGAATTGAATTGAATTGAATTGTATTGAACGGAATTGAATTGAATTTCATTGAACTGAATTGAATTGAATTAAATTGATTTGAATTGAATAGAATTGAAATAAACCAAATTAAATTGAATTGTATAGAACTAAATTGAATTAATTTGAATGTAATTAAACTAAATTACATTGAATTAAATATAACTGAATTGAATTGAATTGCATTGAATTGAATGGAACTGAATTGAATTAAATTAAACTGAATTAAAGTCAATTGAACTGAATTGAATTGAGTTGAATTGAATTGAACTGAACTGAATTGTGTGGAATTGAATTGAGTTGAATTGACTTGAGTTAAATTGAATTGAATTGAGTCGAATTAAATTGAACTAAATTTCGAATAGAATTGAGATGAATTGAATTGACTTAAGTTGAATTGACTTGAATTTAATTGAGTCGAATTGGATTGCAGTGAATTCAATGGTTTCAGTTCCGCTACATTCTCGTCGAAAGTTACTAGGCTATTTGGAGTAATAGATAATTTGGACTAATGTACAATAAAATACAATAACCTTATGAACTAATTGTTAGTCTTGTCTATATGTATATATGGCAAACCATAGAGTAATGTATAAAGAGTGAGCACGAGTCTTCAGTTCCACCTAATTCTCGTCGAAAGCCACTGGACTAATGGTTGTTTTCATACAGATTGTATTTATGCCAGAATTTGGACGTAATACAAATAAAAATAAAAGAAAATTATTGTGTTTGTTCAAATCAAAACTCATTTATTGCATATAAACTTATTTTAAACGTCATAAATATTAATCAAATCAAATTTAAAGTCAAGATTTTCCATATCGTCTACACGCTGAAAAAAACGGACCCTGTAACATTATGCAGGAACCATGTATATGTTTGGAACATCCATATACTTGCGTTCAAGCGATGTTTTCATGAATTGAAGATCTGGTGCTTTTTTGTTTCTTTCGTTTTTGGTTACAGCAGTTTTCAATAAACAATGCCATATTAGGGCCGCAAAAACAAATATTGTAACATATTAATCATTGTGTGTCAAACATGTAATATTGAATGGCAAACACAATGTGTTTGGACACAACAATTCTATATTTGTGCCAAGCTTCAAACACTTTATATTTGCATCCAAAAAACAACATAGACAGGGTTTTCAGCGTTTATGGTTCATTTTTCTTCACATTCTATGAAGTTGGTCAGCTGTTTCATCGAAACAAAAAGAGTATGAGATGAAATAAAATGTATAAACTGAGTAAAGTTTAAACAGATAAAGATTAAATGATGAATGTGTCACAGATTTATGTGACTACCCGCCACAATGGCTCAATTAATATGATGTATGTAGTAAGTCTCTGAAATACAGACATGTCCATATCTCAGAAACGGTGCCTCCCATCGCAAAGTAAACAAATATTTGGAATCATTTGACGCTTTTTTAAAAATTTTAAAAAATATGCAAATAAATAAATGCAAATCTGTTCGTATCTCGTAAACGGTGCGTTCGATTGCGAAATAATCTAAAAAAGGGATTTGGTTAAAGTATTGCTTCTAACACATGGCAAATTTTTTGTTGAAAAATACATATAAGCAAAAATAAAAAATCGCTAAAATCCAAATATGGCCGTAACTTGGACACAGAGCAGCCAAGAGCTAAAACAGCCAAATGTTGTACTTCTTTCAGAGGTATTTGGTACATATTTGTTTAACATCACAGCCATCCTTTTTGAAAATATTGCTAAACTGAAGGATCGCTAAGATGCAAATGTGGCCATAACTCTGAAATTGTTGATTTTTATTACAAATTTATTATTAACTGCAAATTTCAATTTGTCTTGAGAGCCGACTGGCTGGCAACCCTGGAGCTGACATGTTGAACTTGGATGAATTATGGATTCAGGCCAACAAAATTATAAAATTAATTTTCTCAAACTTTCCGATTATATTTAGTCTTATATCGCGCGTTAAAAATCCAGAGTTTGATTATAAACGTTTAAGGGATTAGGGCCCTGCATTTGGACTGAAGAACAAAATTATCGAATTTTTATATTTTTGTTTCAAGTTGGTTACAAATTTATCAGAATGAAATAGACACAATTAAACTGTTATAATTTACATTCCCACATATCAGAAGGTGGTTGTTTATTTTTAATTTTTGGTGAATACACTGCGCGAATTTTTACATTTGCACAACGCGCTACACATACGTATCACACTCATACTCTCTCATTTAATCTCTACAAATCCATTTATGTTTTTCTGTTGATATGTCGGTGTTATTACACGGATACCTATTCAAAGGATACGTTCATATGGTTATTCATTTATGAAACATTAATGTTTGTTTTTTTCCAAATGAAATTTAACGCGCATTTCCCAAGATATCCGTTTAAATATGAAGCGTTTTACGCCCTACTGGGAATCGTGTAATATAAACATTGTCGAGGAATTAACGATATTTTCAACAACTAAAGCTCTTGGATTTTAATATACATACATACATATTTACATAAGTTTGAGGCGTTGATCGATTTTTGACTTAAGTTGTACAGGACTTTAAAATATAGGAATATCCTTGTAGGAATAATTTTGAAAGGAAGTCTCTGGAAATAAATACATAGTAAACAAATTCAAACGATGTATAAGAGAATATTCGTATGCTAAAAAATCGGTATTTTTTGTTGTTGTTTTTGGATGGAAATAAAGGGTGTCTCAGTAAGAATGAACTTTATCATTTTAAAATACAAACACGTATTCTTTGAGATAGTTGTGACTTTTTTTTTATTGGATTGTAAAGAAGCCATATTCCGATTAAGTATGGAATGAAATAGCCGCCAAATGGCCAAACCACTCGGATGACAGGCCATTACTCTTTTCATGAAATTTTCCATGACTTTTTCACAGACATGGAATCGGAATCGATTGTGGTTTATTCGCATAACCCGAGATTTCAAAAAACCCCAAAGAAAGAAATCGCACTGCGTTAAATGGCATGATCTTGGTGGCCACTTCTTGAACTTCTTGAGATAATTTGTTCTGGAAATCGTTGCTGCAATAAATCGATTGTTTCATGCGCGTTGTGGCAGGTGGCGCCGTCTTGCTGAAACCACATGCCGTCCAGATCCATGCCGTCCAGTTTAGGCCACAATAACTCAGTTATCATGTTCCTGTAACGACTGGCATTCACAGTCTCTGCAATTTCGGCGTTATCTGCAAAAAAGTAAAGCCCAATCACGCCGCTTGAACAAATTCCACACCCCCAGAAAGTTACTCGTTGTTGGTGCATTTGTTTCTCATGGATTGCATGAGGATTTCCTGAGCCCCAAATTCGAAATTTTTGTGTTTCCATTCAAATGGAAATGCGCTTCATCAGAATAGATTATTTTTTTTTTTTTTGAAAAATGGGCATTGACTTCACTTTGCACCATTACCCATTGAACGAATTGCCAGCGCTTTCCGTCTGCTGGTTTGAGCTCCTGAGTAAGCTGCATTTTGTACGCATGTAGGTGGAGGTCTTTTGTCAAAATTCGCTGCTGTTGTTCCTGACAATGTGCATTCTGGACGTCCAATTTCAAATCAGTGTTTCGAGCACATACGGTACAAATAACGCGAACAATTGTAGTCTTCAACGCGTCAATTGTTGCTAGTTTATCAACATAACCAATGACTTTACGTAGGCACACATGAAATAATCGAGAGGTGTTAAATCGCACGACCTTGGAGGCCAATTGACAGGTCCATTTCTCGAAATTAACTTCTCGAATTAACTCGCCAAATTTCGATTTCAATAAATCCATGGCTGCGGTCGCTTTAATGTCATCCATGTTATCAAACAAAAAATAATTGATCATGGTGCAGTAACGATCTCTATTGACCGTAACGCGAGCTCCGACTTCATTTTTGGAGAAATAGGGTCCGATGATGCCACCTGCGTGTAAAGCGCACCAAACGGTGAATTTTTCTGGATCTAATGGAGTCTGTAGGATCTGTTGTGAATTGGACTCACTCCATATGCGGAAATTTTTTTTATTATCAAACCCGTTACGCCAAAAATCGGCCTCATCGCTGAACATCATTTTTCGATAACACACCGGTTCAGTTTCCAACTGATCTAGAGTCCAATCGGTGAAAGAACGACGTATATGGATGCAAATATAACATGTGTTTGTAACTTATCGCATATATAATATACTGGAGCCCAAACGCATTGTGTTTGCGACCCAAATATATTTGTGTTTGTTATATCAGCCGCGTTTGTTGTACTGTTTATGCTCTCTCGAAGCAAGAGAATAAAAGAGGAACAACGAGAGAGTCTATCTTATAAGTGTTGCATTATTCTCTCAGTCAGTGATTCATAAATATTCCCGAATCAGCAGATGAAGTCAGTGTTTCTTATTTTGGCCGATGTATTGCGATTTAAATTCATGTATTTAGTCGTCAATGGACAGAGGATATCAAAAGCGGTTGATCAGTGAAACAACGCTCGGACGGTTAAATAGTTTGTGATGTTGCTTTGGTTTCTGGGTATATGTTTCGCATATATTTATGTGTGCTACCAATGTAAAAAACGATTTTGAGGAATAAAACTGGAAATGATAACAACGTGAATCCTTTTTCTGCCCGAATGGCGGACCATTTGTGAAATATAATAAAAAAACACATGTAATTAATACACGCTTGTCTTGCATGAACTAAAGTTGTATATAAGTATATTGTTTGTGTACCAACGCATAGTGATAACGAATGCATAGTTGAAACCTTCTGAAAACAAGAACGTGAGAGACAACAAAGAAAGGAGTAGCAAAGGAGCAGCAGATTCTCATTTAAAAAAAAAAGGAAAGCATTCATCAAGTAAATGTAAAAAGGATCAGTTTAAATATTTTATTTTTTTGTATTAATTAATTAATTTAATTATAATAAATAAAGAAAGAAAGACCAATTCGTTTATTATTCTGTTTGGGAGAAAATACGCATATGTTTTCACGGAAGTATTTGAAGTTTTGGTGGAAACACGCGAATGCTTCTACATAAGTATATGGATGTTTGGGATGAAGCACGCATATGTTTTCACATAAAGCATACATATTTGTCAGTAAACATGCTAATGTTTGCATTTAAGTACACCTGAGTTTGGGACTTGCTAACATATTATTGTTTGAAGTGTGTTCCAGACATATATGTACATGGTTCTTGCAGAATATGTTTGGGAGAATATGTTACAGAGGCCTTCTTTTCCAGCGTGTAGGAAATTTGATCTGCTGGTGTTCTAGTTGTAATGTATGCTGGAATGGGACTGGGTGTTGGTGTTGTAGTGTGTGGAATTTCGCCTTTTGTCTGCAAAATTCAATGGGTCGCTTAACTCCCTGTTAATAGGAAATATTCTAATTGTGGTTGTGTGTAGTTTATAGTTTGTAGGTTTTGATTGTTGTGATTGCAACGTGTATTATAAGTCAGGACAATTTTGTTAATTTATTCGACTATATGACAGATTAAACAAAAAGTTATACTTCGTAATCAGGCGACGGCGAGGCAACAAACTCAAAAAAATGGCGGCGGAGTAAAAGTCTAGTTCAGTTGTGCGCCATAAATCTATAAGTTACGCGAATCGATAGAAGATTTCAATGAAAATTTGGATAATTTGGTAGCATTGTTCAACCTTTAATCTATTCAGGATGATTTGCCAGATTTTGCCATTTAACGAGTATCGAAAAGTAAGCTCAGTATGACAGTTCGTTTGACAGCTAACCCTTTCGTAAGTTCTATCAGAGCACAAATCACCCGTTATACAGGGTGTTTCAAAAGTGACCAACGTATTGGAAGATGCTCTTATTTTTGCAAATGGCCGCCAATGTCAAATCTGTTTTGACATTTGTGGACTAGACAGATGTAGAATACAAGTAAACAAGCCATGAAGCGATACACTCTCCAAGAACGCGGAATAATCGTGTCTATTTTTTTGCGTAACATTTCGTCTGTGGTGTTGGCGCAGCGCGAATACCGTCGCATATTCCCCGGCCGTCCGACACCGACTGCGCAAACACTGCGCCGTTTGCCCACTAACCTTGAAGAGTATGGTACCATACGAGACGTTGCCAGGAGTGGCCGGCCCCGAAGCGCCCGTTCTGCCGAGAATATCGCCGCTGTTACCGAGGATGTCGAGCTGTCGCCGGAAACATCGTCCAGACGCCGTTCCTCGCAATTAGCCATCAGCCGGTCGTCCATATGCCGAATTTTGGTCAAAGACCTGCGCATGCTCATCTCCACCTCAGCGGGTACGTGAACAAGCAAAACTATCTCTTCTGGGGCACCGAAAATCCACGAGTGATGCACGAGGAGCCATTACACCCGCTCAAAGTGACTGCATGGTTCGCTGTTCATGCTGGAGGAGTCATCGGGCCATTTTTTTTTTCGAGAACGCCGCTGGTCAAACGACAACAGTGGACGGTGCGCGCTATAGGGCCATGTTAACCGAGTTTTTTCTGCCGCTATTCGACGAATTGAGACTGGAGGACATGTGGTTCCAACAGGACGGAGCCACAACCGATATTCTGAAGGCGGCGTTCCCGGGTCGCCTCATCTCTCGTTTTGGCGATTTGCACTGGCCCGCAAGATCGCCCGATTTAACCGTTCCTGGCTTTTGTTTGTGGGGGTTTTTGAAGTCCCGTGTTTACGTGAACAAGCCCGAGACCGTGGAGGCCCTCAGGGTCAACATTCGACACGAGTGCGAGAATCTGTCGCCCAAAGTTCTCGAAGTGATGAAAAATGCCATAAAACGAGCCCGTATGGTAATCAATTGTGAAGGCGCCCATTTAACCGATATCATCTTCTCAACTTAACCAATAAAATTCTAAAGGTTCAAATAAACATAATCAAAAAACAGAATCGAAGTTTTTCATTTAGAAAAGAATGAGAGCCAAACAACATCGGATGACTTCTTTTGAAACACCTTGTATGAAGGTTTGGGAGGAAACACACGAATGCTTCCACATAATTCTATGGATGTTTGGTATGAAACACGCATATGGTTGCAAGTAGTCGTACTCATGATTGCATTTAAGTGTAAGTGAGTTTCGGGCTTGCAAATATATGAATATGTGGAATATTACACCGTGTTTTCAGGGTGCAGAAGTAGGAACAATTTCAAAACTTAGTCCAACTAATTGATACGTTTTTCGATAGGTTTCAGTATTTTTTATAATTATTTGTTAACTCTAAATTTGAAGATTGAAAGGTATCAACAAATTACATTCGAATCAACATTGCTATCCCTTTCCCCTTGTACTTTTTGTGTATGCAACATCAGTCGTTACAGCACCAACAACTTATAGCGCACAGTGCTCAATATGAATCAACGTTGTTGGTTGTATTGTTGTTGCTTTATCTATATCCGCGACACATAAATACTGCAGAATATAAAGGATCACAGACACACATACACACTATAGGTATATGTGTGCATGTGTGTGTAAGTATGTATGTATATGTTTGTATATAATGATATGGGTGCAAGTTGCAAACTTCTTTTTTTTAGTTTGTCTTTTTGTTACTCGTATATTTTTTCGTTTGTCTATCTGATTCTTCCAGCAGAAGTACAAGTATTTGCCATGATGGTCTTAGACTAACAACATCCTGTACACTATGTGATTCTCATGAGTTGAAATGTTGCTATAACAACAACAACAACACCGGCAACACCTCGCTAACCATTGTGCTCTTCTTGCCCCTTTTCGCCCCTACTCATTCTGTATCTTCTCTTGCCCAAAAACAAATGAACAGAAAGCTTTGAAAAAAATATGTGAAATGCATTGGAACATCCTGCAATAAAGGAATCGACACATACTCACACTCATACATGCTCAAATGCATGCAAGTGTTTTTGTGCCACAGATATAAACTCATATAAATAAAAACACACTGACATGAAAGTAGTTTCAGCGTAAGTGTGTGTTTGTATGTATTTGTGTATGTCTATACATGTGTGTGTGTGTGTTATTGCTGTTTACACCGGAAAAAAGTAAAATGAGAAAAGGTTATAAGGTACAGCTGAAATAACTCATAGCGTCACATATACCCAAGCAGACGGATGCATGAGTCCTAATTATTTGTTGGAGTGACAGGATTCGGAGGAGTCAAGTGTGAGAATCCATCAAGCTTATAAGGATCAGTTATCCGGAAAAGTGGGGTGTTGAATAATTCTCAATATTTCGTTGCTGGCATCGCACTCCCAGAAGGATAGTATCGTGACCTCAAAATCAATATTTTGTAAGAAAAAACGTCTGGAAGTTTTCACATACGACAGTATTTTACTAAGTACATAAGTAGTAAATGTTACCATGTCATAATGTGTTTTCTACAGAAACGCCTTTGCAACACTATTCTTTCGGAGAGTGCGATATCATGAAAAACTATAAACGATTGAACAAGGCTTATACTCGTCAAAAAACAAACGGCCCCAACAACATATTGCTGGTACCATATATATAGTTGCAAGCATTGTTTTCATGAAGTGAAGATCTACTACTTTTTTGTTTCGTTGTTGTGTGTCACGTTTTTGTTTTCAGCAGTTTTCAACTAACAAAGCCACATTTGGGTCACAAAAACATGTATTATAACCAGGGTTCTTATTCCCCCCCCCCCCCATGTGTAACCCATACACATCGCCGTGGGGAATGTGTAAAGAACGTTTACTCTTTACCCACTGGGTATGGGGAAAATAATGGTTAGCTACCCACGAAACTGGGGAATTACTCATCACGATTACCCATTTCCCACAGGGTAATAGGGAAAATAATGGGTAGCTACCCACGACAATGGGAAAAATAATGGGTAGTTACCCACGACGATGGGTAATGGTATACCCAGAGTAATCCATCCCCATTTTCGATCGGGGATATGAAAAAATTAGAAAAAAGTCTATATCCCGGAAACGGAGCGTCGAATCGAAAAAATAACTAATTTTTGGAGGTTTGTAAGGGTCTAACCCATATGGATCAATTTTTTTTTCAAAATATCGCTACAATAAAAAAGTTACCTATCACGATTTATCATTACCCTCAGGGTAATGGGGAAAATAATGAGTAGTTTCCCACAACGATGTGGAATTACCCATGACACATGGGGAATGGCTAAGCGGCCTTAACCCATTACCTACAGCCATGGGTAATCGGATACCCATCCCCATTTTTGATCGAAAATATGAAAAAATTAGAAAAAAATCTATATCTCGGAAATAGAGTGTCGAATCGAAAAAGTAACTAATTTTTAAAAGATTCACAAGGTAGTCCAATTTGTAAGGACGAATTTTTTTTCCACAAAATCGCCGAAATATGAAAATTGCTAAAAGACAAAAATGCCTATCACTTGAAAAGAGAGCGTCCAATCGCAAGAATTATAATTTTTTTATCTCGCGAGGAGCCTTTAACCAATGGATGTATTCAATATGGCATCACTTTTTTTTATGAAAAATCGCTAAAACTAAAAATTTTCGAATAAATATCGCCAAAATGCTCTAATGTCTATATCTCGGATATGGAGCCCCCAATAGAAAAAATACAGAATTTTTGCGAGTCTCTAAGAGGTTTTCATAAAGTGGTCCAACTTTCTTTTCAAATTTTCAAAAATTCAAAATTTCAACAAAAAAAAAAAATTCACAAATTCTTTTTCAAAAAATCGCCGAAATAAGAAAATCGTTGAAATACAAAAATGGCTATAACTTGGAAACGGTGCGTTGAATCGCAAAAATTATACATTTTTGACATCAATAGGAGGCTTTAACCACCAGATGTCTACAAAATGGCATATCTCTTTTTTTAAAAAAAATCGCTAAGACTAAAATTTTTCGTATAAAAATCGCCAAAGCGCCCAGATGTGTTAGCGCTTTTTAAAAAAATGTCGTAATGCCCTGTTAAAGCCATCCATTGGCTAATGCATCCTGTGGAGTTAAAAATTCTATGATTTGTGCCAATAGACCCACCGTTTCCGAGTTAACGGGGTTTTCAATAAGAGCGCTACAAAAGTTTTTTTTAAATAAAACAAAACCGGTTTTAGATACCTATGAAATTCTTTATTCCTGTGAAAGTACGTTCGATGCCATTATGTATGGAACTCGATTTCTTTTGCATGGCCACCACGGGCACGCTTGTAGAAGTCCAGACGCTGAACCCAAGTTTCGACGGTTTTCAAGCATAAATCGGCCGATACTGCTGCAATTTCACGTTCGATATTCGTACGAAGTTCATCAATCGTCGCTGGCTTGTTGGCATTGACCATAGACTTGACGTAGCCCCACAGGAAATAATCTAACGGCGTCAAATCGCGATAACACGTTCACCAAAGTTGGTTTCCAATAAATTGATTGTGGCATTCGCTGTGTGGCTTGTGGCGCCGTCCTGTTGGAACCACATGTCCTCCAAGTCCATATTATCCAATTGGGGCCAAAAATATTCGGTTATCATTGAACGGTAGCGATTCGCATTCACAGTAATGTGCCGGTCTTAATCACCGCACCAAACCGTAATTTTTTCGGGATGCAATGATGACTCTAAGATGATGATGTAGGCCAAGATCTTTTCGCAAAATTCGCCACAAAGACGTCACAGAGATGCCCAACGCTTGAGAACGACGTGTGAGAGACCCATTTGGGCTTTCTTGAACTGAAGCCTCAGCGGCAGCAATATTCTCGACACTACGGGCACTTCTTTGTCTCACTGGCACGGGAACATTTTGTCCACTAGACGGTCAATTGTTGATCTGGTAGGACGATTATGACTCCAAATTTTGGTAGTAAATTTTAATAATTTCGACTCGTTGTTGGCTCGTATATCTTTCCATGACGAAATTGCAAACCTTACTGAAGAGAAATGTCAAAAAAGCGGGGAAAAATATGGCGTCGTTTGCTGTCCCTATCGATTTACTTTTGTAGCGTCTCTGTTGAAAAGCCCTTTATAACCATTTTAGTATTTCAGCGATTTTCGAAATTTGGTAATTTTTTGGAAAAAAATTTCCCATGCGAATTGAACCACTTTATGAAAACTCCTTAGAAACCAATAAAATTTGTTTATTTTTCAATTGAACCATGGCAAACTAAGTAAGGTGGAAGCAGTAGGAATTGTAGGCATTTTGTTTTTATTTCAGGGCCGACCTTGTCAAATTCAGTCGATCGAAATTGTCAAGATGTATTTATTTCAGGTCATATCAGGGGAATTGTTGTAATTTTCGGCAACAACCACAAGGACAAGAAACAATGACGTCTGCTATTTTAACGCTACCACCTGTACTAGATACATCTTGGAATTAGTATAGACAACATTTGACAAGGTCGGACCACAACGACAAGAAAAAATTTAAACCAGCTGTTCTAATGTTTCCACCTGTAATAGATATATCTTGGGATTGAACACTCCGTTTCTGAAATATAGATATGAGGGCGTTTTAGCGATTTTTAATTCGAAACAATTTAGTTTTAGCGATTTAAAAAAAGTGTTGCCCTATTGAAGACATTCATTGGTTAAAGACTCTTATAGTCTTATAGAGTTAAAAAAATCTATTATTTTTGCGATTGGACGCTCCGTTTTCGAGTTATAGCTATTTTTGTAATTCAGCGATTTTATTATTTTGGCGATTTTTTGAAAAAAAATCTTCCACATGATTTGGATCACTTTATGAAAAGGCCTTAGAAATGCGTAAAAATTAGTTGTTTTTTGGATTGGGCGCTCCGTTTCCGAGATATACACTTTTTTCTAATTTTTTCATATTTTCGCTCAAAAATGGGGATGGTTACCCTGGGTAACCCGTTACCTATTGCCACTTACCCATTCCCCATTTATAATGGGTACTCGTGATGGTACCCATTGCCTTTTTTTTCATATTTTGTAAATTTCAATTGGAAATGGCGTAGAATACAAAATATCTTAACAAAACTATTGACAAATTTTTTCGAATATATGTCACTTTGTGATTGACTAATAACTTCGCAAAACAAATGATGTCAACAGGATTTTTTGCGAGAACCAGCGAGTGGAAAGTTATTTCAAAATTAAAGGACATATAGTGAGGACACAGGTACGACCGTGCATCCAACTCAAATTTTACCAATTTTAATCACTCCTGGGAAGTTCCCACTTTTATCGACTACATTTACTAACCGGTCGTTATAGTGGTTGTACTCCGTGCATATGTACATACATGTATCTACTAGTGTAGTAAGAGTATTCTCAGCTTCTTGTTGTTGTATTATAAATTTTATACGCTTAACTGCAGAGATGGAAATGTATAAGTATGTGGAAAATATAAAGGTTGGCCGATCATTTCGTGTAGTCGTATTATAAATTAAACTATACGCACATAACTATTTCCTTGACAGGAGGGAGGTTTTTGCAACCTTAAATGCGGCTACTGCAAACGAATAGCATTTGGCTCAACCTAATTGAGGTTGAGTCGATCGCTACAATTGATATTTGGCTGTAACAACCTCGTTTCATGATTGTTTTGGTTGCCACCCACAAAAAGAAGTATTTTGGATATCGTATAGTCCCGTAATGTCGCATTTAGACCTCAGTTGATCGCGGCCAGGTTAACGATAACATTGTTCTATAATAACATTGTTCAATAAAATTATCGAAGACTCCGGCACAACAGAAAAATTAAGTTGTGGGCCATAGAATAAAGACGTATAGAGCTGCCATTGTTCTCATCTGACATGTTCTTTCACACTATTCGTGGTGCGGTCGGTGTGATAGAGAGTTATTTGACGTAAATTGATTTACACCAGGTGGAATTTCAAAAATCGTTGACTTAAATTGTTCATGTCGTTTTGATGAAAAACTATGAAATTTTGGACTTTTTTGATACGAATCTATTTCATTGTTAGTATATATTTGAAGCGTATTTACACAAAAATTTTAACGCAGAAATCGAAATGCCGTTGTTGATGGTTTGAGCCATTGCCTCTATCTGGCATTATTAAAGCTATACCTACCAACATCCAACCGCCCATCTGCAACACACCAAATGTCATCAATTTCCTGAGAGAGTTAGCGTCACCATACGTCACTACTTTATGGTTTTGCCAGTTTTGTAAAAATTTGAGATGTTTTTGAAATAACTGAACCTTTAAAAATGGATCACTGGGTCAAATCGGGCCAGTCGATATAATCTGCTCACATTTTTAACTAATAAGAGCCAATTATATCGGCGGCGGCATGAGCTTCAAAGAATTTTTGGTGGCCGTAGCGCGTCGGAAAATTTTCGATCGGCTTCCATCTGTCAAACAGTTGATTTTTTGTGTATGTTTTTATTATGGTAGGACATTGGACTGTCCGTGGAGGTGGAAAGTTTCTGATTGCCATTCACTTGGGAGTGGCCAGAAATGATTCCTTCATTGGGCAGTCCAAGCAGCTCACTACTTCTACGCAGTATGTCCTGGGCAATGGCTTTTCGGAAACCTCCGTTAGCTAGCTAGAGTGAGAAGGCGAAACAAATGAGCATCAAATCAGATTTAGTAGGTGACTGATGCCACTGAAGCTCATCGGACAATCGGGCATATTCTTTTGTCCTTAGAAGGCGGATGAGCCAACCATACGCGCCAACGGCGGATAGAAACTAAAAGAAGAAAATCCAGGTTCAACATATCGCATCCTGGTCAGCGTCTGATCCATAATGGACGGCTGCAATCAAATATCCTGGCAGTAGGTAAAATGCAAAAACCCGGTGGACTGGGTTTGCCTCCCGCCACCGTTCATAATGGCAGTGAAAATACAAAAACGAAACAGAAAACATAAACAACCCATATTTGTTGACGACCCCCGCAAACGTTATAAGGACCACGATTTACGGATATGCACTTGGAATGTAAGAACTCTATATAGATCCGGTGCAAGTATCCAATTGGCAGATGTCCTCGAAAGTTATAAGGCTGACATTATCGCTATCCAGGGAATGCGATGGACAGGACATGGCTGCACAAGAAAAAGAAACTGCGATATATACTACTGTTGCCATGAAAAAAAACATGAATTTGGTTGCGGATTTGTAGTTGGCAAAAGACTGCGACATCTAGTCTCTAGGTTCAATCCTGTGAGTCAACTAATAGCCACAATCCGCATAAAAGCGAAATATTTTTATATTTCCCTAATTTGTGTGCATGCCCCGACAGAAGAGAAAGATGATGATGCCAAAGACATATTCTATGAGCTCCTAGAGGAAACGTATGACAGCTGCCCTGGCCATGACATTAAGATTGTACTAGGAGATTTTAATGCCAAAGTAGGAAGGGAGAATGTGTTTAATCCAACTATTGGCAATTTCAGTCTACATGCTGACAGTTCCGACAACGGTATGAGAATGATTGACTTTGCCGCGGCAAAAAACATGGTCATAAGTGGTACAAGATTCCAGCATAAAGACATCTACAAGGCTACTTGAGTATCCCCTGATCAAAGAACTAAGAACCAAATTGATCATGTGGTAATTGATGGAAGGCACTCATCCAGTGTAATGGACGTACGAGTGATCAGAGGAGCTAACACCGATTCTGATCACTACCTGGTAGCAGCAAAGGTTCGCACAAGATTAAGTAGAGCGAAAATCGTACGAAACCAGACGCAGAGGAAGCTGGACATCGGAAAGCTGCAATTACCAGAGGTAGCCACAGGCTACTCAAGGAAGCTCTCGCAACTTTTGGCACAGAACCCACCCCCTCCCGATGACGATCCTGATGCGCAGTGGAAACCCATTTCCGACTCTATGGGAACTGCCGCGACAACCGTACTTGGTTTCGAAAAACCGCTTCGCAATAAACCGTGGTACGAAGAAGAGTGTCGCATAGCAAATGACGAAAAGAACGCTGCACGTATGGTAATGCTTCAGTCAGTTGCAACGCGAGCTGAAACTGAGCGGTATAGGGAGAAGAGAAAGGAGGTAAACCGTCTCTTTAGGCGTAAGAAACGGCAGTGGAGAAAGCCCGAGAGTGAGAAAATTGAGACATACAGAAGGAAGAACGAAGCCCGAAAATTCTACCAAAAAGTTAAAAACGGAACTAATGGACATGGTTCAGGGCCCCCCTTCTGTAAAGACAAGGACGGAAATCTCGTCGTAGACGTGCAGAGCATGTTGGGAATATGGAGAGAGCATTTCTTCGCGCTACTAGTACCTGAGATATCCAATGACGATGGGACAATCGATCACAATTTGGACGACGACGTCGATTGCCCCCTCCTAACCAAGACGAGGTCAGAACAGCTATTGCCCGGCGTTAGCCAGTAGAAAGGACCGTATTTTAGTATTGGGTGACTTTAACTTGCCGTCTGTGACATGGGTGTCTTTACCCGATACTAATTCTCTGACTCCATTGACACCATATGATTGGTCATCTGATTTTGTTACGCATATTTCCGAACTTGGGTTGATTCAATTGAACGACATTCCCAATTCTATGAATCGAGTCCTTGATCTAGTTTTAGTGGATGATTCTAACAACTTTGATATTTCTCGAATTGATCCGTTAATTTCTCCTGAGGATAGTTACCATCCAACGCTGGGAATTAATTATACATATGATACCATGCAGGTTGGTTGCAATTGCTCTTCGTCCTATGTTGGCCTATGCTTTTCGCGTGCGAACTTTATACTTTTGAATAATCTTATCTTTGATACCGACTGGCATAGTATATGTCAGTGTGATAATTCTTTTGAATTTGAAATCGCCCTGGATGATTTCTATAATATTATTAATGGCTATATTTCTAAGTCTGTACCCAAGAGGCCAATAAGGGGTAATACTGGCCCCCCATGGTCCTCAAGGGCTCTAAATAGTCTCAAGAATGTAAGGAATAGATGTTCGAACAAGTATAAAAAATCTGGACTGCTAGCAGACTATGCTAGGTATATTGTTGCTAGGAGTAGATACAACTCTAAATCTCGTGAGAGTTACAGATTATATTTGGATAGGTTGAAGGCTAATTTTAAACGGAACCCCAAATCATTCTTTAGATTTGTTAACTTGAAGCGTAATTCGTCTTCCACACCTTGTAGGATCAAAATGAACGGTATTGAATATTCAGATGAAGAGTCTATTGCTAATTGTTTCGCCGATTTTTTCGCATCTATTTATTCCACCCGAGCCTATGATGTTTCCAAATCATACCCGTACACTGTCCGCTCTACCATTCCGTTTGATGCACCTGTCGTAAATTCTTCGTGGTTGCTAGATAACTTAATCAGCTTGAAAGCCTCGAATAAAGCTGGTCCTGATGGTATCCCGGACTCTATGTTGAAATACTGCTCGAATTCTCTCAGCTTACCGTTGACTCTCTTATTTAACGCTTCGTTGAAGTTCGGCCATTTTCCTGCAAAGTGGAAGAGCTCTTATATAATCCCTCTCCACAAATCTGGTAGTTTAGTAAATGTTGCAAATTATAGGGGAATTGCAAAATTGAGTGCCATTCCTAAACTTTTTGAGAAGTTAGTCACAGAGGTAATTTCTCATCAGGTTTCCTCTATTTTAGATCCATGTCAACATGGCTTTCGGAAGGGTCGTTCCACCGTGACTAATTTGCTTCAGTTTTCCTCTTCTATTATTGACGGCTTTATTAATGGAGATCAAACTGATGTGATTTTTACCGATTTTAGTAAGGCTTTTGATAAAGTTAACCACAATTTGTTATTATATAAATTAGGGGCAATGGGTTTTAATTGCAACATGCTGAATTGGATTAGTTCTTATTTAATGAACAGAGAACAGATGGTATCATTTGGTCGATCATTCTCAAGATCTATTTTTGTGTCATCCGGGGTGCCTCAGGGCAGTCATCTTGGGCCGGTTCTATTTTTGTTATTCATTAACGACTTACCCGCCTCCATAATGCACTCTAAATTGTTAATGTACGCTGATGACGTGAAGATCTATTTTTCTTACAAGGATCCTTGTCAATATACTTTACTTCAGAGGGATTTGTCTACTTTCCAGACGTGGTGCGAGACCAATTTGATGGAGCTTAATTTTACGAAATGTAAGCATATGCTGTTCTCTAGGTCATCATTATTTTCGGCAAAATACATTTTAGGTGGCAATGTTCTTGAATCGGTGGATTCATTTGTTGATCTTGGTGTTCTCTTGGACAGAAAATTGAATTTCAACTCCCACATAATTACGATGGTGAACAAGGCTTATGGCGTTCTGAACTTTATTAAACGTTGGGCAAAGGAATTTTCAGATCCCTACGTTACGAAAAATCTTTTTACTTCACTAGTCCGCCCTATTCTCGAATATGGATCAGTTGTTTGGGACCCCCAGTACAATTTGTATGTTAATATGATTGAATCGGTCCAGAAACAGTTTCTCATTTTTTGTCTGAGAAATCTTCAATGGAACCCGAACCATAATCTTCCTTCGTATAGCAGTAGACTAGCATTGATCAGATTGCCGACTCTTAGTAGTAGACGTACCATGATAAACTCTATTACAGTTTGGAAGATAATTGATGGATGTATATGTTCTGAATTTCTGTTATCTAAGATTTTCATAAATGTCCCATTGAGGCCCACGAGGTACTATAAACTCGTAAACATCGAGTTTCAGCGTTCGAATTATGCGTCCTTTGATCCAGTTAGGAGAATGTGTCGTGACTTTAATGAGCTATATCAGTTTATTGATTTCACAGGTAGTTGGGAAACGACAAAGTCTAGCATAATTTGTCATTTGAACCGATTGCATTAGTGCTGTATATTCGTTGACGTACATATGTAAATTTAATTTACTTTATCCTTACTATCTGGTCTGATTTATGATTTGGTTTTCGTTTTGCTCGTAATTTTTATATATTGAAGTATCTTATGTTAATATCTCGTGATGTGCTTTTATACTTATTTATGTTAGTGTAATACCAACTGGTGAAGAATTTCTGTAGTTGGTTGTAACGTGTGAACTTATAATCCTTGCTCTCCCGTTATAGACCGGTCTATAATGTGTACGCTGTCCTCACGTTATGGGGACGTGGCCCTCTCGGTCGGTAGGGGCGGGTAAGAGTGGCGGCGATGGGTTCGCTCGATTTAAAAAAAAAAAAAAAAAAAAAAAAAAGAACAACAAAGCCGCAGGAGCCGATGGATTACCGGCGGAGCTGTTTAAGGCTAGCGGCGATGAGCTGATAAGGTGCATGCATTAGCTCATGAGCAAAATTTGGTTAGATGAATGCATGCCCGGCGATTGGTACTATGTCCCATATTTAAAAAGGTGACCCGAGTATCTGTGCCAACTACCGTGGAATAAGCCGTTTATCCATAGCATATAAGGTTCTATCAAGTATAATGTGCGAAAGACTAAAACCAATTATCGCTGACCTGATTGGACCATACTAGTGTGGCTTTAGGCCTGGAAAATCGACAACTGACCAGATTTTCACCCTACGCCAAATCCTGGAGAAGACACACGAAAAACAAATCGACACCTATCATCTATTTATCGACTATAAAGCGGCCTTCGATAGTCCGGTACGGGAGAAACGCTATGAAACAATGTCTGAGCTTGGTATTCCTGCAAAACTCATACGCCTTTGCAGGATGACCTTGACGAACACCAAATCCGCAGTGAAAGTTGGTAAGGATCTTACCGAACCTTTCGAAACTAAGCGAGGCCTGAGGCAAGGCGACACCCTATCGTGCGATCTCTTTAACATCTTAATGGAGATCATTATGAGAAAAGCTGCAGTCAACATGAATAAAACCATCAGCAGCAAAAGTCACATGCTGCTCGCGTATGCTGATGATATATATATCAACTAAAAAAAGAGTCAGCAAAAGTGGGTCTGACGGTAAATGAGGACAATACAAAATTAATGGTTTCAACGAGCAGGGCCTCCACGCGTTTAGACCAAAGCGTGAATGTTGATAACCGTTATAATTTCGCGGTGGTGGACGAATTTATATACCTCGGATTTGCCGTAAACAAAAACAACAACGTCAGCCTTGAGATCAAGCGGAGAATTGTGGTTGCGAACAGATGTTATTTTGGGCGATGCAAGCACTTTAGAGATAAAGCCCTCTCTCGAGTAACAAAAGTCCAGCTCTCATTCAACCTGTCTCTCATTCAACCTGTCTTGCTTTATGGCGCAGAATCCTGGGTCTTATCGCATGCAGACGAAACGTCTGTAGGAGTCTTCGAGAGAAAAATACTCCGAAAAATTTATGGCCCTATAGTGCACAACGGCGAGTATCGGCGACGCATGAATCATGAGCTGTATGAGCTTTATCCTGACATTGACATAGTTAAGCGGATCAAAATAACGCGATTGCGCTGGGTAGCCCATGTCAGTAGAATGGATGAAGATGAACCAGCGCGAAGGGTTTTCGAAACCGAACTCGAAGGACGACGAAAAATAGGAAGACCAATACTCCGCTGGAGGGATCAGGTTGACGAATCCCTGCGTACACTTGGTATTGCCAAGTGGAGAGGTAAAGCAAAAGATCGAACTGGTTGGCGAAATATGGTATCTTCGTTTTGTAAGGTCCCTGACCCCCGGGGTTGTCCGAGACCGGATAAGTAATTAAGTTTTTATTATGGTTGCATTTGTTTAGTAACTAACAGTGTGGTATCAAAATGTATACCAGTTTAAAATGAGGTAACAAATTAAACTTCACTTTCTACAGATTAAAATTGTATGAGCAACCTTCTGGGTAAGGGCGGGTTAAGGGAGTTAACAGAGTTAACCTTCGAAATGCATTTATTTTGTTCGGTGTAAATGACGAATAAGCTGTTTTACCTGAACCAACAATTTGTTGAAATGGTGTCAATTAAGCGTCTAAAACTGCAGTTACACCTACCAAGATTATCGCTTTTTCGGGATTATAAATGTCAACCTCCAAAAGAAAAAAAGTTGATAATGCCGTAGCAGTCTTTCTCCCCATATTTTCGGTTAATATGAATCGCCGGTGGCCACAAAAGTTGTATGTTATATTGACAAGAGAAGAATATCTTATTTGTCGAAAACAATTTATGTAGACTTAAGTTGTTGTTCCACAGAAGATTTTAAGTTTACGCCATGTGAAGTTGCGACTAAAATTTAAAAAAAAGTTGACTATTACATCCCATTAAGGCATTGCGGAAACCTTCTCTCAAGCAGTGAGCTGTGCGCATTCTGGTTTTACATTCAGTGATTGGAACCTAAAATTTTACACCAGATCCGAACAGTATTTTGAGAATCGAAACTATTAGTGAAACTAAAGCGATGTCACTAATCGAGGTGACCGCCGTCGAACGAAATGTAAGATGGTCAGAGAAGGAATTGAACCCATGATCTCAAGTACAACAGCCGCGCACACTACTATTGCACCACCGACGGCCACTATAAATGAGATAGGTCAAAAACTTCAGGGCTTTAGATTCCGTAAATATTGACCGAATTATGCTACAATTTGGCTTTTTCAATCAAGGTGATCATCATAATACCCTTAACTCAATTTCGTCCTAAGAGGTCTTAAGTCGTTCTTCATGTTTTGCACAGATATTTTAGCATCATTTTCTTTGTTAAGGCTCGTATACAGGCGTTGCCAAGTTTTCGTAAGTAAGTTTGCCATTTATGTCTAACGGAAATTTTTGTTGCAGAGAGTTACCACCCTTTTCTGACATACCTTGCAAAAATTTCATGAATATTTATTCTTGGTGTATGTGGTGTAACTTTTGTTTGTCCATAGTTGAAATGTCAAAACTCCGGCCCCAAACAATTATTAAACATTTGTTCTTGTACGAATTAACTTTGGCATAACAACCCTGTACTTGATTTTGCTTACGAAATTTTCGCAAATAGCTGAGAACTAAGCAAATGAAAAGTAAACGAAATTTTCAGTCACCGACATTTTCGTTATTCTCTATACACGTACTTCTTATGTGAACGAATATTTCGCAAGAACTGAATACTGGGATTTAACTGGAAACTCAGATCACTGATGATTGTGAAGATGTGAAGGGAAATTGTGTCTTAGATTTTGTTGCTTCACAATATTTGTGACACAGAAATCCAGTTTTTACGAATTAGAAAATAATACACGGTGGGCCAAAAGTCAGCATGGGGTTTAAAAATGTAATACCTTTTTCAAATTTAGTTGTTTTAGATCCTCGTTATGTTTAAAGTTGTAATTTCCTTTAAGGCTGTAAGAGATCATGTTTTCTCCGGTTAGTGAAGAAAATGTAAATGCCGCGGGTGGGATTCGAAGTCACATTCGCTGGACGATCGTTTCGATGTTTGTGAATCATCATCTTCAGCAGCGTCTAGCCCGTTAAGCCACTGCGGTGTGTATTTACACAAGTCACTAACCGAAGACATTTATTGATGGATCGATTGTATGCAGAGCGATTGTTGTCGCTGCTTACACATTGCTTTCCTACTTACACGCACTGATGCAGAAGTTTTGAAAGTTCTATTTATAGAACGTACTATTCTAATTGTAGTTGTCTCGTTCTGTTTTTGGGTTGGCCCTACCATATGTTTCAAATTTAGTTGTTTTACCTTTTTCGTTTATATATTATTTTTATTTTTGTTTTACAAATCATATGAATAACACCTGGAGAATAAATAATGGAGAGATTCATAACTGAGCAAATAACCAGAATAATAGAATTTTATTATTTAAATCAGCGATCAACGCAAAGAGCATATCGTCGACATTTTAACGTCAGAATTTAGTTCATTTGCCTTGAACCGGTAGACAACGTTTAATTCGCACTGCGGAGAATATTGAACGTGTAGAGGAAAGTTTTAACGAAACACCAGAAACATCTATCAGAAGGCGTAGGAATGCTCAGCTAGGAATGACTTGTACGTCACTACGGCACATTTTTAAAAATGACTTTCCGTTATTCCCATATACGGTGCAGTTGTAAGAATTGCAAGAATAGAAACCCACAGATCATCGGCAAGGTCTAAATTTTGCAGTTAAATTTCAACAGTTGGCCAGAAATGAAACCAAACCAACTTTATTGAAAATGTTATTAAGAGTGATGAAGCTCATTTCCATTTGAATGGCTTTGTTAATAAGCATCACTGTAGGATTCTGAAAATCCAACAGCCATCCAAAACAATATTTTACCGAAAACATCAATATGGGCAATAAGTTGGAACAATTCTCTAATTTGAAAATTATGTATTGCTATAATGTGTGATGAAATACGTAAATACTTGTGGAGAAAGGAGCTAATGAGATGCCTTGGTGGGCATCGAAATAGATATATTCCCAGCCATCCACCGCAAAAATTAATTTCACTGCTTTTGTAGAAAGTATTTTCTATTGAAAAATATTTTTAATATGGGGGGAAAAAGGATCCGGAACCGAATTATGGTGAAAACACATAAACTTTTACAAATCCATAAAGTAACAAGAAAATCGGGAGTTATTTTTTAACACTTAAAATCTTATTCTTTGAGAAATTGAATGAGAGTTGACAACATTGAACATTACTTCCTATAGTTTGATTGGTCGTTACATTTTTCTTAGAGACATTAAAATGTTGCTCGATACATGTTGCTAATATTTCGTATGAACAACTTATTGCCTGTTTCTCTATTTCGAACGAAAACTTTCGTTCGTGTTCTAGGCGATAGAAAGTTGATTTGTGGTCCAGAATCTTGTCGTTTCAAGTCGAATGAAAACATACAATTTTTCAAAACTTTTCAATACAAATTTTGTTTTATATATTTCGAATGTGCTGTTAGTTGGTCAGAAACATTGAGTCAGTCGAACGAAAATTTTGACTTAGAGGAACTAAATTTGAGCCGAATGGGAGTGACTGATTTTCGTTCGGGATAGAGAAAAGGGCTATTAGTACTACACGGCCGGAAATATTTTGCCGAAATTTCGCACCGATTTTTATACCATCATCCCCTAGGGATGGGGGTATATATCATTTAATACGGAACAAAATGTAACGCATAGAATTAGCCATATTATACCCTTAGTATCCTTGGACGAAATTCGAAAAAATATAACCATATACGGACACCACTACGTGATAAAAGACCAAACAATAAAGACCCGTGTCTCCCAGTTTTGCCCAAAGTCATGCACTTTTTTTATTGCCCCCAAAGATTTGGGGCCTCGGTGACATTTTCCCCAAAAAAGTGGTCATTTTGTCAGGCTCATATCTTGCAATTCGTTCGGAATTTTGATTTACTCTCTGAGGGAAATTTGTAGATCTTGTCATAAAGAACAAAAATTGTGAACATATAAATAAACTTCATCTTCAAGGTCAAAATCGCAAAACAATTTAAAAGATTCGATTGTTTTTACCTTGTTCCCCCTGTTCAGGTCCATAGGTAGCAAACCGTTCAAGATTCAAGGAAACAATCAACTACAAAAATGTACCTAAGATCTCAATAAACAACTTTTTAGAACACATGAACTTCCTAGAAATGATTCTTAACACCGTTTACTTCAACATTGAGATTGTATGCTATTATGAAAAGAGCTACAATTTTCCCTAAGAAAGTAAATCAAAATTCAGAACGGTTTGCAAGATATGAACCTGACAAAATGATCACTTTTTTGCAAACAGTGCAGGACCTTGGTCTAAACTGAGAGACACGGGTCTTTTTTTTTTGTCTTTTATCACGTAGTGGTGTCTGTATATGGTTATATTTCCATGACTTAAAAAATTACACACAGTGTAATCTGTAAACGTCTACTTAACCGGGGGAAATTGGCAAGGTTGCCACGCCTGTTCTGGTACCTCCCATACAAAAGCTTGATGGTCGTCCGGGTTGTCAATGCGATAAGTCCCGTGAAACACTTCCGACCTTAATGGACTTAGGTAATAGGCTTAATGTCATCGAACTCCAGTCACCGGTTAAGACAGCGGTGATTTTACCACACCCATTTTGGTACCTCCCATATATTACTTGTTCGGCCGTTTGACTGTTCGGCAAAATATTTATGAAATTTGGTACCTGACAAAATTTAGTCAAATGCCACTCTCCTGTGGAAAATGAGTGGTGTTGCCACACCCATTCTTGAACCTCCCACACAAAAGTTGAGCGGATGACCGGTTGATCGACACGATAACTCTCATTAACTAGGCAATGTTTGCAATGTTTCAATGTTTTGCTAAATTAAAAATTAACTACTGTCCCACGCCCATTTTCGTACCTCCCATACAAAAGTTGGGTGGCTTTCCGGTTGACAGACTCGATATCTCCCGTTTACCACAACCGATCTTAACAAAATTTGGTACTGATCAATATTTTGTCAAAAGCCTTCAACGTAGGGGTGAATATATTTGTTTTTGGATGTCGCAATGGTTGGGTTAGAGTGAGGGTATGTTGAAGTCGGAACACCCGACTGCAATTTCTGTAGGTTTTAAGGGAGTATAAGTATGTAAGAATATATATTATATTTTCCCGAAAAGTTCCTTCTTTAAAGAGAGGTACTTCTTTTATAAAAAGCTAATGTTTTTTTTTTAAAGAAAATGTACTATTTTTAAGAAGAAGTACTTTCTGGCAGAAAAAGCCATAAGAGTATAATTTTTTTCTTCAAAAAAGTACTTTTTATTAAGAACACGTACTTTTTAAGGAAGTGGTACTCTTCGTAGGAAAAGGTTATTTTTTAAGAAAATGTACTTATTTACTGAAAGGCTACTTATCGCAAGAAAAGAAAAAAGGTATAGTTGTTTTTCAGAAAAGGTACTTTTAAGAAAAGGAATTTTTGTAAGAAAAGGTATTTTTTAAGAAAACGAATTTTTTGAAAAAAAGGTTATATTTTAAGAAATGGGAATTTTTTTAGAATTGGTCCTTATTTTAAGAATAGGTACATTTCTAAGAGTAGGTACTTATCTCAAGAAAAGTTATTTTGTTTTATAAAAAATGTACTCTTTTTTGAGAAAAGGCAATTAGTTGTGAAAAATTTAACTTTTTTAAGAATATGTACATTTAAAAAATACTTTTTTTTTAAGAAAAGTTACTTTTTGTAAGAAAATTTACTTGTTTTAAGTAAAGGCACTTCTGTAAGACAGGGTATTTTTTTAAGAAAAGGTACTTTTTTAAATTACTTTCACTTTGACTTTTCTAAATTTAGGTATACGTACAAGGTGTCTGGTGGCAAATATACATATGTTTTTAAATACGATTATTTCAAAAAGTAATAAACGGTGCGGAGGGAGGGTGGTGCCGTTGGAATTATCGATTGTGCGGATTTGTCAGTCACGATGTCACAGTGGTCGAGTGAGCATCGTGCGTTCGCTGTGGAGACATTTTTTAAGAATAATGATTCTTACGTAATTGCTCGTCGACAATTTTGTGATGGACCGAGTGTAAATTTTATTCGTTCGTGGGCAACTGCATCGGCTATGAATGTCCCACGGCCAGGGCCCAGTCGATCGTCAAGGACTCCCGAAAACATTGAACTGGTTGAAAGCAGTTTACGTGAAAATCCGCGTTTCTCACTGGGACTTCCAAGAGCGATTATTCATGAAATTTTAAAAAAAGATCTGAAGTTCCATCTCTCTAAAATTCAAATCGTTCAAGAACTGAAAGAAAGTGACTTTGATTTACGCAACAATTTTTGTAAAACGATGTTGGAGCGTTTTCGCACTGTAAATCCAATTTTTGGAGCGACGAGGCTCATTTTCACTTAAACGGCCACCTCAACAAGCAAAACTTCCGTTACCGGTCTCCAAGAACTCGCAACCCTCGATTGAAACATCAAAAACCATTGCATTGCCCCAGGGTAACTGTTTGGTGTGCCTTGTCCACGCATGACCATTTTTTTTCGAAAATTCTCGAGGCCAGGCGACAAATGTCAATGGTCATCTGGATGACATACTCTTTAAAAAATAAAATCCGCATTTCCATTCTATCGTTCAATGCGCTTAATACAACTTTGTGTCAATTATTATATTTTTTATCTAAGTTTGAAAATATAAATCTGCTACCAGACGCCCTGTATTTGGAATAGGTATTTTGTTTGGGAAAATTTACTTTTTTTTTTAAGAAAAGGCACTTATTTAACAAAATGTTTTCGTGTTAAACTTCTTTCACTTTGGCTTTTTAAATTTACTTTTTATTGGGTTCAAAACTACAATATATGCTAAACATTGGTAACAGGCTCCACCAAGAAAACTTCCCATTAAACAAAAAAATTCCAAACATATGTTAGTCTAGACACAAACTAAAGAAAAAGTGTCCAATATAGTCGATAACATAGATAAAGTAAACAAATAGATGAAGCACAAGTGTTGGGAAAATTTTAGTGTAATAGGTAATTTTCTAGATGTCGTTGAAAACAATAAATGAGATTTTTTTTTGTTCCCAAAAAAAAATGTCAAAAAATATGACAATAAACATCTAAAATTTCATATCAAAAAATTAATTTCAATAAAAATATCAAGAATACAAGAATACAACACGTTACTTAAAGTAGAATATCTGATGGCCACCATGTCACCACCGTCAATGTCCTAATAAATTGGTTCTTTATCCGGTTCAGCTACGATTCCTTGTTGCGAGTCCTCAGACACTCTAATTTGGCATCTGCACATAAATTTTGTATTTTATTATTTTCACAAAAAATTCACAGACTTTAAACGTCAATGAGAATTATGGGAAACTTCAGTGAAAGTGACAGTAGTACAGGACAGCACCTAGTGAACAAAGTTAACAATTGTCGCGCTATATCTATTGTCGATAATACAGGGTTATAGCATAATAGCGTTAAAAAAAGTTGTTTAATTTTTTTCATTTAGCCCCCATCCCGCATCATTCGATAAGGAACTTCGTTCTAAAAAAATCAAAATTAGGGTATGATGAAATTGGTTACATATAAAATAGTAATTTGCTAAAATTTTTTTGGTTTTATATTTATTATTTGTTATTTAAAATATGTATATTATTTACTTTTATTTTACTGAATTATTTCCTACGTAAGGAGTTTAAACAATTTCGTGTTTAACTACAAAGGACCCCAGCCAGACAACTCCCATCTCTGGCGTGCGAAGAAAAATTAATGTGTACATCGCTCGTTTTGTTTCTGTATAGTTTTTCCTTTTTTTCACAGCAATTGTTGCACGTGTGTACCATAAATGCTGTTGCACTTAACACATTCATACACTCACAAATCCATACAGGATTCATGCAACCACAGCAACTAGCTGCAGTACCACTTCACTCCGCTCCACACCACTCCAGCCCACTATCACCATCAACTATTGTGTTGAGCTGAGAATTATTTGTGAGTGGGGGTGGAAATGGAGATGGGAGTGAATAAACGTTGTTATACTTGTAGTATTTGGTACGAACATAAAGCGGATGCTTTTGGTTTTTGTGTTCAAATGTGTACAAACAACGAAATAAACTTTTTGCCCAAACAAAAATTTTAACAAAACTCTCTTTCAAATAAGGATGCTGTTTGCATGTGTGAGAGTTAGTGTGTGTGTGTGTGTGTGTTTGTATGTGTGCAAATGGATATTCATGTGCGTGTGTGTGGTAGCTGTTGCTACATATCACCCATTCACAATTACAACACAACAACAATGGCAACAAAATAAAACTATATACAACAAACATATTTTTAATGCAATATATTCTGGCATCTTTCTTGATTTTTTTTTGTCCAATGCACAACACATCCATATGTACAAGTATTTCATATTCCTTTTTAAACTTTTTATATCTCACTGTGTGTTAGGGTGACGCGTCGGATAGACAAACCATCAAGTAATATCATTCAAACGACGAGGAAAAATCTGTTGATTACGGGAAAATAAAAACGAAAATTTTATCAAAATGTAACGTCACAACCGGACACAGAGTATTTTTGAAAAACAATTGATATTTTTTGCAATAGGGGTCTCAAAAGTTGAGAAGTGAGAAGCTTGTTGCGAGAAAATATTTAACTAAATTGCTGAGAATAATCTGGTTCCACCACATGCCTTTGCAAAAAGTCCCATATCTTTTAGCTGCAATGATGTTGAAAGAGAACAAATTGTTATTCGCGTTTTCACTCTAAAAAATGCATTAAATTGAAGCTGTCTTCTGAATATGGAATGAGAACGCGACTTTTTGAATGAAACACAGATTTTTTTTTGCAAAAAAAAAATTTTTTTCAACATAATCTCCTTTCAGCTCAATACACTTAGTCCAACCTTTCTCCAATTTTTGTATCCCTTCCAAAAAAGATAGGATTTTTCGAGATCCATAAAATCGGCGATTGTTTGATCAATAATTTCATCGTTGGAGCTAAATCTCTTTCCACCGAGCCATTTCTTTAGGTTTGGAAATAGAAAATAGGCACTGGGGGCTAAATGCGGAGAATATGGCGGATGAAGTACCAATTCCAAACATACTCCAATTAAACAATTCCAAGCAATCCTTTGAAGTTGTCACACAATTACGTTTATGGTCAATTGAGAGCAAACGCGGCACCCGTCTTGAAGACAGCTTTCTTAAACCCAACTGATCATTTAAAATCGAAACCACACTGCCATTCGAAATGCCTATTGGTGTGAACAGAATTGGTGCGTACTGCGTATTTTACGCAGCGTAAATACGTCGCCAAAAATAGAACACATTTGTGTATATGGAAATGAGCAGAATCACGACGGCGTCGTAAAATACGCAAGTACGCAGCAGCTGAAAATAGATTTATTTCTATTTCATACGCCTGCGTACGGCGTACAAAACAGTACCGAGTGACCATATTGTTTTAATATTTTAAGTATTTCAGTAATTAAAGTTACTTTTTACTTAAGAAATTGTTTATTTTTACTTATTAACATTTAAAATAATAATATATAAATAAAATTAAGTACAAAAAAGCTTTTTAGTTGAGTTTTTGTTTATGTTTCATTTGTGAAGTAATTTTTTTTACATATGGTCACCTTATCAGTTGTTGACAAAAAGAAAACAACTTTATCAGCTGTGTTTAGTTTTACGTCGTACGATACGGCGTTATTGTGTTTCATACGACGTATTTCCACTGCGTTTTCTTGACCTGCGTAACTTTACGCTGCGTAAAATACGCAGTACGCACCAATTCTGTTCATAGCATATGACATCAACAATCTCTCGAACTTTTACTCTTCGATCGGCCAACACCATATCGTAGATTTTTTCGACATTTTCGGGTGTATTGCCCTCAATTGGCCGTCCAGAACGTTCAGCGTCATTTGTACTTGTGCGACCAATAAACCATTTTTTACCATTGAAATTGATGGTGCAGGGTCCCCATAGTATTTATCAAGATTTTCCTTGGGTTGATTGACGTTTTTTTCGCAAAGAATAATGTTTAATGATCCCCCGAATTTACTTTTTTCCATTTTTAAAAAAATTCACGAGGTTGTATGTTTTGAACAGCTGTTAAAGTAAAGTAAATGACGGAACTTGCTCAAAATTTGACAGTAGTCTACTAACAGGTCGTACTTGACCCGGACTTATTGATCCGCCCTCGTATATACGGAAAATGGAGAGCATTCTCTTCTTTCTAACTACGTTTTACATTGTTTACAGGAAAAAAATAAAGTAAATTTTTTTAAACAATAAATGTAAGACCTCTGGGCTTCGTTTAGGGCATTTTGGAAAGGTAAGCAATAGGGCTATATTTTAAGAGAAAACACATAAGTTACCTGCCATCTGGCTGATGTGCACATTCTTATGTCTTTTTTTTAAATCTCTGTATCTCGGCGAATTGCAAATTGAGGTTATGTGCACATTCTTATGTAATTTTTAAAATTTTTTTGATGTGTTAACATCTATAGGCGCGGGTAGGGACTAAACTAAAAAAGTGAACACATCCAAATATAAAAGCACACAAATTTGTCCGACTGCGATCACACAGATTGTTTGGCGTTAAACTCCTCCGAAACGGTTGGACCGATTTGTATGAAATTTTCTGTACATATCGGGTAGGTCTCAGAATTTTTCATACCCCTAAATGATAATGGTGACCCACGCCTATATAGAACATAGATTTGTCCGACTGCGAAACACAGATTGTAAGACTGCGATATAGTTGTCTTGTGTGGGTGCGGAACACTCTCAGAGCAAAGAGAATAATGACGTGGGTCTATATATAAAAATGAGATAGCAATAGAGCAACGAAAATTGTGTGAACTTGTGTTGCGTATGTACGAACATAACAATGTATTTATGTACATTGGTCTGTTTCTTTGCATTCTTTTTGTTTTTTTATGGGAATAAAACAAAAAGTAGTAGCAAGAAAATAATGACACGTGCTTGCACTGGTATTTAAATAATTTTAAGTATTAATAAGCTTGTTTTTTATTCCCTGCTAAACTAATTTTTCGACGACTTTGTATGGAGTGCCACTTAAAATCGCTTAATATCGTTTAGTTCCCCATACACAGTCGTCGAAAAATTTGTTTAGCAGGGAATAAAAAAACAGGCTTTATATTATTTATATGTAACGTCATCATTACTAATGTTTTCATAGAAATCGAGCAGGTACCGTGTAACAAACAGGTGTTAACACATCGCCCGTGTATTGGAACACTCATTGATTTTTTTTAAACCTCTGTACTGGTTCAGAAGTTAGCAATTTTACCCTACTACCTTGCGACCACCAATCCGAAAATTTTCAAATCACTGCCCTTTCGCCTACGTGGCTGCTCGTAGATGGACATATTTTCATGAATTTTATCCCAGTTGGAAATTCCTAACGACTAGGGATGTTAAACGGGATTGATTTTAAAAAATCCCGGGTTTCGGGATTTTCGAAATCCCTATACCGAAATCCCGGGATTTTCGGGATCCCTAGATTTTTCGGGATCCCGGGATTTTCCGGGATTTCGGGATTCTATTTTGAAATTTTTTTTTTGGGAACAGGTCTATTTTACGGCTTCCACTCCAAAAATCAACCACAAGCGGGGTAGAATACGTCATTCTAAGCAAAAAAAGTAAAATAACAAAATCGGGGCAAGTGCATAGTTTCGGAGATATGGGCCCCGAAATTTCGAATATGTGAGAGGGTTATGGCGTTAACGTACCGTGTAAAGCCATTCATATCAGCTTTTTATATAAAACAATTCAAAACAAACTCATAAAATAATGTAGCACTTTTTGATAAGTCGCTTAGTTATCGGATGTTGACATTTAGAAAAATTATCGATTTTTTTTACTTTTCTCAAACAAAAACAAAAAGTATTTTTTTTCGAATATTTTTTTTTAAACAAAAATTATTTTAAAAATTTTTTTAAATTTTTGTTTGAGAAGCCTAAACATCCGATAACTCGATAACTAAGCGACTTATCGAAAAATGCTACATTATGTTTTGAGTTTGTTTCGACTTGTTTTATAGAAAGTATCCCAAATGTCGGGTCCATAACTCCGAAACTATGCATTTGGCCCGATTTTGTTATTTTACTTTCTTTGCTTAAAATAACGTGTTATACCCGACGCAAATTTTAATTTTTGGAGAGTAAGTCGTATAATAGACTCTTCCAAAAAAATTACACCATACTGAACTTTTGTCGAACTTTGTTTTTAGTTTTATGTTTTTCAAAATTAATAATTCAAAATTAATAAATATTATAATAATCCCGAAAAATCCCGGGATTTACTTATTCCAATCTCGGGATTCGGGATTCATCAATCCCGAAAACCCGGGATTTCGGGATTCAGGATTTTCCGTTTGGCATCCCTAGTGTCAAGTGTCCACCAGTATATGCATTGTCTAGAGAGTGGTTGTGTTCTTGTTGTGCCATACGCCTGCTCTGCGCGCTTTCAGTCATGCAATTGATGTCTTTTCATTTTAGTCTCATATAATTCAAACAAGCGGACGCTAACGACATCTACAGTTCAAATCCTTTAAGATACCCGAATAGTCGGTCCATGGTGAATTTGATGAGATCATTTCCTGTTCTTCATTACGTACTTGTCTTCAATACACGCAGCTCCGGGGCCAGTAAAGGCTCTAAACCTAAAGCGATACTAAATCTAAGCGATACATCCCATATAAATTAAGCGAGTTCAAGAGCGTACACAAAACAGCCTTATTATTACCTATATTTTTAATGATATGTACAAATAATCTCAACCAAAAGTTAACCGATAGTTCGTACATATTGACTTTAAACCACATTTAATGTTATCGAATTTCTGGTCACACAAACACCAGTTAAGAAACAAAAACGACAAGTGGCCAGGGCCAACTTGGACAGGCGCTAAGTTGGAAACAACCATTGTTATATTCGGCCAAAGCCGACTGTATAATTGTGTTCGTAACCTGTTTCTAATCTAAGTCAATAAAATCAAGCTATGTAGGTACTCGTACATTTGTAAGTCAACTGTAAAAGCGTGGACCCATTATATCACGTTTTCAAAACCGAAATTTGTAGCCTCTGGAGCCGATAGTACAAATAATGGTAATATTGGATAGTATGGACTTGGAGGACATGTGGTTCCAACAGGACGGCGCCACAAGCCACACATCGAATGCAACAATCAATTTATTGGAAACCAAGTTTGGTGAACGTGTTATCTCACGAAATGGCCTAGTAGATTCGCCGCCTCGGTCGTGCGATTTGACGCCGTTAGATTATTTCCTGTGGGGCTACGTCAAGTCTATGGTCTATGCCAACAAGCCAGCGAAGATTGATGAACTTCGTACGAATATAGAACGTGAAATTGCAGCAGTATCGGCCGATTTATGCTTGAAAACCGTCGAAACTTGGGTTCAGCGTTTGGACATTTGCAAGCGTGCTCGTGGTGGCCATGCAAAAGAAATCGAGTTCCATACATAATGGCATCGAACGTAATTTCACAGGAATAAAGAATTTCATGGCTATCTAAAACCGGTTTTGTTTTATTTAAAAAAAACTTTTGTAGCGCTCTTATTGAAAAACCCTTTATGTGTAGTCACCTTTTAGCTTCTGTTATGTTTTGTGTGGTGTATTTTACGACGGTGTCACTGGTATGTTTTTCAGCGATCAAGGGGTCAATGCAGCGACCAAAGTTTACCAAGAAACAGCTTTTGACAGCTGTTGTGAAGGCACTTAATCATTGTGTGTTCCGAAACCAGCCGTTGATTTTCCAACCGGATTCTGCGCTGGCTCATATGGCTAAAAATACCCAGACCTGGGTTCAAGACAATTTGCCAGCTTCGATTTCAATTCGATTGAAATTCACAATTGCTGAAAAAGTAAACAAGATAAGTAAACTTTTTTTAATCTGCTACACAGGAAATGAACGTAGTTTTCAACAGACACCCAAAAAATAATGATCTGCTGTATTGCTTGCCTACAATTCACTTCGAAAGGGGATATTTATATTTTTAAATTTGAAATTTTTTTCACTTTCGAGCGGCTCTACCATTCTTATTTTTTATCCGATTTCCGATTTTCGTTATCTGTGAGGAATTCTTTATCCGATACATTCATTAATTTTACCAATGCTTCCGACAAGTTTTGATTGTTTCCATGCCTTTCGGGCGAATGCCCGTTTAATTACTAATCCCAAACTCACATTTTTCGGGACACACTACTGTGTATGTATGTATGTGTATAGACACATGTGCATACGTTCATACATGTGTACACATTTATGTATATGGAATACTAAAGTTTTGTTGTGTTTATAAAAATAAAAGTTTTAGTTTCGAAAAAAAAACTTTTAGCATTTTTATTTTTTGAAATGGAAGGAGGTATTTGTAAGGATATCTATCTGTGTATGGAGGGTTAAATTTTATTTAAAAATATATGTTCGATTTTCTCCTTTCTCAATTAAATACGTGTGAATTTTTCATTTACTTAAATTCGTCGGCGAGGAACTTCTTTCACTATATAAACAAAACAAACTTAGCCCACAGCGTAAACAGCTGAAGATGAAGTTTCACAAACTTCAAAACGATTGTCCAGCACTGTGAGTTTAAGTCCTACTTGCGACTTTTGCACATTTTTGGAAAAAAAACTTATGTATTGGTTCATTAGAATTTAACTTAGAATGAAACAATTTGGATGAAATCTGTCTTTTTTTGTTGTTTGGATGCAAATATAAAGTTTGTTTGGAGCTTGTCGCAAATATAATATACTTGTGTCCAAACACATTGTGTTTGCTATTCAATATTACATGTTTGCGACACAATGATCAATATGTTATAATATACGTGTTTGCAACCCACATATATTTATGTTTGTGATACAAATCCAGCTGTGTTTGTTGCACTGTCTATGCTCTTGTAAGTGTGTGTCTGTATTATTCTCTCAGTCAGTGAGTCATAAATATTCCTGAACGTGCGTGTAACTTGCAGATGAAGTGTTTCTTATTTTGCCTGATGTATTGCGTTTTAGTTTCATGTATTCAGTCGTCACTGGTTTATCGGACAGAGGATATCAAAAACGCTTGGTCAGTGAAAAAGAATAAATGAAGGCTCGGACGGTTAAATGGTTCGTGATATTACTCTGGTTTTTGTGTATGTGTTTCGTATATATGTATGTGTGCTACCAAAGTGAGAAACGATATTGTGGAAAGAAACTGGAAAGGGCAACAACGTGAATCCCTTTGACTGTCCGAGCCTTTACTGAGAAAATCGGAACGGCAAACCATTTGTGAAATAAGTGTAAAAAAACACAAGTAATTAATCCACGCTTGGCTTGCATGAACTTGATTTTTATATAAATATCTTGTTTGTGTACCAACACATAGTGCTAACCAACGCATAGCTGAAACCTTCTGAAAGCAAACAGAGCAGAAAGAGCAGCAGATTCTCATTTTATGAAAAAAAAACAAAAAATAATGCATTCAATGCAAACAAATGTAAAAAGGGCCGTTTTAAATCTATTAATTTTTTGTATGAATTATTTATAAATGTGGATTTATATTGTTAAAATTAATTATAATAAATAATATTTTGTATATATAATAAATAGTATGAAAATATATATATTTAAATGTATATAAAATATTGAATATATATATTATATATAAAATGTATATTGAAATCGAAGAATAATTCGTTTTTAAATATTATTATTTTTGGGAGGAAATACGAACATGTTTCCACGTAAGTATATGTAGGTTTGGGGGAAACACGCGAATGCTTCCACGTAAGTATACATATGTTTGGGATGAAGAACGCATATCTCGTAAAAGCATACATGTTTGTCAGTAGACATGATACTGTTTGCATTTAAATACAAGTATGTTTGGGACTGGCAAACATATAAATGTTTGAAGTGTGTTCGAAACATATACATGGTTCCTGCATAATATGTGTGGGAAAGTATGTTAGAGAGGCCGTTAATTTTCGGCGTGTATATAAAATAACAATCCGTAAGTTAATTGCTGGAAATATATATCAGTAAAGTTGGTTACGTTTGCCAACGCCGCCTCACGTATTGTCTATCAAACGAGTTTTAGTGGAGGATTGACTGGTGCAACTTCTTAAAATTACCTAGCTACTACAATCTTTGTATTCTAATTCACTGCAAATTGGTGTTCCTGCGCCTAGCCAAGTTCCTGTGGCAAGACCTTAGTGCGTTTTAAAGAGCACTATACTCTTCGACGTGCTTCTATTATTTACCGAACACTATGGATCTAGAGAAGTTATGTCGATGAAATACCCCCCCCAATTCCAGGTTTTTCTGCGAACCGTGCCTATTGGGTGGTTGGCAGCCAGGGGGAAATAGTAGCTGTCTTTTAACGTCAGCCTCTCCGATACCGGGTCGCCTTGGACAGTAACTGTGGCCTTGACAAGGACTGTTTGAACTTGGTCGACACTGTTAAGTCCCTATACACACGTGGACTTCGGATCTGCTCCGAGTAGACGAAGTCGAATAAAGAGGATGAACAACTTAGAATCAAAGCAAAGACAAAACAACAATATGGAGACGAGGTTCAGGGTGGAGCACGGTAATTTGCTTTTTTGCTCTGCAGGCTGTGGCGGCACTATAGGTCGAAGAGAGTGGAGAGTGTGCGTGGCTTATAGTGGATGAAGGGAGATTTGCATTCGTCTGCCTTTCAGTTGCCATCATACATTGGGCACGTGAATAAGTACCAGTAAATACCCCGTGACGCTATTGTGTTCATTTCTCATGAGGCACATTTTTACCTCAGTGGGTGTGTAAATAAACAAACTATGCGGTACTGGAGTGAAACAACCCCCAGAGAACTTCACCAGAGACCTCTGCATTCGGACCGCGTCACTGTGTGGTGCGCCATATTACGAGTAGGCATCATTGTTAGAGTTCATGCAAACTTCAGAAAACCTATCTGTGGATAGCGAAGGTCGATATTTGCCAGATATACTATTCAAAACCATGAAATTTAAAAATTCCTATATATAATTAAAATATAAAATACAATTTTTTAAGGTTTATTCATTCCCAAATAAGCAAATTACCGCGCTCTACCCTGGTGCCGACGCACGTCTCCGAAAATTAGCTCTTGGCTTCTAGTCAGGAAACCATCATAAACTTTTCGGGCACCAGCAAGGGTGCTTAAGCCAGAAACGAACATGTGGACTAGCAGTCTATTTGGAGACAACTGATGAGCGGATACGTGTGTTGTTTTCTCAAAAATATTGAGACAAACAAGCCGGCTGAAAAAACAGATCCCCCGGTGATCAGAAAGATGTGGTGGAACCTAAGAAAGTAGGGGAGGTATACGAGCAACACCTAGTCACAAGGAATATCACGGAGAATGTCACGCCAGTCAAGAAGGGCCGCTTTATCTCCTCGAAATGGGACCAGTCTCCAGATAATACCAGCACAGTATCCTCGGCGAAGAGGCTAAAAGGTTCCGGGTCATACAAATATAGTAGGAAACGAAGGCACTGAGGAACTATCCATGAAAAGTTCGGGTGGAAATTTGGATGGGCGAAACGTGATTGAAATCCCTGTAATAGTGATGGGTAGCGTGATTCATCACCAGTTCCATAACGAGACAGACCGAAATTGGAGAGATCTCACTCCATGTACATGTACAAAAAAATCCGTTTCCCATTAAATCCCAAGAAGGGATCAGGGAGAGTTTTAACAATTTTCATTCACTGTTTTGGGGCCTACAGTTTTACACCGGTTCCGAAGGATATTTTGAGAAGCTTTTTCATGGCTACTATCTGTCGCATATCACGGTATAAATGTCCTGGATATGACTGTAAGATAACCGAATGCTAACATTGGAATACAACACAGTCGTTTCTGTCGTAGTTGCGACGACGAGCTTTTGCGGGAACCTTGAAATATAACGAGGCAAATATAACGGCAAGTTTTGGGATAGCCCCTTTTTTGACGGAAATCTTGTTCCATGCGTATTACGTATCTTGTTCCATGCCCAAGATATTTTTTCGAACGCGAGGAGGTAAAAAGGTTCTTGCGAATCTCCCCGGGCCCAGATGGCGTATCTGCACTGGTCTTGAGTAGGTGCTCTTCGACGCTTGCGTGTCCACTGCGCAACCTTTTCAACCTTGCATTCCGTGCCGGAGTCTACCCGGCGCGTTGGAAGGTTGCTAATGTCCAACCAATCCGTAAAAAGGTGATGAAAGTAGCACTGCAAATTATCGCCCAATTGCCATTTGTTCTGCGCTCTCGAAGGTTATGGAGAGCATGATTAACCACCATCTAGTGAAATATCTTGAGTCCAATGACCTTCTTAATGATCGGCAGTATGGCTTCCGTATAATGAGATCTACTGGAGACTTGATGACCGTAGGCCAAGTCTTCAAGAGATTGAAGTCAAACGCCGGACGATGAATGAAACACTCGGCCGGGATCTGGTGTCCATTGTTGAATGGGGTCGAATGAATAGAGTAGATTTTAATGCGGGTAAGACCCAGTGTTGTTTGTTGTCGCATAAGCGGATTGCTGACCCAGGTGTGTCGTCATTGTCTATGGACGGTGTGGATATTGATGAATCAGGCGCTCTTGATGTTCTGGGCATGAAAATACAATGTGATGTCCGTTGGGCAAAACATGTATTTGAAGTGTCGACAGATGCATTCAAGTGTTTGGGCTTTTTAAAGCGGTGCAAGAAATACTTCACTCCATCTGATCTTCTAAATATCTACACCACCTACATCAGGCCAAATATGGAGTATAACTCCCATATATGGGCAGGTGCTCCTAGGACTTCTTTGGAGCTTCTCGCCGTGTCCAGAGGAGAGCGACGGCGTTAATAGGGGACAGTAGGGTATCCAACTTTATTGCGTCCCTTGAGCATCGTCGAAATGTGGGTTGCGTGTCGCTGTTCTATCGATATTTCCACGGTATGTGTTCCTCGGACATCCGTCAACTTATGCCGGGCGTGGGGATATTTAGCCTAAGTACGCGGCTTCCCAGGAACTCTCATCCGTTTTTTATCGAGTGGCCGATTGACCGCACTACCCACAAAATTCGTTCTTCAGCCGTACAGTCCGTATGTGGAATAAACTTCCGGTTAGTGTATTTACCATCAATTGTGACATACAAAAATTCAAGGCAAATGTCAACAGACACTACTCCCTCTTTCCACCCTCAACTACCTCAATTTTCCTTCGCCAACACAATGCACTGCATTTATAGGGGGCATCACCTGGGTCTTGGTTGGATTAAAAAAAAAGGAACTGGGGAGTATGTAGCTCAGTCTACTTAAAGGATGGTCCAGCCAAAAGGCACGATGTTAATTGAAAATAAAAAAAAAGTTTTCAGAGAATTATCTAAATATTTTTTATTATGATAGAAGGATCTACGACAATTATGTGTGAAACAAAATATACGATGGTCCATATTATCAATGACTCTGAGACATATTTGAGGTTCAGTGTCGTTAATGTGCCGAATTATCTCATCCTTTAGATCTTGAATTGTTCTTGGGTTATTGACGTACACTTTTTCTTTAAATATCCCCAAAGAAAGAAGTCCAAGGGTATCAAATCACATGATCGTGCCGGCCGATTATCATCGCCACGACGTGAGATAACACGGCCATTGAATTTCTCGCGAAAAGAGACATTATTTCGTTGGCTGTGTGGCAAATGGCACCATCCTGATGGACTCACATATCGTCCAGGTCCACATCCTCAATTTCTGCAAACAAAAAGTCCGTTATCATGGTGATCAAAAAAAAATCAGGAAGTGCACGAAATGCATTTTGATTTGAACGCCCATTTTCGTAAAAGGGTATAACAATCTTAACGCGCTGCTCAATTGTGTACCTCTCCAAGCTTGAATTTGTCAAACACTGAAACAAAGAAATGTCAAATTAAGTTGGACAAAAAACTTGACGTTAAGGTGTGACTCACAATTAATATCGTGCATTATGGTTGTACCCTTTACTTTAAATGCAGTAATTGGGTATTATTGGGTAACCTCAATCTATTACTGGCACATTTTCTCTGTGCTTTTCTTTACTTTATTTTCTTTTCACGTTTTTTCTTCCACCGGTTATTGACAAAATTGAAACCCGAGAACCGGTTTCTTTAAAAACTGATTTTCCAAACAAAGCTATATTTTATGAAACATAATTCATAATTTTAAAGAATTTATTCTTTGGTTGCTTTTTCATGAAAAAGTTCTTTATGACAATGTACTTTTTCATTAATACTATGGATCTTCTATATAACGGGTTTTGCAACAGAGACGCTACAAAAGTAAATCGATAGGGACAGCAAACGACGCCATATTTTTTCCCGCTCTTTTGAGATTTGTCTTCAGTAAGGTTTGCCATTTCATCATGGAAAGATATACGAGCCAACAACGAGTCGAAATTATTAAAATTTACTACCGAAATTTAGAGTCAGTGGCCTCAATTTTAAGAGCGCTACGTCCAATTTATGGTCGTCATAATCGTCCTACCAGATCAACAATTGAGCGTCTAGTGGAAAAATTTGAATCCACAGCCACAGTACAAAATGTTCCCGTGCCAGTGAGACAAAGAAGTGTCCGTAGTGTCGAGAATATTGCTGCCGCTGAGGCTTCAGTTCATGAAAGCCCAAATGTGTCTCTCACACGTCGTTCTCAAGCGTTTGGCATCTCTGTGACGTCGTTGTGGCGAATTTTGCGAAAAGATCTTGACCTACATCCTTACAAGATCAAATTGACGCAAGAACTGAAGCCGCTTGACCACCATAAGCGTCGTATGTTCGTGAATTGGGCTGAGCAACAACTTGAAAATTATTCGGATTTTCATCGGAAAATCATCTTCAGTGATGAGGCTCATTTCTGGCTGAATGGCTTCGTCAGTAAGCAAAATATGCGTTATTGGTCAGACAGCAATCCACACGTAATCCATGAGTCATCATTGCATCCCGAAAAATTACGGTTTGGTGCGGTTTATGGGCCGGCGGCGTCATTGGGCCGTACTTCTTCCGTGATGATCAAGACCGGCACATTACTGTGAATGCGAATCGCTACCGTTCAATGATAACCGAATATTTTTGGCCCCAATTGGATAATATGGACTTGGAGGACATGTGGTTCCAACAGGACGGCGCCACAAGCCACACAGCGAATGCCACAATCAGTTTATTGGAAACCAAGTTAGGTGAACGTGTTATCTCACGAAATGGCCCAGTCGATTGGCCGCCTCGGTCGTGCGATTTGACGCCGTTAGATTATTTCCTGTGGGGCTACGTCAAGTCTATGGTCTATGCCAACAAGCCAGCGACGATTGATGAACTTCGTACGAATATCGAACATGAAATTGCAGCAGTATCGGCCGATTTATGCTTGAAAACCGTCGAAAATTTAGTTCAGCGTCTGGACTTCTGCAAGCGTGCCCGTGGTGGCCATGCAAAAGAAATCGAGTTCCATACATAATGGCATCGAACGTACTTTCACAGGAATAAAGGATTTCATTGGTATCTTAAACCGGTTTTGTTTTATTGTAGCGCTCTTAGTGAAAACCACTCTATTTAGACACAAGGGAGAATTAAGTCAGGTAGATATAGATAGGATCTTGAGATTCTGGGAGAAAACTAAATGATTATTCTTTGGAGCTAGCGCTTATTCTCGTTAACCTGTGGTATCCCAATGGACTAATAAGTTTAAGTGAGTCGTTCATCGACTGCCACCGACACCTAACGTAATCAAACAAATTGGAGTAAATGAACATCCACTCTAACATAAAACCGACTATTTATACACTAATACACTTCATCATAGTAACTGTGTACACACATACGGAATCATTCACTGTACAAGACGAACTGCATCTGTGTCATTATGAAATCAGTGAAGAAAACGAGAGACAGACACAACCAGAAAAAATAAATCTTAATCTACAAAATGTTGTAGCTGTCGGTGGTGCAATCGTTAGTGTGCGCGGCTGTTGTACATGACAACGTGGGTTCGATCCCTGCTTTGACCACCTTACATTTCCTTCGACGACGGTCATCATTTTCACTTTACGATGGCGACACTATCGAGAAGGTTCTCAGAATACCGTTCGGAACCGGTGTAAAAACTGGTTTGTGAGAAGCTCTCCCCAATACCTTCATGGGAAACCATTTATTTTTAGCAAACAAAACAAGAAAAAGACAGGATTCAAAAAAATCTCAACTACACACATGAAGTTGCTTTTTTGCCGCGTGTCATCATGACACCTTGATTTTTGTTTATACTTCCATAAACATTCTCCTTTTTATATTCTCTGTCGTATTTTGAATGTTTACATTAAAAATTCAAAATTGGTCAGGGAATATTAATAATATCCCAGCAAATTTTATTGGAACCTGTTGCCTACATCTTCAGTTACAGAGCTACTTACGTTGTAATGATCTTCCATGCCGTTACTGATTACGCGAAACATAAAACAAATCGGTCAGAAAAAAGCTAACAGCCACAAGAAATTTAACAAATTTAAAAACATCAATGAGTGTTCGAACACACGGGCGATGTGTTAACACCTCTTTATTACACGGAACCTGTTCGATTTCTATGAACACATTAGTAAATGTTACATTGGAAAATAACAAAAATGTCAAGCTCTTTAAATTTAATAAGTATTGATCAAGGTTTATATTCCAATTCCAAAAGCCATTATACGAAATATACACTTACTTCCATTATATATAAAATTTAGTTTAAAATTCTTTTGTTGTGGTTTGAAATCGTTTTTTTGTGCTGAAGGCTCTTTTGTTATTGCACTTTCTTTTTTCTTACATCTACTTTAACATTAGATGTAATATTGTTACTGAAATAATTGTTTTTGTTTTGTCATAAACAGAGCGACGATAAAAAGTATTGAGTAGTATAGAGAACTTATTGCACTTTTTTTCCGCTCTCATGTAGAGGGTCTGAGTAAAAGAGCATAAACGAGTCTTATTCTCTTTATAAATGCACCATTATGACAATGTTATTACATAAAACAATACAAAAAGCATAAATGTTTCAAAAGGCATCAATGTTTCACATCAAAATTATTAATGGACCGAGTTATAAGAGAGTAATACGTTTTGAATCATTCGCCAGATGTCGCCAGCGCATTTGAGTCATGTAGTTCGTTCCATGAGCCCTCTATACTATTCAATACTTTTTGGTGATGACGACCTGCTTGTTAGTTCGCTGCCGCTACATCAATACCATGATACGTATTTGCAGGCAGAGACTATTGTTATACAACAGCCACGTGTGTGATGCTAACGCTGTGTGTTGTTTGCATGTGTTCACTTTGATAGATTGTTAACACATCAAAAAAATTTTTAAAAAATTTGCTGAGATTCGATTTCGGGGCCCCCATTATGTCCCGTTTTGAAGTCGGACATACTATTATCGTGCCACCTACTACGGGTTGAATTTTATGTTTCGGGATTTGGCAACCCTAGTGTTGCAATCTGGCAACTAAAGTTGGACATTTTTGAGGTTATGCGTACTCAGAACGTTTTGACATACGAGCGCTATTTGTGTTGTTTACAGCAACTTAAAAGACTCATCTGGACCCAAACATTTAATTAAATCGTGAACATTTTCGTGCGATTATTTTTTACAACTTTCAACGTAGATTAACTCAGCAACAGTGCATGGATGAACTTAATTAAATTTTTGGCGATGAAGCTCCATCAAGGACCAGTGTTTATCGATGGTATGGTGAATTCAATCGTGGTAGTAGTTCTGTCCAAGACGAATTTCGTGAAGGTCGTCTAAAATCAGCTGTTGTTCCGAAAACCATTGATGCTGTGCGCGAACTCATTTTTCAAGATCGTCATGTGACCTATCTTGAGATTGAGATAACCTTAGGCAGTGGTGGGACCAGCATACATTCAATATTGCATAAACATTTGACTGGCAAAAAAAAATGTTCTCGTTGGATCCCACACAATTTGTCAATCGCTCAAAAAAAGGCTCGTGTAGATTGATCGAAAGAAATGCTCCAAAAATACGATCGCGGTACTTCGAAACACGCCTATGACATCGTGACAGGTGATGAATCCTGTATTTACGCGTATGAGCCCGAAAGTAAACAGCAGTCTACTGTATGGGGTTTCAAGATGAGCCAAATCCAACAAAAGTTGTTGGCGCCCAAAGCACTTCCAAGCAAATGGTCGCCTGTTTTTTCGGAAATACCGGACATGTCGCAACCGTACCACTAGAACACCGCAGAACACTGAATTCTGAGTGGTACGTAACCATTTGGTTGCCAGTTGTCTTCCAAGAAATCAGTAAAACCAACCGCCGAAGACGGATCACTCTACACCACGACAATGCGAGCTCGCACACATCGGCTGAAACAACTGCATTTTTGAGCACCCAAAACATCGATTCGATGGGTCATACGCCGTATAGTCCTGACTTAGCACCGAATGATTTCTTTTTATTCCCGAACGTAAATAGCAAACTGAGAGGTCAACGTTTTTCGACACCTGAAGAAGCGGTTGCTGCATTCAGAATGCATTTTTTGGAGATACCTCAACCAGAGTGGCAAAAGTGTTTCGACAGTTGGTTCAAACGCATGCAAAAGTGTATAAATCTTCATGGGGAATATTTTGAAAAACAATAAAGTGATTTGCGATGATTAATATTTGTTTTTGTTCTCTAAGCTCGAAACATAAAATTCAACCTGGTTTATATTGTAATTTTGCGAAAGATATTCTGTTGGTTTTTCGCCAATCTTGAATACATTTAACCGATGGTAGAACAAGGAGTAGGACTGGTTCTTTACAGCCGAATATTTCGCTGGGATGTAATAATATTTAAGGTCGATTAAATATATGACTCATAAACCTTTATAAGGCGAAACAAATATGTATTTAGTTTCTACTTCCACAACTTCCCTCGTAAACCGTACAATACACAGTCCTTATATCATTTCATTCTCGCAGTCGTATTTATGCCGGGGTTAAGTGTTATTGCCTACCACCTCCCTCTATTCTGGCTGTATGAGCGAGGGTATATAAACATACTTTGCTGCTGCTTCACACTATTGCTACAATTGTAGCAGTGTGTGTGTGTGTAGATATATTAGTTTTCCGTTTTTCTTCTTTTAGATTTCTATAACATTTCGTTTGTTCCTTCTCTAAGAGAAAACAGTTACTTGCTGAATTTTTCTGTTGGCCCATTCGTTTTGGCCACCATCACTGTTTTCGTGTGTGGCAACCAACACCATTTTGTTGATAATTTTCAACATATATCCTTTCATAGTCACGCACACACCCATACACACAACCGCCAACGCACAAACGCACGCACACATAGTTACACATCCCCACGAATGCTACACACAGTATCATCGTGCTAGGTCTTTAGTTTGGAAACTGATGGCTTTTGTTGGTGTGAGTCTGTGTGTGTATGTATTTTCACGCAGGACGAAAAGGACAACAGCAGAAGCTTTTCGTCACGCAAGTGAATTCCACTTTGAAAACGCGATTTCTATACTCAGCACTGTAACATTCGTAAATCTATTAAGTAAATAGATTTGAATGGGACAGAACTTCCCAGTAAAGATGGTTAGAAACAAAGGGTTATGACGTTGGCCTAAACTTGTATGTGCAGGAAGAATCAACAGAAGTAAATACATATGTATGTGATATCCAACAGGAAAACCCAACTGCTTAAATTGCCGTCTAGGTTTCTATTCTTTGGCAAAGTGCATTGGCGTCTGACGGGTGCCGTGGCGAGTTGTAAGGCTGCAATTCCAGTTATACATGTACATACTATACACTTGGATATACATTTGAAGACAGTGGATTCTCGATTGAATGAACAATCGAGTTCCTTAGAAAATAGAAATATGTACCTCTCAATCAATCATTTTCGTGGGTTGGTTTGGTGGTTTCCTGTTCATATTTTACATTAGTACAGACTTTTGCATGATATATTTGACGAATATTTCAGCGTTTTCTTTGGAAAAGTCTGTTCGAGCTGTTTGGTTTTAATAAAACGAGGTCAGTTCTGTGACTTTTTGAATAAGAGATTTTTTTTGTTTTGGAAAGAAATTTTTTTTCCCAACATTGTCTCCTTTCACCTCATTACATTTAGTCCATCGTTTTTGCAATTTGTTTCATTCCTTCCAAATAATAAGTTTTCTCAAAGTCCTCAAAATAGACGTTTGTTTCAGAGACAACTTGTTCATTCGACCCAAACCTCTTACCGGCGAGTCATTTTTCGTCAGGTTTGGAAATAGCAAGTAGTCTCTGGGGCCGAATCCGTACACGGAAATGAACTTTTTACATCAAATCGATGATAAATGTTAATCAATTGAATTGGTCTTCATTGAATTGATGACAATTTTTATCAACTCATTGAAAAGGTTCTTCAATTTAAAGATTATGCGTTTCTTCACCTTTTTCAGCATCACTGAATTAACGATCTGTTTTACATCAATCTTCATCATTAGAATTTAGAAATAATTAGTGGGATCGATTCAAAATATAGACGTAGATAATGAGAAAATAAAGAGAAAAAGAAAAACAAGTAGTAGATTTTGAAAATAAATTATTAATAGAAAATAGTGTAATGGACAGAAAAAAATATCAATATATTATTATTGTGGAGTTTTTACAATGAACAATAGCACTAAAATGTGGCTACAGATTAACAAACATTTTACATCAAAATGATGACCAATTTACATTCAAATTGATGATACAATTTACATCAAAATGATGACCAATTTACGTTCAAATTGAAGATACAATTAAATCAAAATGATGACCAATTTACATTCAAATTGATGATAAACTTACATCAAATTGATGACAACCTTACATCTAATTGACGAAAAAACTGATAAAAAATGTACATCAACCTGATGTACCGTCGTCGTTGAATCAACATAAATTATTGATGAAAGACTGATGAAATGTTTTTTACCAATTCAATGAACTGTGTGTTCTTCATCAACTCAATGAAAATGGGGAAATGTTTTCAATGAATTCATAAATTTGATGAAGTTTTTTCTTTCAGTGTAGAATGTGGCGGATGAGTTAGCAAGTCGTAACTGAATTTAAGGATGTTTGCTATGTCAACTACACACATGTGCGCCGAAGCGTTGTCATGGAGAAAGATCCCTTTTACGTCGCCGAATATGGAAGTTTTTTCTTCAAATCAATGTCGAGTCTGTGCCCCAGCTGTGAATAGTGTTCGCTGGTGATCGTTTTACCCTTTTCAAGGACATCGATTTGTATGACATCGCATGGATTCCAAAAATCTATCGCCATGACTTTGTTGGTCGACAGGTCCACACTCACCGAGAAATTCGGTTGAGGCAGCAGAATTAGCCATAACCGAATTTAGAGGTTGCCTTCACAGAATTAGAGGTTGACACAGCCGAATGAGGGGTTGTTACAGTTGAACTAGAGATTATCACAGCCGAATTAGAGGTTGTCACAGCTGAACAAGAGGTTGTCACAATCGAATTTGAGGTAGGTTATCAAAGCCAAAGTAGAGGGTGTCACAGCCGCTAAAGAAATTGTCTCAACCGAAATAGAGGTTGTGTCAACCGAACTAGAGGTTGTCATAGCTGAGCTAGAGGTTATCTCAACCGAATTAGAGGTTGTCACAGCCAAACAAGAGGTTATCACAGCCGAACTAGAGGTTGTATCAACGGAATTAGGGATTGTTACAGCCGAAAACAGTTGTCGCAGCTGCACGCAGCCGAATTAGAGGTTGTCACAGCTGAACAAGAGATTGTTACAAACGAATTTGAGGCATTTAGAGGTTATCATAGCTGAATTTGAGGCTGTCACAGGCTAATTAACGATTGTCACAACCGAATTTGAGGTAGGTTATCACAGCCGAACTAGAGGTTGTCATAGCCGAAGAAGGAGTTGCCTCAGCCGAACTAGAGGTTGTCCAAACCGAACTGGAAGTTGTCACAGCCCAACTAGAGGATATCTCAACCGAATTAGAGGTTGTTTCAGCCGAAAACGAGTTGTCACAGCTGCACTAGAGGTTATAACAGCCGAATTAGAGGTTGTCACAGCTGAACAAGAGGTTGTCACAGCTGAATTTGAGGTTGTCACAGGCGAATTAAAGAATGTCACAACCGAATTTGATGTTGTCATATCGGAAAAAGGAGTTGTCTCAATCGAACTAGAGGTTTTCTCAACCAAATTAGAGGTTATCCCAGCCGAATAAGAGGTTGTCACCGTCGAACTTGAGGTTATCTCAACCGAATTTAGATAGTGTCAGAACTGAATTTAGATTTTTTCCTATTAATTTACCGATGATTTATTTTCCTATGTTCTCTGATCGGTTTTGAAATCCTTATCATCATGGGTCACTGCATTAATTTTGACGTGTTGTGTCCCTCGATGTAGGGTTTAAACCGTTGTAAATATAATGACGATGGCAGCCATCTGAAACAACCGAGCGTGGAAAATTTCAGAACTATTGAAATCTGCAGATAAATGTGGTTGGTTTCTGCAAAATCAGAAGTTTTAACCCAAAAACAATAATTACAATATTTTTACTTAAAATTCTTAAGAGACGCAAAGAAGTCCTGTCACAACCACGGCACGAACCTTTCCACGTTATTTTTATTTTTTGACGTAGAATACGTCTTACCTTACGGTATGAGGAGTCATGTCAGGTTTTTATTGTTGTAATCTCTATTTCATTGAATTTGAGGAAACGGCTAGATGAATTTTTTTAAAATTTTTTTTGTAGGTAAATGAAGATGTTATCTTTCGTTTGATATACATTTCATATTGGTTGATATATTTCTAGTATTTTAATTTCTCAAATGAAAATTGTTTAAACACATACACTCAAACATATGTGTGGTGTTTGGTTGAGTGTTTTTGGTTGCTCAACATTGCTTAGGAACATGTATCTAGTAAAAAGTGAAACGAACAGCAAGCTAATGTTGCTTGGCAACATGTATCTAGTAAAAAGTGAAACAAACAGTAAGCTAACGTAATAAAGCTTTTTTGCGAAAGCTTCAATAAAGCTGTTGTAACATTAATTTTGAATTGTAAAGCGTAAAGCTTTCACACAACGCTCGAATACTAATGCGAAGACTCGATTAGGTAAACCTTTTTTAATATTTGGGCGGCCCTCTCAACATTCGCAGAACTTATTTCAATAAAAATATTAATTAAAATACATAAATTAAATTAAGTTTAAAAAAATTGAACAAATTTTTTTTTAAACGGACTTGAATCAAATGCCGTTGGTAAATATAAAAATTACAGCTGACAGTTGTCCGAGGCCTTCGGCCACGGACTGTCCCTGCAGGCTGTGTCAGAGACACGGCCATTAAGTTTAACGTAGAATACGCCATCCGATAAGACAGAAAACATATATAACAATAAATGATAAATAATATAAGCAAATGAATTTATTGTTATATATGTTTTCTGTCTTATCGGATGGCGTATTCTACGTTAAACTTAATGGCCGTATCTCTGACACAGCCTGCAGGGACAGTCCGTGGCCAAAGGCCTCGGACAACTGTCTGCTGTCATTTTTTTTAATATTACTTTTTAGATTTTTGAACGACAGGTTTGAAATATATAGAATTAAGTTTTGGCAGCTGAATTGAAAACGAATTCGATTGTACCAACAGAATTCGTGTTACAGCAACCGATATATCGTCAATTTCGGCCGTTGCAACTGACTTTAAATTCGATAGTTCCAACGGAATTGATGCCAGATTCGGTTAAAGCACCCAACTTGTTGTCACATTCGTTTGTTGCATTCGAATTTGGTACCAATTACAGTTGTTGCATATGAATTACTTCCAAATTCGGTTGTTGCAACCGAAATTATAGAGAAATGTTATTGGCAGAACGAATATAATTAAGAGGGCACTTGTCCCAACCGAATCAATTAAGGACTGACGTTGCTTTAACCGAATTTCAGTTATTTGGACTAAACTGAGTCGGGACAAATCCAATTCGGTTGTGGCAACTGCAATTTGCTGGCAACTGACGATTTTACGGTTGCTACAACCTCAATTCAAACAACTAGTTTTCTGAGTGCACCATGGCCTTGTTTGGTACACATTCTCTTGGAGAAGTGTACTACTTCGACTGTACCTTGGTCTCTGGTGTATGGTGACGGATCTACGGTTCATCAACAGTTACGAAAGTGAAGTGATCAAACGGTTGCGTTTATCATCGAGTGTGTGTAATCGCGGCAGCCATCGCGCGTACTGCTTTTTCGTTTCCATTTGAAATATGATGTCCCCATTTAGTTGAAATGCCTACAGCCTCAGCCATATATCGCACTTTTATTCTTCAATCGTCCAATATAATTCTATCACTGATTTGTGGCGTGATGGCTTCCTTTTTGGCGACCAGAACGTTCAACGTCATTTGTGCTGGTACGACCACAACGAAATTCAGTAAACCACCATTTTAACCATTGAAGTTGATAGTGAAATTGATGATACAGAGTCCTCATAGTATTTATCAAGCTTTTGCTGGGTTTCGGCGATGGGGATTTTAGCAAGTACACGAAATTGACTTCTTTCCATTTTCGACGAAATTCTCGAGATTGTCTGCTTGAATGGTTCTCTATCACAAACTAATTAACGCAGATTGCTTATAATTTTACAGTAGCCTATTAAGAGATGGCCTTTGGTGGTGCAATGGTAGTGTGCGCGGCTCTTGTGCATGAAAACGTGGGTTCGATCCATGCTCTGATCACCTTAAATTTCTTTCGGTGGCGGTCACCTTGCAGTAAAAAGCTTCTCAAAATACCGTTCGGAACCGGTGTAAAACTGTAGGTCACAATGGTTCCAATCAGTAAGTGTGAAACTAGAACGCTCATAGCTCAATGGTTTATGACAAGCTGTTCCTAATCCCTTCATGGCATGTAACGGGAAACCATTCTCGTTGTGTTAAGAGATGGTAGCTGATAAAATGACTGTGGATTTGTAATTAACTCCGAGATAGGTTGAAATAGTTGTGGAGTTTTCAAACCGCCCTCGTATAAATAAATTAGGAATAAATATTTCCTTTGTGCATCAAATCGGGAATCCACTGTGTTAAGGCAAAACTGAACGTATACTTATATTTCCGACACCACATAAAGTTGTTGATGAGACGGAATGATTGAAATTATCAGAAAAACAACATTAACTGGTCGATAGTATTCAGTGTTAACATTTGGTTTTTGGAGCAAATAGTGCCACATTTTGTTCTTTCCGAGCTCATTATTATTAGAAAAATAAACTAATGTATTGTTCCTCGATCTCGAGTGAAAGCCACACGCTGAAAAATCTGTAATTTTGTTTGTTGATTAGATGCAAATATAACGTATTCTTGTCGCAAATATAGTATACTTGTGTCCAAACACATTGTGTTTGCTATTCAATATTACATGTTGGCGACACAATGATTAATTTACTATGATGTATGATTTTATAACCCAAATATGGCTTTGCTTGTTGAAATTTACTGAAAACAAAAACGTGACAGACAGCAAAGGAACAGTATAACTACAATTTATGAACTCAATGCTTGCGAACATTTACCTGGTTCCTGCAATATGTTTCTGGGGCCGTTTTGTTTTCACCATGTACAATACAAATGAGAGCTTTCATTCAAAATCGAGGAGCAGGCACTAAATCATTTCTTAAGTTTTAACTTGATTTCCGATGAATTTAGAAGGTTAATTTTGAAATTTATAAAAATGGGCGCTGAAAAAACGGACCTTGTAACATTATGTAGGTACCATGCATATGTTTGGCACGTAAGTAGCAAGCGTTGTTTTCTGATATTGAGGATCTGCTGTTTTTTTTTATGCTGTCTGCCACGGTTTTATATTCAACACTTTTCACCAAACAAAGCCACATTTGGGTCACAAAAACATATAATATAGCCTATTGATCATTGTGTCGCCAACATGTAACACTGAATAGCAATGTGTTTGGACACAACTATACTATAGCTGCGATGATCTACAAAAGTGGTATATTTGCATCCAAACAACAAAAAAAGACAGATTTTTCAACGTGTGTACAATATTTTAGGAGAAATCCAGAGAAAAACTCCCATTCTATTCTATCTATAGAGTTCAATAAGTATTTTCACATCCAATTAATTGAAATCTAATTATTTCAAGAACATTTATGATTCCCAATTATAACACACCCTTTGCACAAGTAATCATATAACCAACTAAACAAGTGTGAATGTCCTTTAAACATTTCCGGTACAAAGAGGAAGAGCATTGAAGCAAATACAGCAGGAGAACTTTCATGCTAAAAAGATGAGGAAAAAAAGTCAACAAAATTATGAAAATTGTTTGTACTTTCTTTATATCTTCTGTAGGAATTACTTCATATTTCAGACATGCATATTAGGGTGGCATAAATTTTATTTTTTTCGCAACTAATGGCTGTATTAGTAAATTCTGTTACACGCAAATAAAGTAGTTTCATAGAGTAAATATTTACCTAGAGAGGATATATGTCTCAGCAAATTTACGATATTAGGCTTGGTTTGCTATAAACATTGGGTGTTGAAAAATATGGTTTTAATAAAAGCATATAGAGGCATTAGTTCAATACAACCAACAAGAAAACAACAACGGTATTGCATGTTCGTGTGTTAAAATTGTTGCGCTAAATACACATAAAAGTATACTTACAATAACAGTCAACAAAATGTGTAAAACACATTTTAATTTCATAGTTTTTCCCCCAAGCAACATGACAAATTCAAGTGTGCAGTTCTTGTAACTCCACCTGGTGTAAATCAATTTGCATCGAACATCTCTTTACCACATTTACCTCACCACGATGAGTGTGAAATGAAACGTCAGATGAGAGAAATTTTCTCCCTACATAAATTTACTCTATCAGTAGTTCTAGGCGGTTTCAATATATTTATATATTGCCCTGATAACTTAATTGAACTATACCTAATGCATGAAGACCCAAAATGTGTCTCCGAATATAACAAGTTTCCAATAGGGACGGGGAGATTTTGACAATTCATGTTTGTTACATTGTTTCATATTTTGTTAATTTTCCTGTATTTTTATTTTTCAGCCAATAATGACAAATTACCATGACAAGTTACAGCGTCGAGCAGAAAGTCCAAATAATAAAAGTTTATTATCAAAACGAGTGGCAACGATTTTGTGACGAGGCCCATTTTTTTGGATATACGGGTACGTCAAAATGCAAACTTACCGAATTTGGGACTATACCAATTGACGCAGGCTCACAAAACACGGCCCCAGCAGCATATTTATATTATGTTTCAAAGCATTGTTGTCATGAATTGAAGATCTGCTGCTTTTTTGTTTCTTTGTTGTCTGTCGCGATTGTGTTTTCGCGGTTTTTAACAATTAAACCCATATTTGGGTCACAAAAACTCATTGAGTCTCCAACATGTAAAACTGAATAGCAAACACAATGTGTTTGGACACAAGTATTCAATATTTGCGAAAGATACAAACAGGTTATATTTGCATCCAAACAACAACAAAAAAATAGATTTTTCAGCCTCCACAAGGTCCACCAAGTGACAATGCATCCATAAAAAGTCATTGCGTGGAGTGAATTGTGGGTCGGCACACCATCGCATAGTGTGTCGACTCCATACATCGATGGGGCAAAAATTAAAGGGTTAGTCGCAGAAATGAAACTTGGCCACAAGTTGTGTTTAGTTGTAGTTAAGAAAAATTTAATCGAAATATAAAGAAAAGTAAAATTAAATGATTGCGGGATCTCAAAGGCTGATCACACTATAACACCCTATTGGAGACCTGGATATTGACCAAACTTTTCACGAAATAATACTTGAACAGTGGTCACTTCTGCGCGATAATTCTGTGGAATTGGACCACCCATTCTGGTATTCACAAAGGCTTAAAAGGACCACTATAACTTCTCACACCATAACACCGTATTGGATTGTTCAATTGTGATCAAACTCTGCATGACATAATATTATTACTATCGTTTTTGAAAATTCGTCACACAATAACACCCTTCTAGAGCGTATGATTTTTCCAAACCTAACAGGATCTAATATTTCTATTACCATCCCCCTTGAGCGAAATCTGGGCAGGATCGGACAACATTTTGTGGTACCTCCTATGCAAAGAGTTCGACTGACATGTGATTTGTTCGAAAATTTGCACAGTCTAATATTTATACCGTCGATAATTTTATACGCGAAATCGCTTCTCACCTTCTTGCACCTCCCATACAAGATGGGTCTCGAAATTCTATAACATTTTTACAATTTTCGAAAACCCAAAAAATATAATGGGTGATTTTTTTGTAGAAACCACAGAAAATTTGTACAAGTGAATGAAATATTTATGTGGTCCATTCTGAAAGTTTAATATTGTCACTTTTTCCGACCGGTTTCGCAACAATGACACGTATAATATTGTATTGGAAGGCGGTAATCGTGTTGGTCTCCTCACAGACTTAACGTGCCCGCACAAAAACTAGTCTAGTGGCGTCAAAGCGCACGAACGAGGCGGCCAATTGTCAGTGCCACATTGTGAGATTAATTGCTCACCGAACTCGTCTCTCAATTGGTTCATGGTATCGCGTTTAGTGCGGCAAGTGACACCATCCTGTTGAAACCACATGTCAATCAAGTCCAATTCTTCCATTTTGGGGTAAAAAGAAAGTCCGTGATCATAGAACGCTACTTTGCTCCATTGACTGTACCTTTCAGGGTATGGGGAAAATAATGGGTAACTACCGACTACAATGGGGAATTACCCATTACCCTCAGGGTAATGGTGAAAATTATGGGTAGATTACCCACGACAATGCGGAATTACCCATCACGAGTAACCAATATCCACGGGGTAATGGGGATAATAATGGGTAGCTACCCAAAATATGAAAATATTAGAAAAAATAGTCTATATGTCAGAAACGGAGCGTCCATCGAAAAAATAACCAATTTTTCCTTGTTTCTTAGGGGTTTTCGTAAAGTGGACCAATTCGTATAGGAGAATCAAAAAAAAATCGCCAAAATATGAAAATCGCTAAAACATAAAAGCGGCGCGTCCAATCGAGAAATAAAACAATTTAACCTCCGTAGAAATCTTTAACCAATGGATGTCTTCAATATGGCATTGGTTATTTTTTTCGATTGGACACTCCGTTTCCGAGATATAGAAATGAGGCCGTATTAGCGATTTTTTTAGTCGAACAATTTTAGTTTTAGCGATTTAAAAATAAATAGAAAATTATGCCATATTGAAAACATCTATTGGTTAAAGCCTCTTACGAAGTTAGCAATTTTATTATTTTTTCGGTTGGACGCACCGTTTCCGAGTTATATCCACTTTTTTATTTTAGCAACTTTATTATTTTATCGATTTTTTTTAACAAAAATTCTTCCATACGAATTGGACCAGTTTATGAAAACCCCTTTGAAACCAGAAAAAATTTGTTTTTTTTTCGATTGGACGTACCATTTCCAAGATAGAGACATGAGGGCGTTTTAGCGCGATTCTTTTGCTCGAAAAAGTGTAGTTTCACCGATTTTTTAAAAAGTAGAAAGTGATGCCATAGTGAAGACATCCATTGATTAAAGCCTCCCATGGATATGAATCTTTATTATTTTTCCGATTGGATGCACTGTTTTCGAGTTCTAGCCAATTTGTTATTTTACCGATATTCCTATTTTGGCGATTTTTTGAAAAAAAAAATTTCAATACGAATTTGACCATTTTATGAAAAACCCTTAGAAACCGGCAAAAGTAGGATATTTTTCCGATTGGATGCTCCGTTTCCTAGATAAAGAAATTATTCCTAATTTTTAATTTTTTCGAATAAAAATGGGGATGGGTTATCCTGGGTAACCCATCGCCGAGAGCAACTACCCATTATTTTCTCCATTACCCTGGGGGTAATGTGTAATTGTGACGGGTAATTCCATATCGTCGTGGGAAGCTGCCCATTATTTTCCCCATTACCCACAGGGTAATCGTGATGGGCAATTCCCCATTTTCGTGGGTAGCTATCCATTATTTTCCCCATTACCCTGTGGGTAATAGGTAAACATTCATTACACATTTCCTACGACGACGTGTATGAGTTACACATGGGGGGTAAATACGAACTCTGGTCGTAAGTAATATAAATACACTCGCCGGAAGAATACGTATGAACGAATACTCTCTGTAATGCGTAGTCCGATTCACTGGGCAAATGACAATAAACGGATGTGATTCTCTGGATAACCGGGTCGTATGGTTAAATACTCTAACCATAAGAGGAACATCGTTATTATAAACGATGCACGGCTAACATTTCGTCGAAGGTTTAAGGAGTCATCTAGGTGGGACACACTGCTATCGCCTATCAACATCATCTGTACACGGTCCAGAAGCTCCAAAGTTTTATTCCATTTTCGGCCGAATGAATGCTATGTAGATATTGAGGACATCGGATGGACTGAATAACCGCTTTAAAAAGACTAAACACTTGAATGCTTCGTTCGATACATTAAATACCTGATTATTCCAGTGGATGCCATTTTATTTTCATGTCCAGAACATCGAGAGCTTCCGATTCCTCAATATCTATACCATCCATAGGTATCGATGACAAACTCGATTCCATAGTGTGCTTATGCGATATTTTGCACACTGGGTCTTACTTCTTTTAATATTTTAATTTCAAGTTTTAAATACATAGAATTATGTTGTGGTAACCGAATGGAGAATTAAATTCGGTTGTACCTACAAAATTGATGGAAATTCAGTTACAACAACCGAATTGACGCCGAATTCGGTCGTTGCAACCGACTTAAGGGTTAATTCGGTTATTATGACAACCGAATTGATGCCAAATTCGGTTGTTGCATCTGAATTGATACCACATTCGGTTACTCCAACCGAATTTGGTACGAATTTCAGTTACTGCATCCGAATTAATTCCAAATTCGGTTGTTCCAACCAAAATTTGGAAAACAAATATAATTCAAGATTCAGTTGTCACAGCCGAATCAATTATGAAATGAAGTTAATTCAACCGAATTTCAGTTACTCAAAACAAGTGCCGTGATTCCAGCCGGATAATCGCACCTCAAGGACAAAAATGGTTTCCAATTACATCCCACGAAGAGATTGGGTAGAGCTTCTCACAACCAGTGAGCTGTGCGCATTTTAGTTTTACACTCACTGATTGGGACCTATAGTTTTACACCGGTTCCGAACGGTATTTTTGAGAAGCTTTTTCACGACTAAATACTCGACATTGTCGCCGTCACTAAGCGTGGTGACAGCCGTCGAAAGATGTGTTAGGTGGTCGGAGAAGGGATCGACCACACGTATTCATGTATAGAAGCCGCGCACACTACCATCTCACCACCGACGAGCTTCTCAAGGACGTTTTTAATTCCACGCATTTACAAAAATATCTCAGGTATGAAACAAGATACGATTTCGATCACGGGGAGTGGCAGACAGCTATCCGACAGAGTTGAATTTCCAGCAAACATTTCTGCCAACAGATTAGTTGTATCAATCGGGTTAGCAAGTATTTGATAATTTTTAATTAGGGTTGGGATGGATGAAGAACAATTAACCGTTGCCTTCTTACCAAATGGCAAAAAGCTCTTCCTTCCCCTGGGAGAACAGAGAACCCCAGCCCGAAGACACTGTTCGTACAGAAACTCAGCACGTTGTAGTACCTTAGCACATTTCGATTTTGCCTTCTTAAGCAACGTATGAGTAATTGGGCTTTCATCTAACTTCCAACTGTTGAAAGCTCCCTCTTTGTATCTGACAGCTGATTTGTGTGTCCGATTAAACCAATATTTATCATGAACTCTATTCGAAATTCAGTTAAGATAATGTTTTCCACCACAGCATTGATATTGTCGTCGAGAAAATACTGTTTCCAGTTAAACTGTCGAGAAAATTCGTTGAGGTCTGCACAACGAGCATTTTCGTATAGGTATAGCGGTCCATATACGGGTTCTGAAGCAACATGAAGATCAGAGTACGAAAAAGAGGCAGAAACGAGACAGTGAACCAAATTACCAAGGGTTGTTTATTCTGTCAATTCTGTTTATTGACGTACCCATTGAGCCTTATCAATGAATACAATTTTTCGATAAAAAATTACATGAGGTGTCAAGGGACACCCGGTTGGAACGAAGTTTCTTTATTTAAATGGTCGAAAAGGAATGCTCACTTGATCAACTCAAAGGTATTCTGTGATGCAAAGGTAGTATCAAGGACTTCTGGTCTATATTTAGTAAATAAGTTCTTATTCTTTATTTAAATTTAAATGGATCTTTAAGAAAAGATACTTTTTATAAAATTATAAACTTTTTTTAAGAACAATTTTGTTTAATAAAATGTATTTTTTTTTAAACAAAAGTATATTTTTAGGTCCTTTTTGTAAAGAAAAATAAATAAATGGTTTCCCATTACATCCCATTAAGGAATCGGGGAGAGCTCCTCACAACCAGTGAGCTGTGCGCTTTCTAGTTTTATACTGACTGATTGGGACCTACAGTTTTACACCGGTTCCGAACGGTATTTTTGAAAAGCATTTTCATGGCTAAATACTCGATAGTGTCGCCGTCACTATGCGAGGTGACCGCCGTCGAAAGAAATTTTTAGGTGGTCAGAGCTGGGATCGAACCCAGCATCTCAAGTACAAGAGGCGTGCACACTACCCATTGCACCACCGACGGTGTAATGTAAGAATATCTATTATATTTTCCCGGAAAGTCCTTTTTAAAGAGAGGTACTTCTTTTATTAAAAGCTAATGTTTTTTTTTGGAAAAGGTACTATTTGTAAGAAGAAGTGCTTTCTGGAAGAAAAAGCCATAAGAGTATGAATTTTTTTTTACAAAGAAGTACTTTTTTTAAGAACAGGTACTTTTTAAAGAAGTGGTACTCTTTTTGGGAAAAGGTTAACTTTTTAAGAAAATGTACTTGTTTTCAGAAAGGCTACTTATCTCAAGAAAAGAAGAGGTATTATTTTATTTTTGGAAAAGGTATTTTTAATAAAAGGAATTTTAGCAAGAAAATGTATTTTTTAAAAGAAGGTATTTTTTTTTTGAAGAAAATGGGTTTTTCTTAAGAAATGGGATTTTTTTAGAATTGCGCTTTTTTTTTCAAGAATAGGTAAATTTTTAAGAGTAGACACTTATCGCAAGAAAATTTATTTTGTTTCACAAATAAAGGGACTCTTTAAAGGAAAGGTAGTTCGTTAAGGAAGGGCAAATTTTTGTAAGAAAATGTAATTTTTTAAGAAAACGTACTTATTTAAGAAAACATTCCTTTTTTGGAAAAGGTATATTTTGTATGAAAATTAATTTTATTTACGCAAAGATACTTCTTTAAGATAGGGTATTTTTTTTAAGAAATGGTAAGTTGTTCAAGAATATGAATAGGTATTTTTTTTTTGATAAAACTTAATTTTTTAAGAAAATTCACTTATTTAAGAAAATGTTCTTGTGTTAAACTTCTTTCACTTTGGCTTTTCTAAATTTACTTTTTATTGGGTTCAAAACTACAATATATACTAAATATTGGTTACAGGCACCACCTACAAAACTTCCCACTAAACAACAAATTTCCCAACATATGTTAGTCTAGACACAAACCAAAGCAAACGTACGCAATATAGTTGATAATACTGGGTTGTAGCATAATAATGTTGAAAAAGAGTTGTTTAATTTTTTTTCATTTAGCCTCCATCCCGCAACGTGCGATATGCCCATTCACCGAAATGACGACCTTGAGGTTGGCCGCCAGGCTTCAGCTTTCCTCCACCGGCTGTGTTTTGTATGTCTTTGGACCGAGGTCCTTACTTAAAATCTTCCAGGTGGTCGAATAACACAACTCCAATTGCTGCGAGCGTCAATGGATGGTCATATCGCGATTTTGGTTTACACTGGCGGATAAAATAAATAAATGGTTTCCCGTTACATCCCATGAAGGTTTCTCACAAACCAGTGAGCTGTGCGCGTTCTAATCTTAGACTCACTGATTGGGACACCGGTTCCGAACGGTATTTTGAGAAGCCTTTTCATGGCTAAGTACTCGATAGTGTCGCCGTCACTAAACGAGGTGACCGCCGTTGAAAGAAATTTAAGGTGGTCAGAGCAGGGATCGAACCCACGTTCTCATGCACAAGAGCCGCGCACACTACCATTGCACCGCCGACGGCCACACACTGGCGGATACAGCAGCAATATTCTCCTCTGTACGCACTTTACAAGTACGGCTTGGTGGATTGATATCCAATAGAGTAAAACTGGTACGAAATTTGGTCACAATGGCCTGAATTGACTCCACGGTGGGTCGATAACTTGCGAAACATATTTTTCGGAGAGCGCGAATTTTAATAATAAATCTCATTGATTTGCAAGGGTTGTTGGTTTGTCAGTGTTTTGACTTGTAATGACTTGTAAATTTAAGACGACGAATTTTAAAATTCATTTTATGTCTTTCAAATTTCAATTGATGTCTTTTAAATTTCAATTGAGGTATTATTAATTTCAAAGAGAATTTTTAAAACTCGATTTATGTATTTTGAATGATATTAATTTGAATTGATATTTTTCAAAATAAAATGGACATTTTTTGAACTTTATGTCCAATTGAAAACAACAAGTCTGTAAGAAGTTTTATTAAGCTCCTACCAATAGTTCAGTAGATACAGAATGATTTTCACAACATTTTACTCGACACTGTGGAATGGGTTAAGGGGCGTTTAAGTAAACTATTTTCTATAGGCTTCTGACTCATACCCACAGACAATCCATTGAAGAAAGAAAAGGTGAATAAAAAAAATCATATAAACCCAGACATTTTATCAACAAAAACCCTTTATTTGACAAAAAAAAAAGGAAAAACCTGCAACGTAAAAAAGGATGAAGAGAAACTTCAAAAGTATTTCTTCTTTCTTCCTGAATTAAGAAAAGATGAAATAAAAGAAATGAAGCATGGCTGCTCTCGATGAAATGAAAATGTAAGAAACTTTTCCAACATCAGTGGTTTGTCTTACAATTCTCCAATACACCGCTCCGCCAACCAGCCACCCTGCTGCGTTAAGGAGCTAAGTGGAAATGTTTTCTTTCTTGTGTTGGAAAAAGGAAATCTTTTTGCAAAAGTTTCGACCCAGCCACCACAATGTACAGTAGTGATATAAAAATGAAGGGAAAAACAATTTCTCACATACAAACACAACGTCTGGCATCAGAACAACATCCAGAAAAATTATGTATTTTATTCAAAAGGCTTATAAGGAATGTATAAACAAACGTAGCAATTTAGTTGTATGTACTATGGAACTGCGTAATAAAGGTCCTTTTTGTGCAGTTGGTACTGAGGATCGCAGAGCCAGTAGGTGATAGGGACTGAGAGGCAGACTGTCGGTTATAAATTATTAAACCCAAAATAACTGCTAGTATTTACAAATATACAAATGGTTGTGTTTCAACCATATAAATTTAAAAATATATTTTTTATTATAGTTGTGTGTATAATAACAATTACACTGAAAAAATATTCTTCGTAATATTTCTGACACATAGTTCACAAAAGGTTCACAAAAGGTGCTTCGTTAAATTACAAATTTTATAAAAAAGTATCATAAACCATTTTTCATTAATTGAAAGGATAATTGTAATTTTCGGTATCTTGTGTTTGAATGACAGCATTATTTTTTGATCTATTGTTTACCAAAGAATTCTCATTGCATTTCGGAATTTCATTACATATAACGGGTCCGCCAAATATCTTTTTTTTTTGAAAATGCTATAAAAAAAAACTACTGAATATTTTCTTAAATTTCTTTTTTTATTTGAAAGTACAATCCTTCCGGTTAATAATGGAAAATAATTTCATTCAAATGGCTGCCTCGGCTAGCCATGCAGTAGCCTACACGATCGGTCCAATTTTTAAGCACATTATCGATTGTGTGCAGCTGTATTTCACCAATGGCTTCACGAATATTGTCCTTTAAAGCGTCAATTGTCCCTGGCTTGTCGGCGTAACACTTATCTTTGAGGGCACCCCACAAATAATAGTCCAACGGTGTCAAATCGCAGCTCCGAGGTGGCCAAACGACATCAGATCTGCGGCTGATAATGCGATCTTCAAAAACAGGGCGCAAAACATCGAGTGTAGCATCGGCTGTGTGGCACGTAGCGCCGTCCTGTTGAAGCCAAATGTTGCCAATATCCTCCTCTTCAATTTTTGTGAACAAAAATTCGTTCTACATGGCCCGATAACGATCGCCATTGACTGTAACGGCCACTCCTTGCTAATTTTCGAAGCAAAATGGCCCAATTATGCCTCTGGACCAAAATCCGCACCAAACAGTGACTCGTTTTGGGTGCATCGGCTTTTCAATGTATGCGTGCGGGTTTTCTGTGCCCCAAATGCGACAATTTAGCTTGTTTACATACCCGCCAAGATCAAAATGAGCTTCATCTGAAAAGATGATTTTTTGGCAAAATCGGCATCTTCTGTAAGTCGGTCGCAGGCCCACTTAGCGAAGCGAAAACGCATTATTTCCCAGCGTTGTTCAAGCGTATACACAACCATATTCGTTCAGCGGAAGGATAAAACTAAGTATCTGTCAAATCAGACGAGCTAAGTGTTACCATTCACGAAATAAACACTAGTTGAAAAAAAAAAAACGTTAGATGGCGGACCCTTATGGTGTATTTATGTAATATCATCATCCAAAACAGAACAATCGCTGATGAGGATCTATGGCTATATCTGAAATAGCTATACGGTTTGCTAGGAAATATAAAGATGCATTCTAATTCTCTGACAGGTTTCATAAACTCTATGAAAATATTTCGTATATGTTATAAACAAATTTCATGTGAATAGACTTACCAACGAACATCGCTTGCAAGTCATTGAGTTTTATTATCAATATTCGTGCTGTGTGAAAAATCTGTTTCGAAAGTTACGTCCTTTTTATGGTCGTCCTTATCGAACCAGCGAGCAGGCTTTTCAAGCCATTGTGACCAAATTTTGAACTGCTTTCACTCTATCGGACATTAATCCACCAACCCGTATCGAGGAGAATATTGCTGCTGCATCCACCAGTGTCACCGAAGATCGCGATATGTCCATCCGTTGCCGATCGCAGCAATTAAGTTTGTGTTATTCGACCACCTGGAAGATTTTACGTAAGGACCTCGGCCGTACAAAACCCAGCTGATGTAGAAAAGCTGAAGCACGCCGACCAACCACAAGGCCGTCGTTTGGGAGAATGGCCCGTAGAGAAGATGGAAGAAGAGAAATGTTCTTCAGTGAAAAGGCTAATTTTTGGCTCAATGGGTACGTCAAGAGCAGCGAGAGGCTGTTCAAGGGCTGCCAATGCATCCTAAAAAATCAGTTTTTGCTGCGGTTTATGCGCCGGAGGCATGACATCAGTGGACCGTACTTTTTCAAAAACTATGATAGTCGATAGTTACAATTTCTTTCGGCGGCGGTCACCTCGCATAGTGACGGCGACACTATCGAGTATATAGCCATGAAAAAGCTTCTCAAAATACCGTTCGGAATCGGTGTAAAACTGTAGGTCCCCATCAGTGAGTGAAAACTGGAAAGCGCACAGCTCAGTGATTGTGAGAAGCTTTCCCCTGTCCCTCCAGGGGATGTAATGGGAAATTTTATATATTTATGATAGTCGCAACATTACGGTCAATGGAGCAAGGTACGATAATCGATAATCACCGACTTTTTTGCCCAAAATGGTAGAATTGGACTTGGTTGTCGTGTGGTTTCAGCAGGACGATGTCACATGCCGCACTGCACCATAAACCAACTGAGAGGCGAGTTTAATTATGTGCATATGTATAACCTTTGTTTATTTAAATCAACGTTTAAATCCCTATATCTTTCAGATAGTTTTCGTAATCGGAACCGACCATGTACCCCGATCTACGTGCCGATTGCCGCTAGTCTTGTAGTTGGCAAACGACTGCGACATCTAGTCTTTAGGTTCAATCCTGTGAGTGAACGTATAACCGCAATCCACATAAAAAGCGAAATTTTTTAATATTCCCCTAATTTGTGTAGAAACAGAAGAGATGCCAAAGACATATTCTACGAGTGAAAAGGCGAAATGTATGACCGCTGCCCTGGCCATGACATTAAGATTGTACTTGGAGATTTTAATGCTAAAGTAGGCAGGGAGAATGTGTTTCATCCATCTACTGGCAATTTCAGTCTACATGCTGACAGTTCCGACAACGGTATGAGACTGATTGACTTTGCCGCGGCATTAGTGCTACATGATTCCAGCATAAAGACATCCACAAGGCTACTTGGGTATCCCCTGATCAAAGATCAAAGAACCAAATTGATCACGTGGTAATTGATGGAAGGCACTCATCCAGTGTAATGGACGTACGAGTCATCAAAGGAGCTAACATCGATTCTGATTACTACCTGATAGCAGCAAAGGTTCGCACAAGATTAAGTAGAACGAAATTCGTACGAAACCAAACGCAGAGAAAGCTAGACATGGTAACCACAGCCTACTCCCACCCCCTCCTGATGACGATCCTGAAGCGCAGTGAAAACCCATTTCCGCCTCTATAAAAACTGCCGCAACAACCGTACTTGGGTTTGAAAAACCGCTTCGCAACAAACCATGGTACGATGAAGAGTGTCGTATTGCAAATGATGAAAAGAACGCTGCACGCGTGGAAATGCTTCAATCAATTGCAACGCGAGCTGCGACTGAGCGGTATAGGAAGAAGAGAAAGGACGTAAACAGTCTCTTTAGGTGTAAGAAACGGCAGTGGAGAAAGCGCGAGAGTGAGAAAATTGAGTCATATAGAAGGAAGAACGAAGCCCGAAAATTCTACCAAAAAGTCAAAAACGGGAATAGTGGACATGGTTCAGGGCCCCTTCTGTAAAGACAGGGTCGGAAGTCTTATCGCAGATGTGCAGAGCATGTTGGGAATATGGAGGGATCATTTGGAGATCATACTGGTACCTGAGATATTCAACGACGATTGGACAATCGATCACAATATGTACGACGACGTCGATTGCCCCCTACTAACCAAGACGTGGTTAGAACGACTATTGCCCGGCTTAAGAACAACAAAGCCGCAGGAGCCGATTGATTACCGCCGGAGCTGTTTAAGGCTGGCGGCGATGAGCTGATAGGGTACCTGCCCATTAGAAAAATTTGGTTAGATGAATGCATGCCCGGCGATTGGGGTCTCAGTGCACTATGTCCCATATTTAAAAAAGGTGACCAGAGTGTCTGTGCGAAAGACTTAAACCAATTATCGCTGACCTGATTGGACCATACCAGTGTGGCTTTAGGCCTCGGCCTAATCGACAACCGACCAGATTTTCACGCTACGCCAAATCCTGGTGAAGACCCGCGGAAAACACATCGACACCTATCGTCTATTTGTCGATCATAAGGCGGGAGAAACTCTACGACGTAATGTCTGATACTTGGTATTCCTGCAAAACTCATACGTCTTTGCAGGATGACCCTGACGAACACCAAATCCGCAGTGAAAGTTGGTAAGGAGCGAGGCCGCAGACAAAGTGACACCCTATCGTGCGATCTCTTTAACATCTTAATAGAGATTATTCTGAGAAAAGCTGCAGTCAACATGAATAAAACCATCAGCAGCAAAAGTCACATGTTGCTCGCGTATGCTGGTGATATAGATATCATTGGGCACACAGTTAGATAAGGTACTGTGGTGTTTTCGAGAATTGCGAAGGAGTCAGGAAATGTGGGTCTGACGGTAAATGAGGACAAGACAAAATTAATGGATTGACATAGGACATTGACATAGTTAAGCGGATAAAAATAACGCGATTGCGCTGGCTAGGCTATGTCAGTAGAATGGATGAAGGCGAACCAGCACGAAGGGTTTTCGAAACCAAACTCGAAGGAAAAGAATAGGAAGACTAAGACTCCGCTGGACGGATCAGGTTGATGAATCCCTGCGTACACTTGGTATTGCCAACTGAAGAGATAAGGCAAAAGATCGAACTGGTTGGCGAAATATGTTATCTTCGTTTTGTAAGGTCCCTGACCCCTTGGGGTTGTTCGAGACCGGATAAGTAAGTAAGTAATGTTGGTGTCTTCGTTCGTGTACGTATATTGTACGTGCACGTATTCTGAAAAAGTCTCCTGACATTACATCCCATGAAGGGATTGGGGAGCGCATCTCACAACCCGTGAGCAGCGCGCTTTCTAGTTTTACGCTCACTGATGGGGACCTACAGTTTTACACCGGTTACGGACGGTATTTTGAGAAGCTTTTTTGCTACTACGTACTCGATACTGTCGCCATCACTAAGCGAAGTAGCCGTCGTCTAAAGAAATGAAAAGTGGTCAGAGCAGGGATCAAACCCACGTACTCATGCACAAGAGCCGCGCATACTAGCCATTGCACCTCCAATGGTCACTCCTGACAATTAACAAAATCCCATTTCTCTAACTGCTTATAACAAGATGAGACAGTACTTGCCTTCCTTGCAATTGAACAATTTTGCTTCTAACTTTAAAAAAGGAGCCATTACAAACTTCGATTTTTATTTTATTTATTTAAAACGTCGCGTGTTTGTTTGGCTGCGAAAGTTTTCAGGAGAAAAGAAAATACAAAAAATTATGAGTGAAATGGGTGTCTAGGAGCGGACACAAGACGAAGGAAACTTTATTTTGTACCCATTTCTAAGGTTTGCGTGTCTTTTATGTTCGTTCTAAGCTAAACTGGAAAGCAATAAAAACATAAGTTGTAACTGTATGTATGCATGTATTGCAAGAATTATATAGATAGAGAGAGAGAGAGACAAAAAGGGAGAAGGCGGAAACTAAAGAATTGTTAACTTAAGTTAAACAGTAAGTGGAGGACATGGATTGAATTAATTTGTATCCATTACTTTGTAAAACTTTTCTATGTTTCTGGATAGATCAATCAAAGCAAGGAAATTTGGACCAACATTTTCTTTCTTACTATCAGTTTTTCTAAAATAAAATCTATTGCAAATTTAGAGGATGCAATTTTTTCTTGCGGATCATATCGTTTTTCCGTCTACATCTGATTTAAATTAAAATTATCTATATAAAATATTTGTGTAATTTTAATTTTTGAGCCCACAACAGCCTGATTCGGGTTTCTGTTTTAATATTCCTTACTAGCGAGTACTTAATAAATTGCAAGCAACAGTGTAAATTCCATGCACCTCGATTTACAATTATATCCTTCTCATATCCTCTTCTTATCAGAATTGGGTTTGATCCCGACACTGATTATTCATCATATACATCACAACCCAGCAAAATAGTCGCTTACAAATAATCAATTGTGGAACATCTTAAGCCCGGCATTCAGTTTTTATGAAATTTCCGTTGTCATGAGAAGTACGTGTATAAAAATAGCGAAAATTTCATGAACCGAAAATTTTGCTCACTTAACATTTGCTTGGTACTCAGCTCTTTGCGTAAATTTCGTAAGCAAAATCAAGTACAGAGTTGTTACGTCAAAGTTATTTCGTACGAAAACAATTGTTTTATAACTCAGTGCAACACGAAAAAGTATAACCATATACGGACACCACTACGTGATAAAAGATTAAAAAAAAAGACCCGTGTCTCCCAATTTTGCCCAAAGTCATGCACTTTTTTTATGGGCCCCCAAAGATTTGGGGCCTCGGTGTAATTTTTGCAAACAAGTGATAAATTTGTCAGCCCCATATCTTGCAAACCGTTCAGAATTTTGATTTACTCTCTGAGGGAAAGTTGTAGCTATTGGCATAGAGAACAGAAATTGTGAACATATAAAATGAAATATTCAAGATCAAAATCGCAAAAAACCTTAAAAAATTGATTCTTTTTACCTTTATTCCCCTGTTCAGGTCCATAGGTAGCAAACCGTTAAAAATTCAAGGAAACAATCAAGTTTTCTAATTCATTTCAGGTATGTTGGTGGAGTCACAAGATTATCCTGTATGATGTTAATGAAGTATTTGAAGAAGAAAAAGCTGATGATGGAGGGAAATCTGGAAGCAACGTACCTGTGGACACCATAAGTTTTGCATCAGAGTCAGATTCGGACGACGATTTGGATCCACAACTTAAGAAAGTGCGATTTGCAAGGGCCATCAACATTATAAACATAAGACGAATATTTTTTTTATTATTATCTCAATGTTGAAGTAAAGAAAAAACAAATGAAATTGAAAAAATTTTCGGGAAATTTTTCACTTTTGCGGCTACCTAAGAGCTACCTCAACGGGGTTAAAAATCATTCTTAGGAAATTAATATGTTCTAGAAAGTTGTTTACTGAGATCTTAGGTACATTTTTTTAGTTGGTTGTGTCCTTGAATTTTGAACGGTTTGCTACTTATGGGCCTGAACAGTGGAAAAAGGTAAAAAGAATCAATTTTTTAAGGTTTTTTGAGATTTTGATCTTGAATATTTGATATTATATGTTCACAATTTTTATTCTTTATGACAAGAGCTAACACTGTCCCTCAGAGACTAAATCAAAATTCTGAATGGTTTGCAAGATATTAGCCTGACAAAATGATCACTTTTTTGCAAAAATTACACCGAGGCCCCAAATCTTTAGGGCCCATAAAAAACGTGCATGACTTTGTGCAAAATTGTGAGACACTGGTCTTTTTTTAGTCTTTTATCACGTAGTGGTGTCCGTTATATTTCCATGACTTAAAAAGTAACACACCGTGTAATTGTTTGGGAACGGAGTGTTGACATTTAGATAATTTTGACAACCAAAGGTAACACCACATGCGTTACAATGCAAATATTCGAGCCTTAGGTCAATATTAGAAATTCTTTTGTCGAGAGAGGATGTTAAAAAGAAAACAAAAGATGTAGCGGGACGAAAGCTTTTCGTCCGTACATTTAGTACAATCTATATCGACGCACAATATAAGGGACCAGTATATACGACACCGCGGTTAGAACATTTATACCAATACTTACCAACCCTGTCCACAAATGGTACACCGGTACGACATTTGCCATCTCTATTGAACGGAAGATGAGGGCATACCGGTTTTACGGCAGAATACGGGTCCGATGTGGATCACTTTGTTACGGCACCATTATAATTATCGTTGAGGTTACAAAAATCATTGGATAAATGGTCGACTCTGGTTTGAGGAGGTCGTCAGCTATCACCCCAAGACACAGTTTATTGCCAAGTCGAGGACATTATACCCGATCCTAATAGTTCTTTTCAGAACTATGCGAAGGCTTTACTATTTGTGAGTACAGCACCTTTGTTATTACCACGGCTTTACCGCTCGTGGGTACTGCACTCTGGTTATTACGAAGACGTTGCTCCTCGTGGGCACTGCATCTTTGTTATTACGAAGGCTTTATTCTTCGTGAGTACTGAACCTTTATTATTACCTCGGCTTTAACCCTCGAGGGTACTGCACCCTGGTTATACGTCGGCTTTACTCTTCGTGAGTACTGCAACCTTGTTATTACCTCGGATTTACTTTTCGTGAGTATTGCACCCTGGTTATTACGAAGACGTTGCTCCTCGTGGGCACTGAATCTTTGTTATTACGAAGGCTTTACTCTTCGTGAGTAATTAAACTTTGTTATTACCTCGGCTTTACCCCTCGTGGGTACTGCACCCTGGTTATTACCTCGGCTTTCCCAGCAGATTCCTAGCAGAGTTAAAACACACGGTCACAGGTCTAGAATTCTAACAGGTTGATGAGAAGAGTCCCAAATTTCGAAACGATCGTCCGCCAACATATATTGTAGCGACGTGTTTTCCTCTTTGAAGCTAGGAAATTCTCAGAAGTTTCCAGACTCCATTACGAGAGAGAGCGAGCAGTTGTTCGTGAGTCTTGAATGGAAAGTCACTTTGTTGACACATAGGGGTCAAATCAGATTAGTTAGAGAATTGACGCCTACTACAATATTGTTGCCCCTAGCATCTTCTATAAATCACCCATAGATATATTTGCTTTATCTCCTACCTGTATAATTACACTGTGTGTAATTTTTTAAGTCACAGAAATATAAATATAAAAGACCAAAAAAAAAGACCCGTGTCTCCCAGTTTTGTCCAAAGTCATGCACTTTTTTGGGGCCTCGGTGTAATTTTTGCAAAAAAAAAATTGATCATTTTGTCAGGCTGATCATTGCAAACCGTTTGGAATTTTGATTTACTCTCTGAGGGAAAGTTGTAGCTCTTGTCATAAAGAATTTTGAACGCTTTGCTACCTATGGACCTGAACAGGGGGAAAAAGTTTTTTTTGCGATTTTGATCTTGAAGATGAAGTTTTTTTTCACAATTTTTGTTCTTTATGACGAGAGCTACAACCTTCCCTCAGAGAGTAAATTAAAATTCCAAACGGTTTGCAAGATGTGAGCCTGACAAAATTATCACTTTTTTACGAAAATGACACCGAGGCCCCAAATCTTTGGGGGCCCATAAAAAAAGGTGCATGACTTTGAGCAAAACTTGGAGACATGGGTTTTTTTGGTCTTTTATCACGTAGTGGTGTGCGTATATGGTTATATTTTTTCGTGTTGCACGGTGTTAAACACGCTAGAGAAAACGGCCCCATCAACATATGACAGGAACCTTGTACATGTTTGCAAGCATGCATTGAATGATTTGCTGCGTTTTTGTTTCTCTTTGTTTTCAACAGTTTTCAACAATGAAAGCCACGTTCCCAAAAACATGTATTATAATCTATTTATCAGTGTGTGTCAAGCATATAATATTGAATAGCAAACACAATGTGTTTGGACACTTGTTTATCGTATTGCGACAAACTGCAAACACGTTATATTTGCATCCAAGCAATAAAAACAAGACAAATATTTCAGAGTGGAGGTACCAAAAACCATATGGGCAAACATACTTGCCAGTGATCGTTAAAGGGTTAAAAAGCGGTCGAAGTTTAAAAGCGGTCAATCTGTATTTTTTTAGTGTTTGGATGCAAATATAACGTGTTTGTAGGTGATCGCAAATATACTATACTTGTACCCAAAAAACATTGTGTTTGAGACACAATGATTAATAGGCAAACCGTGGCAGACAACAAAGGAACAAAAAAGCAGCAGACCTTAAATTCATGAAAACAATGCTTGCAAACATGTACAGGTTTCCTGCAATATGTTTCTGGGGTCGATATTTCTCAGCCTGTAGAAGCAGCTGCTATTGCTCCGTTGAAAAGTAGCCATTGAAGGTTTGGATTAACTTTACAGCAGAACTGCGCTGAATATAAACCCCGAAACGTAGCATACCTCCTATTAAAAGCCAGCGCTAAAATTATTAATGAAACCATTATTGAAAGTTCTAAAGATTTTTCTTACTCTTTGGCATCAATTGTTTTTGCTGGGATGCGCCATTCAGTCAATTCAAGAATAACTTGTATTTCACATAATTTATAAATACTTTTCGCTCTGATCTCTGAAATTCTGACATCAAACAAATCTTTTTTCTTATTAATTTCGAAAAACGAGGAATCTCCCCTTCTACCCACTGTTAGGCAATCATATTATATTTGTCGTTGTAGTTAATGTCGACAACCAAGTGGCAACCCACATTACTAAGGATAAACATTTCCAAATGTGTTCCTTCACACTCCACCACAAGCAGACTGGTACACAGACACTGACAACATTTCAAGCAGTCCCTGCTAATGGGAAGTTCTGTCGTAGTTGTGCTACAAACATGGAGAGAGAGAACAGGACGAAATTTGAGGAAAGTTTCATGAAAAGTATGTCGGTTTGTTGTATTGTTGTTGTTGCTACTTAACATATACCTTTTGCTACTTTGTCGTTGGACAGTCGGAGTTGATTTTGTTGGGCACTTTTGGATTTGCCTGTCGTTTTACTTTCTATCCACACCATTTCCAGTTGAATTTCTAGAAAGTCTATTGAAATTTAAAAATTCTAAAAAATTATTTGAAGTTTTAAAATTATAATATAGATATAAATTAATAATAATGAAATATAAAATACATCAGTTCAAATACAAAAATCCTTTTGTAAATTAAAATATATCAAGTGAAATTTCACGCACATCAATTGAAATTTAAAATACATAAACTGTAATTGTACAGACCTTAGTTGTAGTTGAAACACATTTCTTGCACTTTAAAAGGCATCAATTGAAATTTTAAAAACATTATTTACATTTCAAAACACCTCACTTGACATCTAAAATACATCAATAGATGTTCAAAATACATCTATTGAAATTTAAAAGGCATCAAGTAAAATTTATAAGACAAATTGAATTGTAAGACACATGAATTGATATTTCAAAGATATTCGTTGAAATTTAAATCGAATTTATTAAAATTAAAAACAGATCAATTGCAATATTTTAAAATATCAATTAAAATTTAAAACGCACTACTTGAAATTTAAGATTCATGTATTGAAATTTGAAATTCGTCGGTTGAAATTTAACAACTATTTACCGATTTTGTGTATTATAAAGGATGTCCAAAAATTCACGCCAAAAGTAATTTTGGCATAAAACAGCGATTTTTCAAAAAAAATTTCTTCCATACGAATTGGACCACTTTATGAAAACCCCTTAGAAACCCACAAAAATTGTTAATTTTTCAATTGGACGCTCCGTTTCCGAGATATAGACATTTTTTCTAATTTTTTCATATTATTGATCAAAAATGGGGATGAGTTACCCTGGGTAACCCATTGGCCATCGTCGTGGGTAGCTACCCATTATTTTCCCCATTGCCCTGAGGGTAATGGGTAATCGTGATGGGTAATTCCCCACACCCTGCGGGTAATGGGTAAACGAGCGCTACTCATTCCCCACTGCAATAAAAATGGGTTACCCTGGGTAACCCAGGGTATCTCATTACCCACGAAATACGAACCCTGGTCAATAACCAAGAATTTCTTAGTTTCTAAGTCAACATTTTTAAAGAAAAATGTCCAAAATTGTATTGTACATGCATAAACCACCAGTTTTGGCAATGATTTTCCTCAATAAGGTACCACCACGTATTTAATTTTTTCGTAAATTTTGGATAAATTTTGATAGTAACGCTTTATAACTTTTAAAATTCCTATGAAAATTCAGCTGATGTAAATGTCAATGGATGCCTTTTAAATTTAAATTGACGTCTTATAGATTTTAATGGATGTGTTTGCAGTATCAATTAATGTCTACTAAATTTTAATTTATGTATAAATTTCAATTAATATGTTTTCAATTTCAATAGATAGATCTCTTATACTATTCAATCGATTTTTTTTCAATTTCAATTATTGTCTTTTTAATTGTAATTAATTCCTTTTAAATTTCACTTAATTTCTTTTTAATTTTATTTATTTTAAATTTCAATTAACGTCTTTTCAATTGTAGGTCTTCTACATTTGAATTTAAATCTTTTCAATTTCATCTGATGTATTATCAATTTCAATTGAAGTCTTTTAAATTGCAACTGAAATCTTTTCAATTTCAATTGTTGTCTTTTAAGTTTAAATTTCAATTGTTGAGTTTATTTTTAAATCCTCTTAAACTTCAGTTGATGTCTTTTCAATTTCAGTTGATATTTTTAAATTCAAATTACAATTGTTGAGTTTGAAATTTCTATTGAACTTCATTTGAAATATTTTGAATTTTAATTGATGTGCTTCAAACATCAGTTTATCAGAGTTTTAAATTTCAGTGTTTATCTTTTAAATTTCATTAGGTGCCATTTGAATTTCCATTGATGTCTTTTCAATTTCTTTACACGTATTTACAATTTCAGCTGATGCAAATGTCAATGGATGCCTTCTAAATTTCAATTGATGTCATTTAGTTTTCAATTGATGTATTTTCCAGTTCACTTGTTCTCTTTTACATTTCAATTGATTTTTTGTTTAAATTTCACTTAATGTCTTTTACATATCAATTGATATGGTTTGCACTTCAATTGCGTTTTTATAAATTTCAATTGACGTCTTTTCAATTGAATTTTTTAAATTTATATTTGAAATCTTTTAATTACAGTTGATAAAAATAAATAAATGGTTTCCCATTACATCCCATGAAGGAACTGGGGAGAGCTTTTCACAAACCAGTGAGCTGTGCGCGTTCTAGTTTTACACTCACTGGTTGGAACCTAAAGTTTTATACCGGTTCCGAACGGTATTTTGAGAAGCTTTTTCATGGCTTAATACTCGATAGTGTCGCCGTCACTATGCGAGGTGACCGCCGCTGAAAGAAAATATAAGGTGGTCAGAGCAGAGATCGAACCTTGGATCTCATGTACAAGAGGCGCGCACATTACCTTTGCACCACCGACGGTTACAGTTGATGTCTTGCAAATTTCAATTGACGTCATTTCAGTTTCAATTGTTGAGTTTTAATTTTCTATTGATGTTTTTTAAAGTTCAATTGATGTCTTTTCAATTTCAATCGGTGTTTTTTAAATTCCAGTTTATGTAGTTTCAATTGTAGTTGATGTCATTCAAATTACAATTTTTGAGTTTGAAATTTCTATTAACGTCTTTTGTACTTCAGTTGATATCTTTTAATTTTGAATCGACGTCTTCTCAATTGTAATTAAAACCTCCAAATTTCCATTGAAATCTTTTTAATTTTAGTTCATGTCGTTTAGTTGATTTCATTTCAATGTCAGTTCATATTTTTTAAATTTCAATTGATGACTTTTTAAATTGTAGTCGATATCTTTTAAATGTCAGTTCTTGTCTTTTATATTTCAATTGTTGAGTTTTAAATTTCTATTGAAGCCTTTTAAATTCCCCTAGATGTCGTTTGAATTTCGACCGTATCTTCAGTTTAAAAGAATGTGTTTTCAATTTCGGTTGTAGTGTATTAAATTTAGATTGAGGTATTTTCAATTATAAAGAGTGTCTCAGTAAGATTGTACCTTTTAAATTTAGTTTAATTTTTGTTTTGTGCAAGAGACAACTCGGAAATTTGGCAGATGTCACATTTACTCCGATTATTAAAAATGGAGCGCTTTACGAAATAACAACGCGTTATAATTGTGAAAAATTTACAATTTACACAGATTTGGAAAGTTATGCTCAGAGCAAACTTCGAAGAACTTCGAAGAGAATTTTCAGTCGACAAAGTGCACCTAATATGTCAACCATTCGAAGAGTGGTCAACAAATTTTAAGAAACTGGGTCGCGTATGAACGGTAACATTCCTGTGCGTCAGCGTACCTGTCGGCATCTTGAAAAAATTGCTGCTGTAAACGAGGGTGTCGCCGAAACCACGAAAACATCAATTCGGCATCGTTCTAATCAACTTCAAATTTCACGAATCGCAAATTTCAAGCACAATTTTGACAAAAGACCTCCACCTTCATGAGCATAAAATTCAGCTTACTCAGGTGCTCAAACAAGCAGAAAGCGCCGGCAATTCGTTCAATGGGTAATGGAGCAAAGTGAAGTCAATGCCAATTTTTCAAAAAAAGTCATATTCTCCGATGTAGTGCATTTCCATCCGAGTAACTTCGTGAATACACAAAATTGTCGAATTTGGGGCTCAGAAAATCCTCGTGTAATCCCTGAGAACCAAATGCACGCACAACGAGCAACTGTCTGGTGCGAATTTTGGTCAGGTGCCGTGATTGGGCCATACCTTTTTTGAAGATGAAGCCGAAATTGCAGTCACTGTGAACGGCATTCGTTACAGGAACATGATAACGGACTTCTTGTGGCCTCAACTGGACGACATGTGGTATCAGCAGGACAGCGTCACCTGCCACACCGCGCATGAAACAATCGATTTATTGCAGCAGCGATTTCCAGAACAAATTATCTCACGAAATTCTGATGTTAACTGGCCACCAAGGTCGTGTGATTTCTTTCATTGGGGTTTTGTGAAATCTCGGGTTTGTGCGAATAAATCAGAAACAATTCCTGACTCAAATCCGATACCCAAGGCGTCATCGGTGAGATTCAGCCACACCTCTGTTGTAAAAAAGTCATGGAAAAGTTCGTGAAAAGAGTAATGGCCTGACATCAAAGCCGTGGGGGCGATTTGACGAATATATTATTCCATATTTAATCGGAACATGTCTTCTTTACAATCCATTAAAAAGATTATAACTTTTTTCAATAAATACGTGATTTTATTTTAAAATTGAAAAGGTGCATTCTTACTGAGACACCCTTAGTTGACGTCTTTTAAATGTCAATTGATGCCTAATAAATTTCAACTGCTGTCTTTAAATTTAAACCGATATCTTTGAAATTTCAAGTATTGATGTGTTTTAAATTTCAGTTGATGTCTTTTAAATTGTAGTTAATGCCTTTTAAATTTCAATTGTTGAGTTTTACATTTTAGTTGATGTCTTTTAATTTTTAAAGTTTTAAATTTCAATTGTCGAGATTAACAGCCTGTTTCTCTATCTCGAACGAAAGTTTTCGTTCGTGTTCTATACGAAAGAAAGTTGGTTTGGGTTTCTTGTCATTTCAAGTCGAATTGAAAACATAAAATTTTTCTGTACAAATTTTGGTTTATCTATTTCGAATGTGCTGTCACTTAGGAACAAACATGAAGTCAGGCGAACAAAAATTTCGACTTACATAAACCAAATTTGAGTCGAATGTGAGTGACTGATTTTCGTTCGCTTAGCTATTCGTTCGAGATCGAGAAACAGGCTGTTAAATTTCAATTGATATATTTTGCACTTAAAATGATATCCTTTAAATTTCGATTGATGTCTTTCAGATGTATGTCATGTGTTTAGAATTTCAATTAACGAATTTTCAATTTCTAAATTGATATTTTCTACATATCAATTTGTAGAGTTTGCAATTTCAATTGATGTCTTTTAAATTTCAAGTTACGAATTTTCAATTTCAGTTGATGACTTTTAAATTTAAATCGATGTCTTATCAAGTTCAACTGATGTGTTTTAAATATCGATTAGTTTTTTTTTTAAATTTAAATTATTGAGTTTTAAATTTCAATTGATCTCTTTTAAATTTCAACTTATGTCGTGTCTTTCAATTAGTATTTTAACGGGTTTTGCAACAGAGACGCTACAAAACTAAATCGATAGGGACAGCAAACGACGCCATATTTTTTCCCGCTCTTTTGACATTTCTCTTCAGTAAGGTTTGCCATTTCATCATGGAAAGATATACGAGCCAACAACGAGTCGAAATTATTAAAATTTACTACCGAAATTTGGAGTCAGTGGCCTCAACTTTAAGAGCGCTATGTCCAATTTATGGTCGTCATAATTGTTCTACCAGATCAACAATTGAGCGTCTAGTGGAAAAATTTGAATCCATAGGCACAGTACAAAATGTTCCCGTGCCAGTGAGACAAAGAAGTGCCCGTAGTGTCTAGAATATTGCTGCCGCTGAGGCTTCAGTTCAAGAAAGCCCAAATGTGTCTCTCACACGTCGTTCTCAAGCGTTGGGCATCTCTGTGACGTCGTTGTGGCGAATTTTGCGAAAATATCTTGGCCTACATCCTTACAAGATCAAATTGACGCAAGAACTGAAGCCGCTTGACCACCATAAGCGTCGTATGTTCGTGAATTGGGCTGAGCAACAACTTGAAAATGATTCGGATTTTCATCGGAAAATCATCATCATGAGGCTCATTTCTGGCTGAATGGCTTCGTCAATAAGCAAAATATGCGTTATTGGTCAGACACCAATCCACACGTAATCCATGAGTCATCATTGCATCCCGAAAAAATTACGGTTTGGTGCGGTTTATGGGCCGGCGGCGTCATTGGGCCGTACTTCTTTCGTGATGATCACGACCGGCACATTACTGTGAATGCGAATCGCTACCGTTCAATGATAGCCGATTATTTTTGGCCCGAATTGGATAATATGGACTTGGAGGACATGTGGTTCCAACAGGACGGCGCCACAAGCCACACAGCGAATGCCACAATCAATTTATTGGAATCCAAGTTTGGTGAACGTGTTATCTCACGAAATGACCCAGTCGATTGGCCGCCTCGGTCGTGCGATTTGACGCCGTTAGATTATTTCCTGTGGGGCTATGTCAAGTCTATGGTCTATGCCAACAAGCCAGCGACGATTGATGAACTTCGTGCGAATATCGAACGTGAAATTGCAGCAGTATCGGCCGATTTATGCTTGAAAACCGTCGAAAATTGGGTTCAGCGTCAAGCATGCCCGTGGTGGCCATGCAAAAGAAATCGAGTTCCATATATAATGGCATCGAACGTACTTTCACAGGAATAAAGAATTGTGGCCGTCGGTGGTGCAATGGTTAGTGTGCGCGGCTCTTGTACATGCGATCCTGGGTTCGAACCCGGCTCTGACCACCTTAAAAAAAAAAAAAAATTTCTTTCAGCGGCGGTCACCTCGCATAGTAACGGCGACACTATCGAGTATCTAGCCATGAAAAAGCTTCTCAAATTACCGTTCGGAATCGGTGTAAAACTGTAGGTCCCAATCAGTGAGTGAAAACTGGAAAGCGCACAGCTCAGTGATTGTGAGAAGTTCTCCCCGGTCCCTTCATGGGATGTAATGGGAAACCATTTATTTTATTTTATTAAAGAATTTCATTGGTATCTGAAACCGGTTTTGTTTTATTTAAAACAACTTTTGTAGCGCTCTTATTGAAAAACCCTTTATTTGAATTTAATTTCAACTCTGTCTAAATTTCAAACAATATTTTTGAATTTGTATTATTATTATTTTAAATGAAATAATTTTTTTGGGAATTTTAATTGGAAATAGTGTAGTCTGTAAATGTATGACTGTGTTAGAATTTATGTGTGTAGGACCGTCATCGTTTTAGAATGTCCAGACTTTGTATATAAATATAAAAATATGTACATGAGTATTTGTCCTCCCACTTGGGTTTCAGAATTCATTTGAAATCGTTGCCAGTTTTTGGTTCTTACTCACTTTTGGAATGTCAAAAGTTTCCTAGATGTTTTCAACTTAGTGCCATTGATTGAAAGATTTTCTGTAATTTGTTAATAATCATCTGTTACTTAGTACTGGAAAATTAAGGTTACTAATTTTTTGGAAACTCTTAGATTAGATAGAAACTAAGAGGAATTCCTTATATTCATTTTAAATATGATTGTCTGATAGAAAATAATGGGCTACTTGTATTTTAACAATTTTCTGCAAATTAAATTTATCGTGAATACCGACTATTTGGTATATAAATGATCCACATGCACATAAGTCATTTAGCAGAGATAAATTGAAACCTGCTGAAAACTAGACAAACAATATCAATATCCTTTACTTCTCCGCACTGCCAGCTATTGATTTTCTGTTGTGTTAGTGCGACTATTTTTAAAACTTTCACTGAAACTTATAATAGCACAAGAATTGCGGCCAGGACACAAGTGCGAACCTCGTCCGGCACTGACTGGTATTCATTGGTATTCATTCAATAGTGCGTTGAAATGCTTTTAATGAAAAACCCCAGTATTTGCATTCGACATTGGGTTGCTGCGAGTATGATATGAAATCTACATGTGTATAAATTTCACACATGTGTACGTAATTCTGCGTACAACACATATGGCAGCACGTGCGTGTGTGAACCCCGTACATGTATGTGTTACTTTATAACAGGAGCTAATGAATTTTTAAGGATAAACGAAAAAACCCCAAAATACAATTGTAAAAATAGTCCTACCCCTAGATATCGAACAACAATGAAAGATAAATCATTGTGTCACTGTGAGGTCCATGATATCCTGGCAGCCTAATAAAAGAATCACAGGAAATGATAATAAGACACAGTTTTCCCCCAAAAAATTCAAATCATTTTTTAAATAAAAAAATGTATAACTAAAATGATATCTAACGCTGTGTGGTGATTTTTTATTTAAACATTTAATGATTTATTATTGTTTGCTTGTAATTGAACTGAAATGTATAACTTTATCCATGAGAACGACCACATGGGCGTTATCGAACTTTATAGTTTCGAAAGTATTTACCTCCTACTTGTAAACATTAGTGACCCATGGATGTGTGACGTTGCCACTGTCACGCAAACACAAAACTTAACTTACTTATTAGTAACAAACCCATATTTAACGAGGGAGGAGAGGGATCATAGTAAGCAGGAACACATTAAGTAGGAATAATATTTCTAGTATAACGTTGAAATACATACTCGCAAATTGTGTATGACGTCCCGAAAGCGACCGTATTACAAATTAACCCTTGTCAAGTGGTCGTTTAGACAACAAGAGTTTTCGACACAGATTCTTGTTTAACTCCATCAAGATTACTGTTGTCCCCTTAACCTTTTAACAACCACAGCCATGTATTTTTGTCCAAGGGTGGTTAGGTAGGGAACACGACAAATGTGTTTATAGGAGATTTATATAACAGAGTTTGGGCAACTATAGTTTAGTGGGCGATAATCCTCTATCTGATCTGATTTCCCCCTACGGGTTGTCACAGTGGACCTCAAAAGTGGTATTAATACTGCATTGGGTCGAAAAAGACCGCATTATAATCAAACTCAGGTACATTCGCCTTCATATCTTATCTTTCAAAATAGTAAGGTCGATTTTTACCTAGAGTAAGGAGAGCCATTCACTTTCGATTCACTCGAAAAATTTAAATTGGTATGGGAGATTAATTCCAGCATAAAGACATCCACGAGACTGATCAAAGAACGTAGAACCAAATTGATCACGTGGTAATTGATGGTAGGCACTCATCCAGTTTAATGGACGTACGAGTGATCAGAGGAGCTAACATCGATTCTGATCACTACCTGGTAGCAGCAAAGGTTCCCACAAGATTAAGTAGAGCGAAAATCGTACGAAACCACACGCAGAGAAAGCTAGACATCGGAAGGCTGCAATTACCAGAGGTAGCCACAGCTACTCAAGGAAGCTCTTGCAACTTTTGGCACAGAATCCACCCCCTCCCGATAACGATCCTGAAGCGCAGTGCAAACCCATATCCGACTCTATGAAATCTGCGGCAACAACCGTACTTGGGTTTGAAAAACCACTTCGCAGCAAACCATGGTACGATGAAGAATGTCGCATTGCAAATGATGAAAAGAACACTGCACGTATGGCAATGCTTCAGTCAATTGCAACGCGAGCTGCAACTGAGCGGTATAGGGAGAAGAGAAAGGAGGTAACCCGTCTCTCTAGGCATAAGAAGCGGCAATGGAGAAAGCGCGAGAGTGAGAAAATTGAGTCATACAGAAGGAAGAACGAAGCCCGAAAATTCTATCAAAAAGTCAAAAACGGAACTAATGGACATGGCTCAGGGCCCCCCTCTTGTAAAGACAAAGACGGAAATCTCATTGCATATGTGCAGAGTATATTGGGAATATGGAGAGATCATTTCTCGGCGGTACTAGTACCTGACATATCCAAAGACGATGTTACAATCGATCATAATTTGGACGACGACGTCGATTGCCCCATCCCCCCCCCACCCACAACCTAACCAAGACGAGATCAGAACAGCTATTGCCCGCATTGAGAACAACACAGCCGCAGGAGCCGATTTATTACCGATGGAGCTGTTTAAGGCTGGCGGCAATGAGCTGATAGGGTGCATGCATCAGCCCATTAGCAAAATTTGGTTATATGAATGCATGCCCGGCGATTGGAGTCTCAGTGTACTATACCCCATACTTAGAAAAGTTGACCCGAGTCTCTGTGCCAACTACCGCGGAATAAGCCTTATATCCATAGCATATAAGGTTCTGTCAGCTATAATGTGCGAAAGACTAAAACCAATTATCGCTGACCTGATTGGACCATACCAGTTTGGCTTTAAAATAAATGGTTTCCCATTACATCTCATGAAGGGAAAGGGGAGAGCTTGTCACAATCACTGAGCTGTGCGCTTTCCAGTTTTCAGCAGCGTGGCTTTAGGCCTGGAAAATCGACAACTGACCACATTTTCACGCTACGCCAAATCCTGGAGAAGACCCACGAAAAACAAATCGACACCTATCGTCGATTTGTCGAATATACGGCGGCCTTCTATAGCCCGATACGGGAGAAACTCTACGAAGCAATGTCTAAGCTTGGTATTCCTGCAAAACTCATACGCCTTTGCAGGATGACCCTGACGAACACCAAAGCCGCAGTGAAAGTTGGTAAGGATCTTACCGAACCTTTCGAAACTAAGCGAGGCCTCAGGCAAGGTGACATTCTTTCGTGCGATCTCTTTAACATCTTAATAGAGATTATTCTGAGAAAAGCTGCTGTCAACATGAATAAAACCATCAGCAGCAAAAGTCACATGCTGCTCGCATATGGTGATGATATAGATATCATTGGACGCACAGTTAGAGAAGTTTCTGCGGTGTTGTCGAGAATTGAGAAGGAGTCAGGAAAAGTGGGTTTGACGGTAAATGGGGACAATACTGAATTAATGGTTTCAACGAGCAGGGCCTCCACGCGATTAGACCAAAGCGTGAATGTTGATAACCGTTATAATTTCGAGGTGGTGGACGAATTTATATACCTCGGATCTGCCGTAAACAAAAACAACAAAGTCAGCCTTGAGATCAAATGGAGAACTGTGCTTGCGAATAGATGATATTTTGGGCTAAGCAAGCACTTTGGGGTCCATTCACCGGACCTAAATATAAATACCTCCTTCATGCTCCCTGGTCACTGAAGTGTATTTCAGGCGGAAATTACCGCCGGGACACAGCGACATTCCAGGCAATTGCGTAGCGGATGCGTTAGCTAGACAGGGCATTACGGCACAGGTTCTTCCGGCAAAAGAAGGTGTTAGTATGCCAATCTCTACCTGCCATTTGCAGATCAGGCAGTGGGCCGATAATATGTTCAAGGACAAGTGGAGACTTACTTCAACTTGCAAACAAGCCAGGGTCCTCTGGCCACAGGTGGACAGGAGGAGGTCTAGGCAACTACTTACCTTGCCGAGAGGCAGGTTATCCACAATGATAGGAACACTTACGGGACATTGTCTTGTAGGAAAACACGCCCTAAGATTGGGACATACACTCTCTGTAGATGCTGCATGGAAGAGGACGAGGAAACGAGGAAACACCTTCTCTTGGATTGCTCTGCTCTGGCAGGACTGAGAAGTAGGATATTCGGAACACACCTAGTTAGCACCGTAGCCCTACAGGATATTCCTGTAGGTCTTATAGACAAATTTATTGAAAGGGAAAATTGGCTGGACGACTAGTCAATAGTTGCTATGGAGGAAACTGTAGGTATCACAATGGGCTTCTTTAGGCTAAGTGTGCTAGACCAACCAACCAACCAAGCTCTTTAGAGATAAAGCCCTCTCTCGAGTAACAAAAGTCCAACTATACCAGACTCTCACACAACCTGTCTTGCCTTATGGCGCAGAATCCTGGGTCCTATCGCAACCAGACGTAACATCTGTAGGAGTCTTAGAGAGAAAAATAAATTTATGGCCCTATAGTGCACAACGACGAGTGTCGGCGACGCATGAACCATGAGCTGTATGAGCTATATCCCGACATTGACATAGTTAAGCGGATCAAAATAAGGCGATTGCGCTGGAGTAAAAGATTTGTGAGACATCTAAATTTCTTGTGTAATGGGAAGTTTTCTAGGTGGAGCCTGTAACCAATATTTAGTACATATTGCAATTTTGAACCCAATAAAAGTAAATTTAGAAAAGCCAAAGTGAAAGAAGCTTAAAAAAAGAAATTTATCTTAAATAAGTGCCCTTTCTTAAAAATAGTAAATCTTCTCAAAAAAGTACCTCTTCAGATTCTTAAACAAAGTACCTTTTCTTAAAAAAGGCTTTATCTCTAAAGCCCAAAATAACACATGTATTGGCAAGCACAATTCTCCGCTTCATCTCAAGGCTGACGTTGTTGTTTTTGTTTATGGCAGATTCGAGGTGTATAAATTCCTCCACTACCTCGAAATTATATCGGTTATCAACGTTCACGCTTTGGTCTAATCGCGTGAAGGCCCTGCTCGTTGAAACCATTAATTTTGTCTTGTCCTCATTTACTTTTAGACTGTCCCATCGTCATTGGATATCTCAGGTACCAGTAGCGCGGAGACTGATCTCTCCATATTCCCAACATGCTCTGCACATCTGCAATGAGATTTCCGTCCTTGTCTTTACAGAAGGGGGCCTTGAACCATGTCCATTAGTTCCGTTTTTGACTTTTTGATAGAATTTTCGAGCTTCGTTCTTCCTTCTGTATGTCTCAATTTTCTCACTCTCGCGCTTCTCCACTGCTGTTTCTTACGCCTAAAGCGACGGTTTACCTCCGTTCTTTTCTCCCTATACCGCTCAGTTTCAGCTCGCGTTGCAATTGACTGAAGCATTGCCATACGTGCAGTGTTCGTTTCATCATTTGCAATGCAACACTCTTCATCGTACTATGGTTTATTGCGAAGCGGTTTTTCGAATCCAAGTACGGTTGTTGCGGCAGTTTTAATAGAGTCTAATGTGGGTTTCCACTCCGCTACAGGATCGTCATGGGAGGGGGTGGATTCTGCGGCAAAAGCTGCGAGAGCTGCCTTAACTAGGCTGTGGCTACCTTTGGTAATTGCAACTTTTCGATGTCCAGCTTCCTCTGCGTCTGGTTTCGTACGATTTTCGCTCTACTTAATCTTGTGCGATCCTTTGCTGCTACCAAGTAGTGATCAGGATCGATGATCACTCGTACGTCCATTACACTGGATGAGTGCCATCCATCAATTACCACATGATCAATTTAGTTCTTTGATCAGGGGATACCCAAGTAGCCTTGTGGATGTCTTTATGCTGCAATCTTGTACCTTTAATGACCATGGTTTTGGCCGCGGCAAAGTCAGTCAGTCTCATACCGTTTTCGGAACTGTCAGCATGTAGACTGAAATTGCCAATAGTTGGATGAAACACATTCTCTCTGCCTACTTTAGCATTAAAATCTCGTAGTACAATCTTAATATCATGGCCAGGGCAGCGGTCATACGTTTCCTCTAGGCGCTCGTAGAATATGTCTTTGGCATCATCATCTTCCTCTTCTGTCGGGGCATGCACACAAATTAGGGAAATATAAAAATACTTCGCTGTTATACGGATTGTGGCTATACCTTCACTCATAGGATTGAACCTAGAGACGAGATGTCGCAGTCTTTTGCCAACTACAAATCCGTAACCAAATTCATGTTTTTTTTCATGGCAACAGTAGTATATATCGCAGTTTCTCTTTCTTGTGCAGCCACGTCCTGTCCATCGCATTTCCTGGATGGCGGTAATGTCAGCCTTATAACTTTCGACGACATCTGTCTATTGGATACTTGCACCGGATCTATATAGAGTTGCACCGGATCTATATAGAGTTCATGGCAACAGTAGTATATATCGCAGTTTCTCTTTCTTGTGCAGCCACGTCCTGTCCATCGCATTTCCTGGATGGCGGTAATGTCAGCCTTATAACTTTCGACGACATCTGTCTATTGGATACTTGCACCGGATCTATATAGAGTTCTTACATTCCAAGTGCATATCCGTAAATCGTGGTCCTTATAAAGTTTGTGTGGGTCGTCAACAAATATGGGTTGTTTATGTTTTCTTTTTCGTTTCTGCATATTCACTGCCCTTATGAACGGTGGCGGGAGGCAAACCCAGTCCACCGGGTTTTTGCATTTTATCTACTGCCAGGATATTTGATTGCAGCCTCCCATTTTGGATCAGCCGCTGACCAGGATGCAATATGTCGAACCTGGATTTTCTTCTTTTGTTTTCATGCCTTCGTTGGCCCATATATTTGGCTCATCCGCCTTCTAAGGACAAAAAAATATGCCCGATTGTTTGATGAGCTTCAGTGACATCAGTCACCTACTACACCTGATTTGATGCTCATTTGTTTCGCCTTCTCACTCTAGCTAGCTAACGGAGGTTTCCGAAAAGCCATTGCCCAGGACACACTGCGTGGAAGTAGTGAGCTGCTTGGACTGCCCAATGAAGGAATGATTTATGGCCACTCCCAAGTGAATGGCTATCAGAAACTTTCCACCTCCACGGACAGTCCCATGTCGCAAATAGTTGTTTTTTCTTGAAAATAGTTACTTTTATTAAAAAAAGCATTCGCTTTTAATAATAGAAGTACCTCTCTTTAAAAAAGGACCTTTTCGGGAAGATATAATACATATGCTTACAAAAAGGACATAACAATATACTTTTTATTAAAAAAAAAAAATACATTCTATTAAAAAAAAAATTTCTTAAAAAAGTTTATCATTTTAGAAAAAGTATCTTATCTTGAAGATCCATTTAAATTATCCTATTTTTCAACGAGCGCCTTAGGCGTGTAGGAACTATCTAGTACATAATATATAGCGAAAGGAGCTTCGTTCCAGCCGGATGATCCCTGACACCTCATGTGATTTGTTTTATATTTGACTCGCTCGGGAAGGATTCAAATAAATAAAAAATTATAATTTTTTTAAACTCGAAGTGAGAGTTTTACATTGAGGAGGATTTTGAGTTACTCTGTTTATACGTGCCCCTAATGGATCCAAGATATCGCAACCTAACTACACGCTGAACAGAAAACAGCCGCTGTAACATATTCTCTCAAATACATTCTCCAGGAGCCATGTTTATATTTGGAACACACTCCAAATGTTCATATACAGGGTGGTGCGCAAATCGTGATACAAAAACAAAACGTAATTACTTTCATTCTTAGTGAGTAATTGGCCTATTTTTTTTATTTTCAGGTTACTATTTAGATTTAGTAAAATGAATGCTTGGGATGCCGAAAAGAGGATTTGGATAGTGCAGGATTCTGGATAAGAGGATTTGGATAGTGCTTTGCAGTCCTTCATTTCCGTGCTGGAGTTTGGCGGCACTCCTCCCCAGGTAGATGGAGCATTATGAGATGAGTAAACATGTTTTTCCGTATCTGGAAGCATCACACGAATACCGTACCATCGAGATCCCTATGTCCGGGTCCAAGACACCTACAAATATTTTAGTTGGTGCGTGAGTTTTCTTATCACATGATTTTCAATTAATATTTTGTTTGAATTTTAAATTTTTTTAATTAAATCGAAAAAGTTTTTTTCTGTGTTGAATCACATTCAACGTAATAACATTTTTTTTGCTTACCTCTATAAAAAGTTTAATCCACCTACACATAGCAAACCTTTGACAAAATTTGGACTCTACGAACATTTGAACCTGGGCCATTTGGCCAGGGCCATCATGCGTTAATGTCAGTAGAACCAAATTTTGGTCACGTGAGCGTGCGTGAACGTGTGTAGCGAAATAATTTTCATGTGTGGGCGTGCGTGGGTTAAATATTCTTTGCGTGAGTCAGTTTGCGTGATCGCTATTTTCTCGTGATTGACGCATATTTTCGAATGTTTTATTTCATTTAGTTTCGATTTTCTTACTAGTTAAACAGAGTATTTTTGGAAGACTTCTACTATCGTTTCCCTACATCAAAGCTTCGCTAATCATCTTCTGTATTCCAAGGAACTCAGCTACAAGCGAAGGACTGTTTTCTACATGTGCGTGAAGATAAATTCGTATTTAAAATAGCAAAGACACAAACCAATTTACTTAGCAGAGCTCTGTTATAGAACCAGCAGGGCTCTGTTACGCACTTTATTTTAAAGATAAATCGGCAATTTATTGATTTTTCAATTAAATAATCGATGCAGAAATTTAAAATACAGTAATTAATAAAAACACACTCCAAGCTAAATATATTTGCTGCACAAACTAATATATGTGCAACCAAATCCCAAATATTGTTATTTAAATATGTCACATATAGTGTGACTATTAAAGCAAAATATGGTCATATGAAGAATTCTCCACGAACCAAACATACGTCAGTCGATAGTCCTTAAGGAGTATCTTCGAAATATAAAATTTAGAATTTCCTAAGGACCTTCAGAAATTCAGAATTTTCTGTGTGAGGTTCCTGTTCAAGATTTTGGCCCACTGTGGTCAAACGATCTCTAATCGGCAGGTCCCTCTTTGTAGTCGAATGTGACTAGTCACGTTTTTCGTTTCTCACAAACGTAAATGTCCGTTTACCACGAATAAATAAAACGATGTTTAGTTGCCTAAAATTTAATTTCTAGTTGATGAAAGTTTTATTTACGAGGGCGGATCAATAAGTCTGTGACTTTTTGAATGAAACAGTTTTTTTTTGCAAAAAAAAAATATATATTTCAACGTAATCTCCTTTTAGCTCAATACACTTAGTCCATCGTTTCTCCAATTTGTGTATCCCTTCCAAAAATAGTATTTTTCGAGGTGCATAAAATAGGCACTTGTTTGATTAATAATTTCATCGTTGGAGCTAAATCTCTTTCCACCGAGCCATTTCTTTAGGTTTGGAAATAGCAAATAGTCACTGGGGGCTAAGTCCGGAGAATATGGCGGATGAGGTACCAATTCGTAGCCCAATTAAACAACTCCAAATAATCCTTTGAAGTTGTCACACGATTGTGTTTATGGTCAATTGAGAGCAAACGCGGCACCCGTCTTGCAGACAGCTTTCTTAAACCCAACTGATAATTTAAAATCGAAACCACACTGCCATATGAAATGCCTATGGCATCAACAATCTCACGCACTTTTACTCTTCGATCGGCCAACACCATATCTTCGGGTGTATTGACCTCAATTGGCCGTCCAGAACGTTCTGCGTCATTTGTACTTGTGCGACCATAATGAAAGTCAGCAAACCAATTTTTTACCATTGAAATCGATGGTGCAGAGTCCCCATAGTATTTATCGATCTTTTCGTTGGTTTGATTGACGTTTTTTTCGCAAAAAATAATGTTTAGTGAGTAGTCGAAATTCCCTTTTTTCCATTTCTAAAAAAATGTACGAGGTTGTATGTTTTGAACAGCAGTTCAACGCAAAGTAAATGACGGCACTTGCTCACAATTTGACAGTAGTCTATTAACAGGTGGTACTTGATGGGAGCAGTGTTGCATTTCATATAACTACGAGGCAAGGTCGAGAAGTCACGGACTTATTGATCCGCCATCGTACATGCAGGTTGTCAAATGTTGTGAACTTCTGTATCGCCTCTGTGCACTGGAGAACCGATAGAGACAGATGGGCGATATTGCCTTGATCGCCAATTTATCAACATTAGTGTGTTCACTACCATTTTTTCGCCTTCTTGACTTCTGCTTCAGAAACAGTGGTTTGAAAAGAAAGGTGCTGCTTTACAGCCATAATATTCTTTTTCCGAGAGTTAAATCGATTTAGTTTTTCCTCAATGGCAACTGACGTCATCACTCGGCCGTGCAAAATTACTCGCAAAGTTTACCGCCTCAAATGTCTATTACATTCTACAAAATGTCTAAATTAAATTACATCAACTCGTATGTATTAGAGACAGTAACAGTAGTCGTCCGAGCAAACATAACAATTAACTTAATGAACAATTTCATGTCCATTTCAACAACCATGGAAGGTGTCATCATTATCAGCCAAGACAAGACGACTGTTGTCAGTACTACTGATACCACATGCAACTGACAACGACTGTGTCATCCTGTGGGGCATAACGGCATAACATACTTAAGTAGGTGGCCACAGAAACTGTTGAGGCGCGATACATTTGATGATGGACAGTTGAAATATAAGGTTAAATGTAGTCCAAGTAAGTCATATAGAGACACAATCAACTAATCGTCGTAATGGAATTTTAATTTAAATACCATGAGTCCACTCGTAATATTGATTAGGCAAAGCAGGACTCCGAAAGGCTGGTCGCTTCAATACATATTTGAAATCTTGATTGCATGTTAGCATGTGTTGCAGTTTTTCCCTGCAGCCTAGATGGGCGAGACTTTCAGTCAATAAGAATCGATATGACCTTACGGCCGTAAATAGTAATAATAAATATATCCCATTATATCCCATGAAAAGACTGCACGCTGAAAAAAATTACCCCTGTAAAATTATGCAGGAATCATATGTATATCTGTTCGAAACATCTACATACTTACGTGGAAGCAATGTTTTCATGAATTCAAGATCTGCTGCTTTTTTGTTGTCTGTCACGTTTTTGTTTTCAGCAATTTTCAACAAACAAAACCAAATTTCGGTCACAATAACATATACTTTATTATAACCTATTAATCCTTGTGCCTTTAACATGTAATACTGAATAGCAATCACAATGCGTTTGGAGACAAGTATACTATATTTGCGTCAAGCTACAAACACGTAATATTTACATCTAAATAACAACAAATGACAGATTTTTCAGCGTAAACTGGTCATAGTAGTGGTCGAATGTTCTGATGTACTAGAACTGCGCCCAGTAACCATTGCACCACCGACGGCATTGGTGTTTCGAGCAGGGTATTATTCTAACAATAAAGAGGTGTATGGATTAAGATCACTCTTTAAACTTTTGTAAGACTATCTTGGTTCCAGTAACAGTTTTAAGAAAACTGGGTTTGCGTATTTTTTTTCGGTATTACAGTTGTCTACTATTCACTGGAGGTTATATATTTAGGTATAACCACGTATAAAATCTGACTTAGAATACTATTCCATCAAACACGATCAGAAATTAGACGACCAGAAGATGCGCGCAATTTGGCAACCCTCGTAAAAGAGAACCAAAAAGTTGTAACAATTCACTCAAACTCATTTCTCTCTCGCGTCATATCTTGATTATTTCATACTTTTTGGATAGTTTCTGTAATTTAACTTCAACATGGTTGGAATTTGTTTAGTTATATACAATAAGAGTGCTAAATAAAACAAAACCGGTTTTAGATACCAATGAAATTCTTTATTCCTGTGAAAGTACGTTCGATGCCATTGTGTATGGAACTCGATTTCTTTTGCATGGCCACTTTTGCATCAAGCATAAATCGGCCGATACTGCTGCAATCTCACGCTCGATATTCGTACGAAGTTCATCAATCGTCGCTGGCTTGTTGGCATAGACCATTGACTTGACGTAGCCCCACAGGAAATAATCTAACGGAGTCAAATCGCACGACCGTTGCAGCCAATCGACTGGGCCATTTCGTGAGATAACACGTTCACCAAACATGGTTTCCAATAAATTGATTGTGGCATTCGCTGTGTGGCTTGTGGCGCCGTCCTGTTGGAACCACATGTCCTCCAAGTCCATATTATCCAATTGGGGCCAAAAATATTCGGTTATCATTGAACGATAGCGATTCGCATTCACAGTAATGTGCCGGTCTTGATCATCACGGAAGAAGTACGGCCCAATGACGCCGCCGGCCCATAAACCGCACCAAACCGTAATTTTTTCGGGATGCAATGATGACTCATGGATTACGTGTGAATTGCTGTCTGACCAATAACGCATATTTTGCTTATTGACGAAGCCATTCAGCCAGAAATGAGCCTCATCGCTGATTGTTGAGGCCTCTTAAAGTTGAGGCCACTGACTCAAAATTTGGGTAGTAAATTTTAATAATTTCGACTCGTTGTTGGCTCGTATATCTTTCCACGAAAAAATGGCAAATCTTACTGAAGAGAAATGTCAAAAGATTTACTTTTGTAGCGTCTTCTGTTGAAAAACCCGTTATTTGAACTTTGTTTATCGAACCTCAACGAAACAATTCTTCTCTTGACTTTAAACTTGAAACTTGTAGACTTTCGGTTCCCTTCAGTCAAAAAAGTTAGATAGAGTTGGTGTATATCTAGTATTTCAATCTACAGGTAACCATGTACACCGACAGAATAATAATTGTTTTTGGTTCTCATGCTCAGTATTTTGATAAAATATTTGTTTCAGTCAAGAAATACATTGTTCAGTTGTATATTTGTGATAAAACATGGCTTAATTAAAACTAAATCGGAGTTATTATTTTCTGACTTACAAGAATTTTCGCTAAAAGCAGATAGGTTTACGAGGCGGTTAGAAAGCTCTGTGACTTTTTGAAGTTCCCTCGTAGTTATTTAAAACTCAACACTGATCCTGCCAACTGCCATCTGTTAATAAACTACTGTTAAATTATAAGCAAGATGCGTCATTTAGTTTGGGCTTGACAGCCACTGAAGGCCAACAAACTCGTTAATTTCGACGAAAATGGCAAAAGTGATTTTTTTATCAAGCCATCACCGATGCCAAGAAAATGCATGATAAGTACAGGGTGATTCAAACACAGGGTGATTCTGATCGAGGACAGCAATTATTTGTGATATGTTAAGGATTACTTTTATCAGAAAATTGGTTCTATTGGCTTTAGTCATGGAGCGATACTCCGTTGAACAACGCGTAAAATTGATTCAAATATTTTATGAAAATGTGCTTTCTGCAAGAAGTGCATTTTGCGAATTGCGTGATTTTTTCGGTCAACATAATTGGCCATCTAAGTCCACAATCATCCGTTTAGTTAAGAAATTCGAAGAAACTGGGTCAGTGCAAAATATGACAGCACCCGTGCGTCTTCATATAGGAAATTCCGCGACACCCTCAAAGGATCAACTGCAGTGCCCGCCGAAACTTTCTTGCAGCACAGTTCAGCGGATTTTAACAAAAGATATATTTTTAAATTCCTACAAAATAAAATTGACACATAACTTAAGCCCAGAGAACATTTGCAGCCCCGTATATTTACCAATTGGATGCTTGAACGACAACCAGTTGATGCGGATTTTTCAATAAATCATCATGAGCGATGAGGATATCATGAGGATACGTTGACAAGCAAAACTCACGAAAAAATTAAGTCAATGACCGCCGAAATCTTGCGATTTGATATCATTGGATTTCTTACTTAAAAATATGCTTTATGCTAATAAGCCCGAGACGATTCCAGAGCTGAATATCGAAATCATTCGCGTTACAAGTGATATACAGTCCGAACTATGCCAACAAGTCATAGAAAATTTTGATATGTTCCATACATAAATGCCATAGACTAAAAATTAAAAATGTGGTATTATTGAATCCCCCTATACTATATAGACTTCAGTTTCAATTTTCACTTATTAACAAGTGGTTTACTGAATTCCGTTATGGTCGTAGGAGCACAAGTGACGCTGATTTCGTCACGCCAGAAATCGTCGATACAATCCAATGATATTCTACTATAGGAGAATGAAAGTGCGTGAGGCGGTTGAGGCTGGGCATCTCAACTGAGCAGATACATCACGTTTCACAAGAATATTTACGCGCGACGGGTGCCGCGATTACTCACACCCGAGCATAAGCGCAACCGTGTGATCACTACAAAGTAGTGTTTGACGATGTTCTACCGCAATCTGAAGGAGTGTTGTAGTCGTGGACGGTACATAGATCCAACGCAACACACAGGAGACCAAGGTACAGTCAAAATAGTGGACTTATCGGTGTATAACAAAAGGCCAAGGTGGGTGTGTCGGTCAACGATGTCATGACAACAGTTTTGTTTTGGATACCATTCGTTGTCTTCCACATCGATTACCTTGAAAGGGCAAAATGATCACCGTCGAATATTATTCACAGGTGGTGGCAAGATGCGACATTGATTTGAAACAAAAACGACCACATTTGAAGAAGAAAAAAGTCCACTTCCACCATGACAACGCACCGGCGCACAAGTGTGTAGTCGCCATGGGAAATATTAATAATTTCGTCTGCGAATTAATACCCCATCCACCATATTCTCCGGATTTAGCCTCCAACGACTACTTTATTTTTCTAAACATGAAGAAATAGCCTAAGAGATTTGTATCGAATGAAGAGGTCACCACTGAAACAAACGTTTACTTTGAGGACCTTGATAACAACTATTTTTTAGAAGGAATAAAAAAATTGGAAAAATTATGGGCTAAGCTATTGAGCTAAAAGGAGACTACGTAGAGAAACCAAACGAGTTTTTGATAAAAAATTCAAATTTCCACGAAGTTGTCAAACTTCGCTCTACAATCAAATAAACCTAAACCAGTGGTCTAGTTGTGCTGAGGAATATCATGTTATGCTGAGGAATATTATAACCGCACTATTCCCCCCATGTTCACCACACACCTCTACTACCAGAGGAAGTAGGGAAGACGAAACCATTCCTGTACTTACGACAGAGGAACTGCTAGGACCCTGCAGGAAGACTGGTGACCACAAGGCCCCAGGCCCAGACGAAACTTTAACGCCAAACAAGGTGTTGAAAGCAGCAAAACGTAGAATACCAGAAGTATTTGTCCGAACCTTCCAAAAATGTTTGGAGGAGAAAATGTTTCTAGATAAGTGGAAGCGGCAGAGACTTGTGCTCATTCCAAAGAGAAACAAGCCTCCAATTTATCCGTCGTCGTACCATCGAATAATATATGACCGCTTGCTGCAGATAGCGGATGAAAAGGGTGCTCTCTTCCATACACACCTCTTCTCCACCATACAAGCTGTGAAAGCAGTCGCTGATGTCGGTGCGGAGGCAATTAATAGAAATGACTCTAAGAAGTACAGCGGCGTTCTCACCCTCGATGTGAAGAACGCGTTTAACTCGGCGAATTGGGACCGCATTAAGGTTTCCGTTATCAGGATGCGATCCCCGAATTATATACTGGACCTGATGACGAGTTACATCTCGAACCGTATGCTAATACGAGTATGGTTGGTTGGTTGGTTTTCGTGGTTGCTAAATATACTATTTAGCATCAATTAGTGTCTTGAGACACCGTTTTGCATACCACATCACTCCGGAAGGTCCAAAGTATCGTGTCTATATCCAGCCTGTTAATCGGAGATATCTCATTAGTTCTCATAGATCTATCTAATGTATCTCAGTGAGGTTGTGTAGGAAGGCACGACCTATAGTCTTTAGGCTTCTAGAACAACTGCAGAGGAGATGCTCCTCCGTCTCCTCCTCTTCTGCGTCACCGCAGGCACGGCTGTGGTCATTATATGGCAGCTTCAACCGTCTTGCGTGATTACCGATTGGCCAGTGACTGGTCATCACGCCAGTTAGCCTAGATATGTCTCCCCGATTATGGCTGATCAGGGAGTTAGTCCGGTGAGTGTTATATTCCGGCCATGTGTTTCTGGAAATGCTGCATGTTTCCGTCCCATTCCATCTGGTCTTCGCTCGTTTAAGGCAACCCTATAGGCGACATGACCAACCCTATAGGCGTTGCGACTGACAACATGTGGAGTTCGGTCGAAGAGGATCCTGCCCTAGCTAGTTCGTCTGCCTTTTCGTTCCCTAGAAGACCCTTGTGGCCTGGTATCCAAGTAAGAACCACATTGGCCAGCCGGCCTAGCTCGACAAGTTTTTCCTTACATTCACTAACGAGTTTAGATGCAGTGTTGTAAGAGTTGAGTGATAGGAGAGCCGCTTGGCTATCTACAAATATTCCAATGCGCTCTGTTTTCCGTTGTAGTATAAGTGCGGCGCAAGCTTCTTTGATGGCCAGTATCTCCGCTTGGAAAACGCTGCACTTGTCTGGGAGTTTAAATGATAAATTGAGGCCTGCCTCGTCGAAGAAAACAGCTGAGCCGGTTCCACATTCCATTTTGGATCCGTCCGTAAATATTTTGGTTTCAAAACCTGTAAGTGGTTCCGCTTTATCCCACTCTATTCTCTTGGGAAACCTGATATCGAATAGGTTATCGAACGTCAAGGAGGGGGTGCAGTAACCGGTGGTTATATTGAGTTCTCTTGGGATTGCCTGTAGTATACTCGCATGTCCATATGCGTTGCTCTTCCAGAGTACAAGAGCGTTTAGTCGGGTGGCACTCCAGGCCGCACTAGCTATGATGTGAAGGTCGATTGGTATAATATGAAGCATTGCATTAAGGGCTTTAGCTGGACACGTCCTCATTGCCCCTGTTATGCCGATGCAAGCTGATCTCTGTACTCTATACAACAGTTTCATGGTGGACGTCTTCCCTGCGACAGGTCACCATACCATTGCTCCATAGGAGAGGACCATTCGGTCGGAGACCCCACCGGCTTCCGAACACTTTCCGACAAACGTAGTACGCAACGGTTGCCTTTTGTGCACGGTGCTCTATGTTACGCTTCCAGGAAAGTTTAGGGTCTAGAATCACGCCCAAGTACATGGCGTGAGTTGACAGTGGAATCTCTATTCCACTTAGCCGAGGAGGATTAAACTTTGGTATCGTGGTAAAAAGCATGAGCTCAGATTTCCCTGGATTCACTCCAAGACCACTCCCAGTGGCTCAAACGTTAAGTGATTTCAAGGCCACATTCATAATTTCGCTTAACACGGAATGGAACAAACCAGGCACCATTATTACACGTCATCCGCATACGCCACGGTTTTGATCCTCATATTGTCTAGTTTCAGTAGTATTTTGTTGATCACGAGCAACCAAAGTAGGGGAGAGATGACTCCACCCTGGGGAGTTCCCCTATTCACTCGCTTTGATGACTCGCTGTTTCCCATAGAGGCGTTGATAATTCTGCTCTGTACCATTGTCACTATCCAACTCTTGAGGAATGTTTCCATGCCCAGATCTTCAACTGATTCTTCTATAGCCGCTGAGCTCACGTTATTGAATGCACCCTCTACATCCAAGAAAGCCGCGAGGGTATATTGTTTGTGTTCCAAAGACCTCTCAATAGTTCTGACGACTTCGTGCAGGACTGTGTCTGTTGAGCGGCCTTTTAGATATGCATGTTGGCTGTGTGATATTTTGGGCGATCCATCCATCTTCTTGCGGATGTGTGCTTCGATTAGCCTTTCAAGCATTTTCAGAAGAAACGATGAGAGGCTGATCGATCTGAAATCCTTTACGCTCTCATGACTCCGTCTCCCCGCCTTGGGAATGAAGACCACTCTTACCTGGCTCCAACTCTTTGGTAAGAAGTTAAGAGTCAGGCAGGATCGGAATATAATACAGAGCCACGGCCTAATTATGACCTCCGCGCATTGTATACGACAGTGATGATGGAACGGAATTATACTAAATTACAGGAGGCGTTCTGCAGGGTTCTGTGCCAGGTCCTCTTCTCTGGAATATAATGTATGACTATGTCTTGAGAATACAACTCTTCCATGGTGAAACGATTGTAGGGTTCGCGGAAGTTATAGCAGTTGTATCTGTCGGGAAGCATATACATCAGCTCGAGAGTATCACGGACGACGCTATTTCCCGAGTTCGAGAATGGCTAGACGAAGCGGGGCTGGAGCTGGCTGAGCACAATACCAAAGCCGTGCTGACAAGCAGCAGGAAAAAGATGGCGGATACAAGCATTCGGGTATGTGAAAATATAATTCAATCTACGCACGCTGTAAAAACCTGGGCGTAATGATCGACAACAGGCTTAGCTTCAAGCAGCATGTTAGTTACGTAGGGGAAAAAGCGGCCGGAATTCATTCCACACTTGCCAGGCTGCTACATAATATATGTAGGTAGGTATTAGCGGCTTCTGCAAAATATCGAAGCAGCATATGTCGTAGCAGGGATGACACGTACCCATCGACATCCTGGTATGCAAGATGAGGCGTGTATATGTCAAGGTCCTCGAAAACTCAGCTAACAGAAAAGCTATAGCGAGGGAGGAAAGGGTGGCATCAATAGCTGAATGGCAAAGTCGGTGGAATAGTACCACGAAAGGCTGATGGATCACCAAGCGTAACTACGTGACTTAAATAGTGATTCATACTGCGGATGAATTGTCCCTTGGAGGCAACGGGCGCATCGTCGTACAAGGGTGTTCTCTTTTTTACAATAAAGTTTTATCATTTGCACTTATTGCTCGACATTGTAACTTGACATAGTAATTTGTATTTATTGTCTGAAAAATTAAAAAACTGGAAAATTAACCAAAGACAGAATAATATAAACGCCATGAAGTGTCAAATTCCACCCACCCCTATTGGAAAACTCATATATGATGAGAAGTTTTGATAGGAAAATATCAGATCATGAATCTGTCTTATCGAGTTATGCTCGTTAGGAACCTTGTGCAATGTTTCGAATGATCTTAGTCGCAATTGGTTGAAATAGTCAGATCTTAAATTTAATAAAAAATTTTAATATTGTATTTGTATGTATGTATCAAACAAATCAGCATGAAAAGATAGAAGCAATACTACAAAAATCCCAACAAAGCAACAACAACCGGCATTCTGTTTTTGTTTGGTGCGTAGTTTATGTCAATATCAACGTACACAAAAAAAGGTAAATAACAATTGACAGCTAGTGCGCACCACTTTGGCATTACGAAATGAAAAACAAAACAAATCAGCTGTTCTTATAACACAACCTTCTTGAGCAGTCGTGGTATGTAAGTATATGACAGTTTATTTTCCAGATTTTTTTGACGTGATAAAAAATCGAATGTTCGTCACGTGAAAGCCAAGATGTTTCAATTAAGGGACGTTTTACTGATTGAGGGCACTTTTCATTTAAAAACAAGGTTATAATCATGGTCATCATGGTACCTCAAGGTGTGTGTTACTGACTAGACACTATATATGCATCGTAAAAGGTTTATTAATATTTTTAATTTCAAATGTATCCTTTATTGAATTTCAAATGTATCCTTTTCGATTTTTTTAACAAAATTTATAAAAAAAAATCTGTGTTTTCCTTAAAAATACTCCATATGTGCACTGCCGCTGTCTTGCTCGTCCCCTCCATCCTTGTCGGCTATTGGATCATTTGCCTTATTTGCCGATCTTGTCGAATATCGATTACTTAGATTCACTTTATGCACAGGCCATTCATAGTCGGAGTCATCATCGTCCCGAATCTTTCGTTTCTTCTTAGTTGGGTTCGGTAATTGTTTTTGTGATGCTTTCAATTTCTGGAGGAGAGTAATAACTCCGGCTTGAAACTGCAACGTATGATCGTCATCCAGTGTAGTGAGCGAAGGAAAAATTCCCTTAAAGAAATTCCAATGACGATTGTCATTTAAATTTCTCTCAGAACAATAATTACTATGACGTAAGTGAGATTTGTGGGCAGTCAATTGTCGAGGACTTTTTAGCTGATTTTGTGGTTTCTGTGGATGCTGGCTATTATCTTGATCAATCATAGATGTGCTTCTTTCTCGTTTGACTTCCCCAGTCGATGTTTGAGAATCGTCCAAAGGCCAGTCATCGTCATCATCATCTTCGATTTGATTTATTAAGTCATTCGATATCTCAGGGTTGCGTTCAGTGTCTATTGTGTTTTCCAAAACGCCTATTAATGTTAGGTTATCATTGTTGTCACCGCCATGTTGTTGTGTAAATTCCTGCTTGCTGAAATTTGGCACTACAAAGTCGTATCGCCGACGTCTACATCGGAGAATTTTCTGAAGAAATTTCAATTCGTCGTGGTACACATATGGTTTGGGCGGGATTTTGGTCTTCTCATTGTAGCCATATTTCATCGATTTGACCCAGGAGTCACGTATGTGTGTCCATTTTTTTGTTACCATTTTGGCTGCAAAAGAGAAATTGCATTAGATTTTTAAAAAGTGTGACGTTTACTATTTTACTATTACAAATTACATATTTTACTATCACCCATTTAATGCGAACATATATTTTCCCATCCTTCACAAATAAAATCTGCGTACAACCATTATCATTTTATTCAACATGGTAACCCTATTGGCAAACAAGATAACATTTACCAGTGATGAGAAATCCGGTACAATTGTACGATTTTTGGTACCATCGAAATCGTTTTGGTACAAGTCCTTTCTACTTAATGAAAACAAAAATTGTTGTACCGACCCAGCCATAACTTTTGGATTAAAAAAATATCGATTGCACCATAAGCTACCTAAGTTAATTAGGTTTCAATTTAATTTTAAGCGCTTCTTAAAAGGGTTATACGAAATATCCATAATATAAACTGTGAGCAAGGTATTCGTAATTGCAAGGCTATTCAACATTTCGAAAAGAGCTAGTATATAACGGGGTTTTCAGAGCGCTACAAAAGTTTTTTTAAATAAAACAAAACCGGTTTTAGATACCAATGAAATTCTTTATTCCTGTGAAAGTACGTTCGATGCCATTATGTATGGAACTCGACTTCTTTTGCATGGCCACCACGGGCACGCTTGCAGAAGTCCAGACGCTGAACCCAAGTTTCGACGGTTTTCAAGCATAAGTCGGCCGATACTGCTGCAATATTCGTACGAAGTTCATCAATCGTCGCTGGCTTGTTGGCATAGACCATAGACTTCACGTAGCCCCACAGAAAATAATCTAAAGGCGTCAAATCGCACGACCGAGGCGGCCATCGACTGGGTCATTTCGTGAAATAACACGTTCACCAAACTTGGTTTCCAACTAATTGATTGTGACATTCGCTGTGTGGCTTGTGGCGCCGTCCTATTGGAACCACATGTCCTCCAAGTCCATATTATCCAATTGGGGCAAAAAATATTCGGTTATCATTGAACGGTAGCGATTCGCATTCACAGTAATCTGCCGGTCTTGATCATCACGGAAGAAGTACGGCCCAATGACGCCGCCGGCCCATAAACCGCACCAAACCGTAATTTTTTCGGGATGCAATGATGAGTCATGGATTACGTGTGGATTGCTGTCTGACCAATAACGCATATTTTGCTTATTGACGAAGCCATTCAGCCAGAAATGAGCCTCATCGCTGATTGTTGAGGCCTCTTAAAGTTGAGGCCACTGACTCCAAATTTCGGTAGTAAATTTTAATAATTTCGACTCCTTGTTGACTCGTATATCTTGCCATGATGAAATTGCAAACCTTACTGAAGAGAAATGTCAAAAGAGCGGGAAAAAATATGGCGTCGTTTGCTGTCCCTATCGATTTACTTTTGTAGCGTCTCTGTTGAAAAACCCTTTATATTGTGGATGAAGTATTTGGTAAATATTTGGTGTTTAAAGGTTAACAGATGAAACGAGTTACGCATGCGCATGAAGTTACGCTCATACACTCTCAGAACTAATTGTTTGCAAATTCAAGTTGCCAGCAAATGCATCAAAACTACCAATAAAAATAAATTTTTCCACATTGTGTGGTCTTTTTCGATTAGATTTTACTTTTTTGTGCCGTTTACTACCAAACTCCACCGATTTGGCCGGTTGCATCAAATGATTTGCCGAATTTACTGTCTTTAAGAAATCAGAGACAGCGACGAAGACAATGAGAGAAGTGTAAGTGTATTAATAAAAAAGTTTGAATGTTTTGCTGTTGTACCCGGCAAACTGTCTCGTGTAAACGCCAAGTTAAGTAACAGGCACATTAGTTTTTCGGAGCGATAAAGTGGCAGTTAATCATTTTGATTTTCTCAGGTGCAGTTTGAATGACTGACAAATTTGAAAGAAAGGCAACCCTACATAAGAGAGTGTTCATAAAACGTAGCACAGTGGGGACGATTGAAAAAACCATGGGTATAATATCAAAACTTTTAAAGTATTGTTCTGATCATTATGGAATGTACTAGACATTTGTAGAGGAGTCAGGTGTAGGTTTGGGATACTTAAAACAAGTGCACAAAATGTGCCACTACAGGTAGAATCTGAAGAGGACTTCGCCAAAATTAGGCAAGTTTGACGTATGTTCTGATCCCACAACATAGTTTCCCAAAATAAATGACATCAGGTAAAAATATGAAGTGTTTGCCAATGTCGTAGTGTAGTTGTCATCCTGAACGATGCAATCGGCAGGGTACATAAATGGCAAAATTGGGCCGGTGTTGGGTTTCCGAGTGATACATACACTTTCTGTAATACCGTACATAGACATATTATATACTCTGAGAAAGGTAAACTTCTCTTCTACAAACTGTGTTCCGAAATATCAACATTCCAAAAATTCCTTTAACTTTTTGGAAAAAAATCGAAAAAACTCAAAAAAACAGCAGACAGCTGTGTCAGAGACACGGCCATTAAGTTTAACGTAGAATACGCCATCCGATAGGACAGAAAACATATATAACAATAAATGATAAATAACATAATGACAACAAGTATTTATTTCTCTGCATAACAACTACTCGTTGCTTTCTTGTATTTCGTGTAGGTGCCATTTTGATTAGTAGTTTTGACGTAGAATACGTCTTACCTTACGGTATGAGGAGTCATGTCAGGTTTTTATTGTTGTAATCTTTATTTCATTGAATTTGAGGAAACGGCTAGATGAATTTTTTTAAAATTTTTTTTGTAGGTAAATGAAGATGTTATCTTTCGTTTGATATACATTTCATATTGGTTGATATATTTCTAGTATTTTAATTTCTCAAATGAAAATTGTTTAAACACATACACTCAAACATATGTGTGGTGTTTGGTTGAGTGTTTTTGGTTGCTCAACATTGCTTAGGAACATGTATCTACTAAAAAGTGAAACGAACAGCAACCTAATGTTGCTTGGCAACATGTATCTAGTAAAAAGTGAAACAAACAGTAAGCTAACGTAATAAAGCTTTTTTGCGAAAGCTTCAATAAAGCTGTTGTAACATTAATTTTGAATTGTAAAGCGTAAAGCTTTCACACAACGCTCGAATGCTAATGCGAAGACTCGATAAGGTAAACCTTTTTTAATATTAGGGCGGCCCTCTCAACATTCGCAGAACTTATTTCAATAAAAATATTAATTAAAATACATAACTTAAATTAAGTTTAAAAAAATTGAACATAATATTTTTTTTTAAACGGACTTGAATCAAATGCCGTTGGTAAATATAAAAATTACAGCAGACAGTTGTCCGAGACCTTCGGCCACGGACTGTCCCTGCAGGCTGTGTCAGAGACACGGCCATTAAGTTTAACGTAGAATACGCCATCCGATAAGACAGAAAACATATAAATATAACAATAAATGATAAATAATATAAGCAAATGAATTTATTGTTATATATGTTTTCTGTCTTATCGGATGGCGTATTCTACGTTAAACTTAATGGCCCTGTCTCTGACACAGCCAGCAGGGACAGTCCGTGGCCGGAGGCCTCGGACAACTGTCTGCTGTAATTATTTTATTTTAATTTACTAAACGTCAACTGTCAGCTGCTGTCAAACAGCATCAAGCAGCATTGTTATTTTGCTTACTTGGCAGCACTTTCATTTAACATAAAAATGTATGAATTAATTTTTTCATATATTTTTTATAATTATATATCCATGTTAAATTCAAATTCACATTTAACATTTTGTTTCACGTAAATACATAAGTAAATATACGAAATTTCAATATTTCATCAATCAAAACAACAGCCGAAGGTTTGTGTCCACACTGAAACAGCAGCATAGTTTGTGTTCACGCTACAAACTCAAACAGTCAACCAAACACCACACATATGTATGTTTGAGTGTATGTGTTTAAACAATTTTCATTTGAGAAATTTAAATATTAGGAAGATATCAACCAATATGAAATGTATATCAAACGAAAGATAACATCTTCATTTACCTACAAAAAAATTTTTAAAAAAAGTTATCTCGCCGTTTCCTCATAATCAATGAAATAAAGATTACAACAATAACAATCTGACATGACTCCCTGTACTGTAAGGTAAGACGTATTCTACGCCAAAAGAGGAATAAATTAATTGATATCCATTATTAGCTCAAAAAAATATCATTATTATGTCAAATCGTATTTGATTTCAACGAATTGATTTTCATCACATACCGGATTATCAGCCGCTCGCGGTTTTCATTACGATAAACACCCAGCGGTCGATTGCCGCTTATCGTTGGTATGAACACTAAGAATACATAAACTTGCACTAAACAGCAATATATCGTTACGGTAAATTTTAATTGGCCATTGTGATAATGGACCTACATATGTAAGTAAGGTTAGTGCAATTAAAATTATGTTGAAGTTTGGTACAATTGTCCATCTAATTTAGTACAATCTGAAAATTGTTAAAACCCATCACTGATTTATACCAGAAAATGTTTGTATACCATAAATCAAAACAAACAAGAAAACAGACGACGTCAGAAAACGTAACTTACTGAATTCCAGTTTTGCATCCGGTTGCATGTGCTCATAGTTCTCATTGACAAACGCACAAATTTCACGCCACGAGGTCTCTTTCAACGAACGATTCTTATACAATTCCGATGTCTTGTCCCACAATGCTGGGCGCTCTCCCACCAAATGTATTAAAAACTTAATGCTTATTTTGTCCCCTGCCATAACGAGCGAATAAACGGCAACGACACCGGCTACGACAACGGCAATAAAAACTCACGTCACACGACTCGTTTCAAACCGCACACGTTCAGTGTGTACAACAAACTGAATCGTTATCGTTGACAGTACAAATAAACGGCAACGAACGAAGACTGAAAGCAAAACGGAAAGCGTAACTGAAAACGAATCAACCGCACCGCAATAAAAACTGTACACACCATGAACCCAAAATGGATAAGAGTTGCCAACGTTTGATGATAATGTAAATAAAATGCAAAGATTTTTTAAATAATTTTTGATACAAATCCTGCAGTTTCGTGTATTGCCAAGAGATTTGGCATTGGATTTTATATTTCAAAAAATGAGGATAAATCGCTATGGCAAAATGCAGCGTCGAGCAACATGTGCGAATGATAAAACTTGATTATCAAAGTAGGTGTAATCTTGTGGCAACGATGCGCACGTTGCTTTCATTATGTGACGAGGCCCATTGTTGGATGACTGGAAACGTCAACAAGTAAAATTGCTGTATTTGAGACGACAGTGGATGTTTGGTGTGGATTTGGGCCGGCGGTATCATCGGTCTGTACTTCTTCGAAAACGATGGATGCCAGGGATGGATAACGTGAATCAAAAGTGCTTCCGATCAATGATAACGAATTGGCAGTAATTGGATTATATGGATTTGAGGGCATCGTGCGATTGAACCCCCTTAACCCTTATTATTTTAGGGTTTCCTTAAGACAATGTGGCCGACATCATGACCATCAAATCTTTGATGAACAACTGGCCGATATTTTCGTCAATATGGTTAACGACGATTAATTTCTCGAGGCAATATAGCACTATGTCGCAAAAGAGAGTACATATCGTCGTCCCGAAGTTATCTTCACGTATATCCAAACATTTTTTTTTTGGGAAATTGACTCTAAAGTTTCAACAATTTGTATAAAAAATTGGTATGAAAGTGTGGTCCAATATTTTTGTCAGGAGTGCCTGAAATTCTACATCGATTGGAGAAAAAATATTCAAAGTTATTGATGAAATTTTCCCAAGTTACGGTAATTTGTACTACAAAAAACAATTTTATTGTATACGCTACCGTTTGGGAAATATTTTTTTTGTTTATGGCACATACGTGAACATAAGGTGAAAAACGCATTAATTTTTTTAGTCCGAAACTATCTTCACGTATATACACTATACGTAGGGTGCAGCACCAATGTACCCAATTTTTTTGTTACTTTTTTGTAATGTTATAGACTTTATCCGGAGTTACTTTTGAGGTATAGAACGAAATCAAAATGCAAAATGCTTATACTAATGAACTTATAAGCTTTTGTCTAAGTTTCTATGGACAATATCATGGAGACTTCGTACATAAAAAGTATGTCAAAGTCAGCGAAACCCTGGCAAAGAATGGTTGATTGAGTCTATTATAAACTGCTGGGTCTAGAACTGGCACAGAGGCTGTTAGACCATTGTAGAGTATTTCATGTAGAAGTCATGGCAACCGGTGAAGTTGACCGTTGGCTGCGTCGAAACACCATCCCTGCCAGGGGTATCAACATTCACTGTATCAGTTAGGATGTTATAAAATCTCTTCAATCTGTATTCCTGTCTTCAAGAAGTGCCCACAACTGTAAAAAAATGCGGGCCCACCAAACAAGTGCGGTCACGTTTTGACAAGATGTCTTTATGCTATTTTTTGTTATTTTGATGTAAATATACTTGTCTCCAAACACATTGTTCGTAACACAGACGAATTTTATTTTTTCGTTTTGAGATATTTGATTTTTTCGAATTTCGATAAAATTGCGTTTATTTTTCGACTTCTTGGATGCTGAAAAACCATGTATATGTTTGCAAGCACTGTTTTATTGAATTGAAGATCTGCCGGTTTTTTCTTTCTTTGTTGTCTATCACGTTTTTGTTTTCAGCAGTTTTTATAGAATTTAGAAAGACCTTTGTAATGATACCGATTTCAATTAGATCGGACTATAAATACTTGAGATATGAGCGATTATATATTCAAGCTTTAAAGGCCTATATCTCAAGAAGTTGGACAGATCGCGGGGGAAAAAACTGGTTGCACTTAGCGCAGAAGCTTTTGTCGGTGGTGAACTTTTTGTGTAGATCAGAGAGTTGGTGCTAAAGTAAATTTTTTCTCCTATTTGCTGCTGATGCGCAGGTGAATTGTTTCCGCTTATCATCTCTGGATGTTTCTTGAGGAAGGCAATATAGTATTCCATTTCCTAAGTAATAATGTTTTAATTTTAATTTTCCTTTTTTGCCGATTTCATTTTGTGCAGAAGACCATATGGTTTTCTTTTGTTTTGTTTTCTCTGCTTTTGACAACCTTTTATTGTGAGGTGAATTATTTGTTACGAGGTGAATTTTTCGTTGTCACCGTGTTGCCTGAATACCAGATTCAGACAATGGTGACAACTTTGTAACAATGGTGACAACTGGTAACAATTTGATGATTGTTACCACATACACAGAATAGGGGTGTTAATGACATCTTTTGCATGATAATGGATTTTGTGAAACTGTTGATATTGGCATAATCAACAAATTTTCTATCGTCAATTTGTTTTCATTGTACGCAAGTACTTCGATGATTGTTTTAAATCTTGTAATAAGGTTTATATCATTACCTCATGTTCCAGATGTTCTTTCGGGATCTGGTGATAATATTCTTGCTGTATTTCCATCGTTCGTATTGCGTGATCCTTGTTGTGCTTGATCTATAATTACACCACATTTTAGACATCCGTTTTCTTCTCACTGGGACAGCGACAACAACATTTTGATTGGGATCCACTTTTGTGAATTGGTTCTGTGGTCGCAAGTCTTTCCAAGTCTTGAATATTTTCACATCCGGTTTCTTCAGTGATATCCTTAAGCTTCCGCCTTTTAGATCTGTCGCAACAGTTTTCCAGTGATTTTTTTGGTGTTCCACCTCTGTTTTGATTCATAGTTTCTGAAGCGATCAGTAAGTTAGCTCACTAACCAGTTTGAAAAGCGCTTATACAACCAATCTTTGCTCCAGTGAACATCTTCGTAGCGCTTTTTACAATTTTTTACGAAATCAGACAATTTCTCTTGTAAGTCTAATTGTATTTCGGTGCAGCAGGAATTTAAGTTTGCTTTTCTTTGAGTGTAACTTTGAACATCTTCCGAGACTTTGGGTTTTAAAATACTCTGCGGTCAATTCTTTTTAGCTGAAGATTTGAGATATATTATAGCAACTGGGGTTGTATTCGAGTATCACTTTTCATACTTAGATTACGTCACAGTGTGTTTCTAAGTAGGATAAATAGGCAGAATACAAAAAGGCATAACAAACTAAAAAGGACTAAAAATTGGTTAAAAAGTTACACGCTGAATGAAATCGGCCCTTATAGTATTATGCGGGAATCATGTTTGGTACATCCAAACATAGCATTGTTTTCCTGAATTGAAGATCTGCTGCTTTTTTTTTTGATTGTTGATTTCAGCAGATTTCAAAAATCAAAGCCACATTAGGGCCACATATATTATAACATATTAATCAGTGTGTCTCAGACATGTAATATTGAATAGCAAACACAAGGGGTCTCATGCATAAAACGTGAGCTTGAGCTCGGACTCGATGTTTTGAGTAAAAGGTGCTTGTCGTACGCATAATAATATTTGATGTATTTGCTTTTACTCACTGCTCACGTTTGATCTCGTCTTGCTCAGTTTGAACTAAGTTAGATGAGTCATATGCATAAAATCAAGCTTTGGCTTTCTTTTGTGAGCTTAATTTTTTTTTTATATAATTAATAATAAAATGATAAATAAAGGGGTTTTCAATAAGAGCGCTACAAAAGTTATTTTAAATAAAACAAAACCGGTTTTAGATACCAATGAAATTCTTTATTCCTGTGAAAGTACGTTCGATGCCATTATGTATGGAACTCGATTTCTTTTTGCATGGCCACCACGGGCACGTTTGCAGAAGTCCAGACGCTGAACCCAATTTTCGAAGGTTTTCAAGTATAAATCAGCCGATACTGTTGCAATTTCACGTTCGATATTCGTACGAAGTTCATCAATCGTCGCTGGCTTGTTTGGCATATACCATAGACTTGACGTAGCCCCACAGGAAATAATCTAACGGCGTCAAATCGCACGACCGAGGCGGCCAATCGACTGGGCCATTTCGTGAGTTAACACGTTCACCAAACTTGGTTTCCAATAAATTGATTGTGGCATTCGCTGTGTGGCTTGTGGCGCCGTCCTCTTGGAACCACATGTCCTCCAAGTCCATATTATCCAATTGGAGCCAAAAATATTCGGTTATCATTGAACGGTAGCGATTCGCATTCACAATAATGTGCCGATCTTGATCATCACGGAAGAAGTACGGCCCAATGACGCCGCCGGCCCATAAACCGCACCAAACCGTAATTTTCGCGGGATGCAATGATGACTCATGGATTACGTGTGGATTGCTGTCTGACCAATAACGCATATTTTGCTTATTGACGAAGCCATTCAGCCAGAAATGAGCCTCATCGCTGATTGTTGAGGCCTCTTAAAGTTGAGGCCACTGACTCCAAATTTCGGTAGTAAATTTTAATAATTTCGACTCCTTGTTGACTCGTATATCTTTTCATGATGAAATGGCAAACGTTACTGAAGAGAAATGTCAAAAGAGCGGGAAAAAATATGGCGTCGTTTGCTGTACCTATCGATTTACTTTTGTAGCGTCTTTGTTGAAAAAGCCGTTACATAGGTTTGATGATAGTAGCATCTGCTGGTTGGCTAATTATTATGCTGAGGAGTCAGAAGAAACACGTGGTGGTGCCCTCAGCAACATTGATAAAATTCGACTGTATTTAAGATTTTGTGCAGATCCTGGATTCCAAAATGGTATAGCCACAGATATTGGAGTCCATCAATCAACTGTTTCGCGAACTATTGCGGAAGTTGCGAAGCAAGCGAGTGGATAAAATTCCCGAAAGATGCAGATGAAATAAATGATGCTCAAATGAAATGGCAAGCAAATTATTGCTTTCCATTTGCAATTGGAGTTATTGATTGTACTCATATAAAAATTAAAAAACCCACAAATCTAAGCGATGAGTATAGTTGTAGAAAAGTCTTCCACTCTATAAATGTGCAGGCAACTTGTGATTGAAAAGAACTTTTTACAAGCGTTGACATATCCCGGCCTGGTTCAGTTCATGACTCACGCATCTTACGAAAGAGCGAGGTATGTAGAATAATGCAAAATGCAACGAACGATGCATTACTTCCCGGGGATGAGGGCTATGGAATATGCCCATGGCTAATGTCACCATTCCGGAACCCAACAACTGACATAGACAAAACATTCAACAAAATGTTTTCTAGTAAATATTTATTTTGTTTTATTTTTTCTACTAAAAATTTAGAAATGTCGTCAGTTTCTATTTTATTATTATTATTTGATTCTACTTCTACTTCACTTTCACTTGACGACATGTTTGCACTTCAATACCAATTAGACGTTTGATCTCCCTTTGCTCAAGTAATTGCAATTGGTTTGAACTCATTTTTATGCATACGAAATTGAGCAAAAGCTGTTGCTGTTTGATCGAACTCGACTTACGAGCAATTGCTCACCTGACTCAACTCAGCGCTTTTACTCGTTTGTATGCATGAGACCCAATGTGTTTGGACACAAATATACTATATTTGTGGCAATATACAATCATGTTATATTTGGTTCCAAACATAAAAATTCCGGGTTTTCAGCGTGTTGAAATCCTGTTAATTATATTCTATAACACAGTAGGAAGTAAATTGGAGCCATTTCGATAATAATTTCCTTAAAATTACTTAGTTTTGAAAAACCGCTTCGCAATAAACCATGGTGCGATGAAGAGTGTCGCATAGCAACTGATAGAAAGAACGCTGCACGTATGGCAGTGCTTCAGTCAATTGCAACGCGAGCTACGACTGAGCTGTATAGGGAGAAAAGAAGGAGGTAAACCGTCTAGTTAGGCTTAAGAAACGGCAGTGGAAAAGGCGGGAGAGTGAGCAAATTGAGACATACAGAAGGGAGATCAAAGCCCGAAAATTCTACCAAAAAGTCAAAAACGGAAGAAATGGACATGGTTCAGGACCCCTTATGTAAAGACAAGGACGGAAATCTAATCACAGATATGCAGAGCTTGGTGGCAATAGGGAGAGATAATTTCTCCGCGCTACTGGTACCTGAGATATTCAATGGCGATGAGACAAACGATCACAATTTGGACAACGACGTCGATTGCCCCCTCCTAACCAAGACGAGGCCAGAACAGCTATTGCCCGCCTTAGGAACAACAAAGCCACAGGAGCCCATGGATAGCGGGAGAGCTGTTTAAGGCTGTCGGCGATGAGCTGATAAGATGCAAGATCTCAGTGTACTAAGTCTCATATATAAAAAAGGTGATCCGAGTCTCTTTGCCAACTACCGCGGAATAAGTCTTTTATCCATAGCATATAAGGTCCTATCAAGGTATAATTTGCGAAAGACTAAAACCAATTATCCGACCAGATTTTCACGCTACGCTAAATCCTGGAGAAGACTCACGAAAAACAAATCGACACCTATCATCTATTTGTCGAATATAAGGCGACTTTCTATAGCCCGATACCAGATAAATTCTACGAAGCAATGTCTGAGCTTGTTATTCCTGCAAAACTCATACGCCTTTGCAGGATGACCTAGATGAACACCAAATCCGCAGTGAAAGTTGGTAAGGATCTTACCGAACCTTTCGAAACTAAGCGAAGCCTCAGGCAAGGCGACACCCTATCGTGCGGTCTCTTTAACATCTTAATGGAGATCATTATGAGAAACTCTGCAGTCAACATGAAAAAAACCATAAGAAGCAAAAGTTACATGCTACTCGCGTATGCTGATGATATAGATATCATTGGACGCACAGTTAGAGAAGTTACTGCGGTAGACAATGAGGACAAGACAAAATTAATGGTTTCAACGAGCAGGGCCTGCACGCGATTAGACCAAAGCGTGAGCGTTGATAACCGTTATAATTTCGAAGTGGTGGACGAATTTATATAAATACCTCGGATCTGCCGTGAACAAAAACAACAACGTCAGCCTTGAGATCAAGCGGAGAATTGTGCTAGCGAATAGATGTTATTTTGGGCTAAGCAAGCACTTTAGAGATAATGCCCTCTCTCGAGTAACAAAAGCCCAACTATACCAGACTTTCATACAACCTGTTTTGCTTTATGGCTCAGAATCATGGGTATTATCGCAAGCAGACAAATATCTGTAGGAGTCTTCGAGAGAAAAATACTCCGAAAAACATGACGAGTAGCAGCGACGCATGAACCATGAGCTGTGTAAGCTTGAGCGGATCAAAATAACGCGATTACGCTGGCTAAGCCATGTCACTAGAATGGATGAAGACGACCCAGCATGAAGGGGTTTCGAAACCGAACTCGAAGGAAGATGAAATATAGGAAGACCAAGACTCCGCTGGAGGGATTAGGTTGACGAATCCCTAGTACACTTGGTATTGGCAACTGGAGAGATAAGGCAAAAGATCGAGCTTGTTGGCGAAATATGTTATCTTCGTTTTCTAAGGTCCCTGACCCCCTGGGGTTGTTCGAAACCGGATAAGTAAGTAAGTAATGAGGACAACTTCACCTTTCACAGGGTGGTTTAGAGTTCTTGATCACTTTTGATCTTTAAAAGTTCCATTCCTCCAAAATTGTGATTTGACAAAAACCATTCCAGATTTAAAATTTTGGATTTCAAGATTTAAATTTTTAAGAAGAACTAAGAGGGCATATGCAAATTCAAGATGAAGGATTCTCGTCTGCGAAATCCTCTAGTGAAACATATTCCACTATAAACTGGTACAACAGTGGGATATTTTGCCGGTCTTTTTGGTGCAGTTTTCTTGACCTTGTTTAAAAGGACAATAACGACGTCTGAAAATAAAGATAGAGAATTTTGATCTTTGACAACCCATAATGGAATTTAATAAGAAATAAATTCGTAAAACATTCTGAATCCTTGGGCGGCCATTTTAGTGTAAATTTTTGAACAAAGGACGAAAAGGTCCCTTTAAACTTTGAAATAGAGCATTTGAATCTTCCACGAAAATAATCCCTGTCAAATTTCAGTGCAGACATGTTATCACAAGAATTCGCTCAATTCAATATTTATACTCGATTTTGTAAATTTTTTTTCGGTCAGTATCGGATAAGAAAATTCAAACTAGCCACACCCATAAACACAGCGGTCTAAATTTTTGGGGTTTGACTATAATCACCTAGTGTGATCATTTGGCGCAGGAATCATCCACCCCCTTGCAAATCCTTCAGTTTTATTATCAAAATACGTGCTCTGTGAAAAATGTGTTTTGCAAGTTACGTCCATTTTATGGTCGTCATAATCGACCCACCGCCATCGTGACCAAATTTCGCACCAGTTTCACTCTATTAGACATCAATCCACCAACCCGTATCCGTGGAGTGGGCACCGAGGAGAATATTACTGTTGTATCGTCCATTGTTAACGAAGATCGTGATATGTCAATCCGACGTCGATCGCAGCAATTGGGTTTGTTTTATTCGACCACCTGGAAGATTTTACGTAAGGACCTCGGTCCAAAGTCATACAGAACACAGTCGGTGGAGGAAAGCTGAAGCCGGGCGACCCGCCACAACGTCGTCTTTTCGGTGAATGGACCTGGAAGAAGATTACATTTTTTTACACGAAAATTGCCTTCAGTCACGAGGCTAATTTATGGCTCAATGGGTACGCCAATAAACAGAATTGCCGAATTTGGTCCGAAGAGCTGATAAATTCACCTTTTGGTGAGTACTTCTTTTTTGTTTGGTACTTTTTCAAATACGATGATGGCGCCAACGACAAAAACTGTGTACTAAAGTAGGCACTTAACATTTCTTTTTACTCGAATGCCAACACACAAAACGAGTGAAGCGCGTAACGTCAGTCTGCTCTCTCTCTCTCTTACTCTCTTTTTTGAATATTTCAATACACGAGCAGATTTTTTGATGATGTTATTGGAACAAATTTCCTTAGCGTACATTGCGGAATGGGGGCTAAATGAAAACAAGTAAACAACTTTTTTTAACACTATTATGCTACAACCCAGTATTATCAACTATATTGGGCACTTTTGCTTTGGTTTGTGTCTAGACCAGTCATGCTATTGCCCCAGGGGCCGAACGCGATCGGCTTTTTACACGTACACAACACGACTGTTAACTAAACTCTGTGCAAAGAGCGTCAAAACTATAATTTTCATTCAGTTGTATGGTAGCTTTCAATAAAGCAGGTCGGTGTCGCTATGAGTTTGTAAAAACAAAACACATTGATTTTGTATGCCAGCTCTCGAGCTTTAATGAGAAAACAAAATATTTTCAGTACACTTGGAATATTTTTCGCTTATTGTGGAAAGTAGAGTGGGAAAAACTTTTTCTGTTTTTGTAATTTTTATATTTTAAATATCGCACCCGTTCAACAATACTGTATTAACTCAAAAACTTCAAAGTGTTCAGGAGAGACAAAAAACTGTTTTCTTAATGCTTAAGGAATTTTCCGTTAACAAAAGTTAGGCAATATTTAGAAACCCCATCAATTATTGTATTGCACCACATAACCTTTTTATTTGTTTATTGTTTGCAGATAGTGTTATGTATTGTTTTTTGCCAACAAGATAAAATAAAAAAATTTTGAGTTAATACAGTATTGTTGAACAGGTGCGATATGTAATTTGAATATATACATATATGTTAGGGCGGGTTAATTTTTTTTTTGATGAAGCGTATAGCAAAAACGTAATTTATAGGTGATTTTGAGAAATTTTGCTCAAGAGACCATGGCTCTAAGTCGGATTTGGAGCCCCCCAAAATTTCAAAATAGATATTTTTCCATATATATGTACATAGAATAATTTAATTAAATTCATCATAAAATCGGATAGAATTATTTTAGATTTCTCAATGTGGGCTTGTTTGAAAGGTATTTTTATCAACTTTCAGAATCTGTATACCAATATTTTTATTTTTAGTAGAGATATTAGGAATTTTTTGTCGACAAATAGCCTAAAATTAACTTTTAACTAATAAATTCTGAATTTTCTTCGATTTTTTTCGAGATTTCCAGATTATGAAAGTTCAGATAATTTCCAACAACTTTTATTTTCGAATTTTTTGTTTTCGAACTCCTTTTTGTAGGAAATCGATCTGAAAAAATCAACATTGACATTGACGACTTATTCTACAGGTATCAACACAGATTCTGAAAGGTGATAAAAATACCTTTTGGGGGGCTCCAAATCCGACTTAGAGCTATGGTCTCTTGAGCAAAATTTCTCAGAATCACCTATAGATTACGTTTTTTGCTATACGCTTCATCAAAAAAAATCGTTCCATAAAATTTGACCCGCCCTAATATATGTATTGTCATTTAAATATGTATGTATGTATATTCGAAAAATGTTTGAAGAAAATAATTATTTGTGAAGATAATTTAATTATTTTCTTCAACTGATTTAACTTAAACTGCAAATCAAAAAATTTACTCCTGCTTGCGTTAAATTTTTATGTAATAGGAACTCATTTGTGTTTATATAAAAATATTACACATATGTATGTAGCACGAAATTTCTCCCAGTGCACTCAAAATACACTAACCAATACACACACATTTTTAAGCTGGATCTCTTTATGATGGACCCTGATGTAGTCTAACATATGTTAGAAAATTTCTTGTTTAATGGAAAGTTTTTCTTGAGATAAGTGCCTTTCTGAAAATAAGTAAATTTTTTCTAAAAAAATAATAATAATAATAAATAATAAAACTAAAAAATAACTTCGTTAAAAAGTATCTGTTCTTAAAAAAAGTATTACTTTGTAAAAAAATTCATACTCTTATCGTTTTTTCTTACAGAAAGTACTTCTTCTTAAAAAGAGTACCTTTTCTTAAAAAAACCATTAGCTTTTAATAAAAGAAGTACTTCTCTTTAAAAAAGGACCTTTTCGGGAAAATATAATACATATTCTTACACAAAGGACCTAAAAATATAATTTTCTAAAAGGAAAAACATTCTATAAAAAATATTTTTCTTAAAAAAGTTTGTCATTTTACAAAAAGTATCTTTTCTTAAAGACCCATTTAAATTATCGTATTTTTAATGGCCACCTTAAGCGTGTTGGAACAAACCAGTACATAATATGTGATGTTCCACAGGAAAATTTCCCTTATCTTCCCAAACCAAATTTTGCAGGAGGACTAAAAATAGACGTTTAGGTTAATGTTTTCGGTTTTCAGGTTTTGGTTGGTAACACTGCCCAGACTAGTTCCGAACATTTTACAATCGATTTAAAGTCGATTATTATATTGGAACTATCAAAACAAGAGATTTTCCCCAACCTCTACCAACTTCACGAATCGAAAGGGGAATCTTTGAACCTTATAATCTCAAAACTTGAGATTATCATACTAGAGTTTCAAGGTGCTATAACTAATCTAATTTTTGAAATTTGTTGGCTATTGAGGTGTCTTTTTATTCAGAATAATGTGTAATTTTAGGAAGTCTAAAAAATGGATTTTGATTTTGGGAAGCTAAGGCCCCTTTTCGTATGGAACATCACATATACATACATATAGCGGAATAAACTTCGGCCCAACGGGGTGTCCCATGACACCTCATGTGATTTTTTGTAAAATTACATAAAGTGTGTAAAAGGAATGAAACAATTAAGATATGACGCTAGAGAGAATTTCGTAAATCGTGTCTACTTTTATGTTCTCTTTCACGAGGATTGCCAAATTGGGCACAACTTCTGGTCGTCTACTTCTTGATCGTCTATGCCAACGTTGCGGTCAATTGAGAAATGTAATGTTCATTCTGGAGTTTTTTTGCTCAAAGAGAAAGAATTGGACTTGATCAACTTGAGGTTTGAATAGGGCGGTGCCACGTGCCACATTGCACGCGATACTATGAACCAACTGAGAGGCGAGTTTGGTGAGCAATTAATCTCATGCTGTAGCGCCGCCTCGATTGTGCGATTTGACTCCATTAGACTACACCATAGAGTAAATCTTACTAGAGAGAATATTTGCGACATCTGACGTTTCCTTTAACACTCTTCGTGGTGCGGTCGGTGTAATAGAGAGATGTTTGCGAAAAGTGACATACACCAGGTGGAATTACAATAACTTCTATCTTTAATTTTTCATGTCTTTTTGGTGAAAAACTGTGAAATTTAAATGTGTTTTAAAACTTTTTTATTGACTGTTACTGTTAGCATGCATTTATTGTTGTAATTAACACAATATCTTTAACACACAAAACGAAATACCGTTGTTGATATTTTGTTAGTTGTTTCGAACCATTGCCTCTATCTGGTATTAGTAAAGCAATTCTTTTCAACATCGAATGTAAATATCACACCAGGCCAAATGTCATAACTTTGGTGAGAGAACTATTAGGTCTACTAGAAGTATTAGTCTATGGACTACAATGTTGTAGTCGAAACATTTATCAGCGTTCAAGTAAATAATGTCGGTGAAAGTCAAGCATACTAAGTTGAACGGTATCCCTGAAATGTGTGTGTCACGTCAAATTTAAAAAAAATTGATTTTTACCACTTCTCAGATTTTTCCTGCACTTTTTCAGCATAACGTGAAGGGACTCGGATTTTTTCACTGGCAACATTTAGCAGAATTGTAGCCACGGTAAAGGTGAACAACTTTTGTGAACATCTTAATACAATCTGAACGTGTCTAGGCACCCTAAATAGCTCACAAAACCACTTTGTATTTTGGAAATGGGGATTTATATATGTATGTATATATCATCATTACTCGAAAACGACGCGTCCGATTTAGTCCGAATAAATTTAGAAAAGTTTTGAATACCTTTAATCTATTTCTATACTATTTCTCAACGTAATCAACATTTTCGCAGTTACAAAAAAAAGGGCGGTGAAAAAAAATATTTTTTTGCTTACAAAATTACAATTTTTTATTATTAAAAAAAGATGAAACATAAGAAACGGCAAAAAGTGTAAAATTTTATTACTTTATCCTAAACTCACATGACCTGTGAACAAAATAAGACATGGATCATAAAAATCGATGGACGCATTTCGCTCTTATCCTCAATTTAGTGAAGGTATCTCATTTTGTCAAGAATTGTAATACTCATCATTTGAACCTTCTATAGGGACAAGTCGACCACTATTGCGGCCTTGGAAGATAACATTACATCCAAACACGTGCCATTGGTCAGATCCCGGCTGAAATGTTGGAACAAGTGTTCCAAAATTGGACTCTCTGAATGGATAACGTGAAGCGTAGCTGTGGGTAACATTTGCTGGAAATATTAATTTTTAATACATTCGCGGATCATCCGGCATAAGCAACATGGTGGCACGGGACGGTAAGAATCATTCCTAGGAAGTTCATATGTTCTAGAAAGGTGTTTTCTACCTATGGACCTGAACAGGGGGAAAAAGGTAAAAAAATCGAATGTTTTAAAGTTTTTAGCAATTTTGACCTTGAATAAAGTTTTTTTGATTTTATATGTTGGCAAGTTTTATTCTCTATGACAAGGGCTACAACTTTCCCTCAGAGAGTAAATGAAAATTCCGACCGAATTGCAAGATATGAGCCTGACAAAATGATCACTTTTTTGCAAAAATTACACCGAGGCCCCAAATCTTTCGGGGCCCATAACAAAAAAAGTCCATGACTTTGGGCAAAACTGGGAGACATGAGTCTTTTTTTTTTGGTCTTTTATCACGTAGTGATGTCCGTATATGGTTATATTTCCATGAAAGTGTTATTGATTTATCGACCCAAATAAATATTTCATTCACTTGTACACATTTCCTGTGGTTTCTTCAATTTTCAAACAACAAATAGCAGAAAAAAACACCCAGTTTGTAAACGCCGTACGCAGTATTTATTTCCCTCTATCCAATGCCCGGTATGATTGTCCCCCATAAATTCCACATTCATGCCCACAAATGTTCGTATAATAAAACTGTGGCAACGCCGATATCACACAAACCCATGTACATCACTCTGTCGTTATAACATAAAAAAAACCAACAACAAAATACAAACAATGAACCAAAAACAAAACTATATGGTTTGATGAGAGGTGACGGTGTATATGAAATGAGAGCAGCTGTCATTACCAGTATTACTCTGTTGTTTTATAGGTCGTTGGCAACGAACAATTATAGCCAACTCAGCGGTTAGACAGCAAATGAACGCACACATGTTGTTTGATGTGGTTGGATGCGAACACAAACCTTTTCGGGGGTTGTAAGATACATGTTGTCCACCAGACTTGTGTGGTGTTGCATTCAACCTGCGCACATGAGTGAAACGACATGTCTTATGTTGGCCATTAATTGTATGATGGCCGCAGTTGAACATGATGTTAGCTATCAGCTGTTTTTAGGTTGGGTTTGTTGCTGTGGTGGAACCTGATGTTATGCTTTGTTTTGTTTTGTTTGATTCGGCATTGTGGCCCTCACTCGCGTGTTTGTTGGATGCGTTGTTGTTGATGGAGCTAAGTTTTTGTTCACTTCTTCATGGCACGTTTTAAATTAAATGATTCAATAACAAAATCATAATATTGACTCTGCCATAAGTAACTGGTAACGCTTTGTTGCTCTCACTTCGAACAGTTAGTGTTGTTGTGCTCTTTCTCTTGCGACATTTACCACTTTTACGCTCTGGCATGCAGGGACGACAAACTTGTGTACTTTTTTGTACATTGAAATCGGATTTGTATGGTTTATAAAGAGTTGTGCCCTAGGAAATGAAAGATAGTGAAATTGTTAACCCAAAAGATTAGAATGGACATTTTCTGGGAGTGATTTAAAATGTAGACTAAATTGATTATAAATATTTACCACCGTTTTAATTCCCTTAAGAGTTTATTAACCTTTACAAAATTTACACAAATGTTATCTTTCGGGACTGCTGGGACTATACATTCGATCCAAATTTGTATAGCCCGTGAAAATCACCTATTGGGATTACATGACCCACTTTATGCTCTAGGATATGGAAAAATTAGGATATACGAAATTTAACAGCTTCGCTCAATCTGACAAGAATTTAGTGGGTTGCGGAATAAACGTCTGCCCGAAAGGACTCAAGGACATTTAACTTCGAAACTTCAATCTTAGAATCTGCTTTTATAGACCTTTATGTAATAAGTTCAGGGAGTCGATGAAACAACAAACAACAAAATGGACGAAAAACGATTTAAATTCGAAATAAAATTTGCGATCGAAAAATTGGATTTCTGAGATTGGAGTGTTATTAGCTTAACATTTTGTCCTCAGTCACAGGTTTAGTAAATACGAGGGCGGATCGATAAGTCCGTGACTTTTTGAATGAAACACAGTTTTCTTGGCAAAAAAAAAAAAACATTTTTCAACATAATCTCCTTTTAGCTCACTCAATACACTTAGTCCAACGTTTCTCCAATTTTTGTATCCCTTCCAAAAATAGGATTTTCCGAGGTCCATAAAATAGGCATTTGTTTGTTCATTAATTTCATCGTTGGAGCTAAATCTCTTTCCACCGAACCATTTCTTTAGGTTTGGAAATAGGAAATAGTCACCGGGGGCTAAATCCGGAGAATATGGCGGATGATGTATCAATTCGTAGCCCAATTCATGGAATTTTTTCATTGAGACTACACACGTGTGCACCCATACGTTTATTGTCAATTGAGACCAAACGCGGCACCCATCTTGCAGACAGTTTGCTTAAACCCAACTGATCATTTAAAATCAACCCAACTGATCATTTAAAATCAACAATCTCACGCAACCAAAAAGGATGTACAAGTAGAGAAGAAAAAATTGGCGCAATTTGGCAACCCTAGTAGAATAGAACCAAAAAAGTCGCCGCGATTCACTCAAACACATTTCTTTCCCCCGTCATAACTTGATTATTTAATACGTTTTACATACTTTATGTAATTTTATTTAAATATGGTTGGAATTTCTATAGTTAGATACAATAACATCATCAGAAAACTGCTCGTGTATTGAAATATTCAACGAAGAGAGTAAGAGAGAGAGATCAGAGAAACGACACGCTTCACTCGTTTTCTTTGTTGGCATTCCACTCCATGAGTAAATTTTCTTCTCTATACCATAGTGGCTTTACGCCAAAACCATATCGTAGATTTTTTTTCTACATTTTCGGGTATATTGACCTCAATTGGCCGTTCAGAACGTTCAGCGTTATTTGTACTTGTGCGACCACAACGAAAGGCAGTAAACAAATTTTTTTTCCATTGAAATCGATGGTGCAGAATCCCCATAGTATTTATCAAGCTTTTTATTGGCTTGATTGACGGTTTTTTTTCGCAAAAAATAATGTTTAGTGAGTAGTCGAAATTTACTTTTTTCCATTTTTAAAAAAATGCACGACGTTGTATGTTTTGAACAGCTGTTAAACGCAAAGCAAATGACGGAACTTGCTCAAAATTTGATAGTAGTCTACTAACAGGTGGTACTTGATGGAAGCAGTGTTTTATTTCATAAAACTACGAGGGAAGTTCGAAACATCACGGACTTATTGATCCGCCCTCCTATTATAATTATTTTTTTTTCATATTTTCAATATTTTTTAAAATAAATCTAATATTTAACCTGATCCTAAGAGATTTGAAGCAAATTCTCTTGGTGATACCACCGTGTCACAAAAATCAAATTTCGTTGCTCCTAAGAACGAAACCATAAAGTTACGAGGGTGGTGAAAAACTAGTCGACCTAACAAAGAAGACACAACAAGTTTGGGAAACATTTTCTTTATTTTCGTACATTAGGCGTGTTTTCGTTACAAGCTAGCGATTAGCGCTTTCTTGTTTGTAACCAAAACGCCAAACTAGCGATAATTTATTATAATCTATATATCGCTTATTTGCCGGAATGTTGTATTAACTCAAAAAACATAGTTTCGAGTAAATCGACTTTGAAAGTTTTATTTTGTATATGAATGTACACAAAATGCTAACTTCCAAATGCTCTCCTAACGAATTTAACACAGATTTAGATATAGGAATTAATCCATCTGAAAGAACTCGGTCAGGAGAATATTTTATAGTACTTAGTCCAAAAATGAAGAATTTTGAGTTAATACAACATTCCGGCAAATGAGCGATATATAAAATACAATGTTTGTATGTTTGTCCTCTATAGACTCTAAAACTATCCAACCGATTTGGCCCAAACCGGTTTCATTTGAAAGGTTATAGTCCAAATTAGGTTTTCGGCTATATATCTTTTTGATATTTCAAGTGGGCGTGGGCCCTCCCACATAAATTGAATAACATCATATATCTTGACTATTGTGATAGCAAGAGTTTTGAAACATTGCAGTATCGCATATGTTACTGATTTGAATAATCAGGAAAAAAATGGGCTGGATCGGACCAGTGGGAGTGGCAGCTCCCATACAAAGTAAATATTTAATATCATATATCTACAGTTCTATAATAGCCAGAGTCTTAGAAATTTGTACACGTTGATTATTTGTTAATGTGAATAGTCATGGGAAAAATGGGCGTGATCGGACCAACAATTACAAATATTAATGGCCGAACTGAAAATGAGCGGAATGGGATAAATGGGCGTGGTACCAAAAGCAAAAAAAAAAATAAGCATTAAAATAAATTACCACATTCAAGACTTTTTGCGAGGTTATTTAATAATGTTGTTCAAAGATAAGGAGAAGGGCGACCGGTCATAACGCCCAAATTTTTTTTGGGCCTTATGACCGCTCTGAGGGTTTAAAAAGAATCAAAAAATGGTCATAACACCCAAAGCGGTCACAAGGCATAGAACCAAATTGTGCGTTATGACCATTTTTTGATTCTTTTTAAATTATAAGGAGTAGTAATTCAATATTTATTATTGATATTTTGGAAATATGGTACAAGACCTATAAGCATCCAACTTACATATGTCAAACCCGTTAATTATTGTGTCCGCCGGAAGGATTAGTAAGTCTAATATCATTTTAAATATTCGCTTTACGTCCGTGGTTGATTTTACGGCTCACGCTAATTCACTCATCTTTGCCAATTTCCGTCTCAGTGGCTGGCAGTAATGAAACCAGCATCCCTTCAGGTGCATTTTTGGAAAAACTTTTAAAATAGAATTTCGAAGCGCTTTTTCGAAGTCGCTAGTAAAAGTCGTAGGCTTAAGTTGAAAAATGTTGACATTAATAAACTGCAGAATGTGTTCATATGCCTTTTGAGATTTATTGGACATTAAGACAAATGCGAAAGGGAAACCCTAAATACACAAAAATTGTCGTTACTATTCCAAAGTGAATAGGGAATGCAATTTGGAAATGGAAGAAATTATGGAGCTGGTGATGATTAGAATTTCCAAAGTGAATGGGGAATGCAATTTGGAATAGGAAGAAATTATGGAGCTGGTGATGAGGAGAATTTAAAAAAAAATCGCGGGATTCATAAGGCCTAAAACCAAATTGGTCGTTATGGCCATTCGGCGTTATGACCGGTCGCCAAGGAGAAGAGTATAAACATTTACAGGAATGCGTTAGAGCAAGACGATTATATATATTTCCGGTTGAAACAGGCAGAAAGTTGCCAGATTCAAAAAATCAGAAAAATTCTGTTGAATTTCGTTATTTTGAGTCAAAGACAAGAAGAAGAATATACACATATTCAAGAATAACTACAAACCATGCGTTAGAGCGAGACGATTATATATATTATAATAATAATAATTTAGCAAGTTTGGCGTTTTGGTTACTAGCAACGAAGCGATACTCTCTTGCTTGTAACGAAAACACGCCTACTGTCTTGTCCTTAGGTGGAAATTGTGTCACACGGTGTAATAGTCTTAAACTTCAGTTACACCTACCAAGATTATCGAATTTCGGGATTATAAATGTCAAACTCCATAAGAAAAAAAAACGTCGATAATCCCGAAAATGCGATAATCTTGGTAGGTGTAAATGCTGCTTTAGGGCCATATTATGTGTGTGAAGATAAATTCCGAATTTAACTATCCAAGACACAAACCACTTCGTTTACAGAATTCTGTTGTTGAGTTGGCAGGTCAATGTTAATGTATTAAATACAATGAGTAGGTACAAAACCCCGATTTTTGGACGATGTGTGACCAAAAGGCAAATTTACAAAATTAAAAGAAAACAGTAAGTATTTTATGAATAAATGTAATACACAACTACATACTTACATTACATACATTTATCTGTAAGGTAACATTAAATTGCAGCTTACGGCCTTTCGTACCTTTCCGCTTGATTAGACACAAATTTAAGGCATTTAGTACAAAATCCGGTTTGCCCTATCTACTCTCGCAAATGATATGCTCCTTCCTCTCTTTGCTTTCTTTGAGGTTTTTTGGGGAATTTTGCTTTCGCATTAAAATCATCGGAAGTTAAATACATTTTACATTCCTGACTTATGTTACATTTCATCTCTCTACCAACTCTCACCACAGGCAACCTGTCATTTACTCTCTATCTCTCTCTATGTCTCTTTCTTCATTTTATTCACCATTTATCACTCACTCAGTGAATGATAATTCCCCAAACCCCCCTGCCCCTTTCACAAAAATGTTCATCACAATTTCATTCAATGTACTCACTACTACTCTCTCTGTATTTCTTTATTTGGGTAGTTGTAGTTGTTGTTGTTGTTTTTGGTAATATGTTAAGGATTTACATTATTGTGTGTTATGCTTCTGTGTATACAATTTACCATTTAATTTTGTTTGTTGTTGTCGCTGTCGTTATTGCTGTTGCCTGTCGTATCATCTCTTTGGTGAATGCTTTGTATTATACATAGGTATGTATGGATGAGTGTGTGTGTGCGTGTGTATTTGAGAGTGTTTTTAGCGGATGATATTTTTGTGTTTTTTTATTTTGTCGGGGGAGTTGTGGGGGCTGCTGCTTCTGCTGTCATCATTGTATTGTTCCTGTCTCCATATGCTCAAATGCCTGCCCAAGTGTTGTTAAACTTGAAGTTGGTTGTTGGAGTGAGAAATTTATATAACGGGTTTTTCAATAAGAGCGCTACAAAAGTTTTTTTTAAATAAAACAAAACCGGTTTTAGATACCAATGAAATTCTTGATTCCTGTGAAAGCACGTTCGATGCCATTATGTATGGAACTCGATTTCTTTTGCATGGCCACCACGGGCACGCTTGCAGAAGTCCAGACGCTGAACCCAATTTTCGACGGTTTTCAAGCACAAATCGGCCGATACTGCTGCAATTTCACGTTCGATATTCGTACGAAGTTCATCAATCGTCGCTGGCTTGTTGGAAGAGACCATAGACTTGACGTAGCCCCACAGAAAATAATCTAACGGCGTCAAATCGCACGACCGAGGCGGCCAATCGACTGGGTCATTTCGTGAGATAACACGTTCACCAAACTTGGTTTCCAATAAATTGATTGTGGCATTCGCTGTGTGGCTTGTGGCGCCGTCCTGTTGGAACCACATGTCCTCCAAGTCCATATTATCCAATTGGGGCCAAAAATATTCGGTTATCATTGAACGGTAGCGATTCGCATTCACAGTAATGTGCCGGTCTTGATCATCACGGAAGAAGTACGGCCCAATGATGCCGCCGGCCCATAAACCGCACCAAACCGTAATTTTTTCGGGATGCAATGATGACTCATGGATTACGTGTGGATTTCTGTCTGACCAATAACGAATATTTTGCTTATTGACGAAGCCATTCAGCCAGAAATTATGTCTACCATAAATTGGACGTAGCGCTCTTAAAGTTGAGGCCACTGACTCCAAATTTCGGTAGTAAATTTTAATTATTTCGACTCGTTGTTGGCTCGTATATCTTTCCATGATGAAATGGCAAACCTTACTGAAGGGAAATGTCAAAAGAGCGGGAAATAATATGGCGTCGTTTGCTGTCCCTATCGATTTACTTTTGTAGCGTCTCTGTTGAAAAACCCTTTAGTAGATTCTAAATACAAACATACATACACACACATAAGTATGAATGTACAGAAATACATACATATGTACATACGATACACATAAACGTCGATGACATTGTTGTTCTTGTTGTGAATGATGATTAGGTTTGATTTTCGGTTGTTTTTGTGATTTTAATTTAGAATGATTTATATTATATTTAGTTACATACTTAGTTGTTTTTGTTAATTTTCACATTTACTTATAGAGACATTTGTGAGTTGTTCCAAGTAGTGACGTCCTGCGTGAGTGACTGCTTTATTATTTCAACCGAATAAAAATAGAAAAATATTTGCTGACAAATAATTTTATTGTAAGTGATATTTTAGGAACAAAGAGGGAAGGGTGCAATAAACGGTCAAGCCCGACTATGGGATAAGCTCAGAGTTCATATTTTCCACCACATGTGTGTAACCCATACACATCGCAGGGTATGGGGAACTACCCGTTACACATGGGGAATGAGTAAGCGGCCTTTACGCATTATCCACGGCGATAGGTAATGGATTACCCAGGGCAACCCATCCCCATTTTTGATCGACAATATGAAAAAATTGGAAAAAAATTTTTATATCTCGGAAACAGAGCGTCCAATCGAAAAAATAAAAAAAAATTCGGATTTCAAATTGTTTTGGCCGTCGCACAATTGCGCCCGTAGAGCAAACGAGGTTGCAAAATCAAAATTAGCATGTGCGCCTACGAAATTTTAAATAAACCCCTCTTATTGGAAACTTTTCAACGACCTCAATAATGATACTCTTAATAATAGCAGATTTTTAGTTTAGAAGACATAACCGTTCAAAGTTGACCGATTTTCGGTTTTCAAAAAATACACCATTTTTAGTTAATTTGGTGGGATTTCAGGTGCAATATCACGAAAACTAGGTAACGAATCATCTTTTTTATCAATTGAAGGATGTATTTATTAAATGTATAATAATATAAATAAAAATAAATGTATAATTTATGTTTCTCTAGACAAATCACTATTTAAAATCTATCCCTTTTTTCACTATTTTTCAACTTTGACGGGAAATAAAAAAAATTTATATTTTTTTACCTCTGCCATATTTTCAAAATATCGCACCTGTTCAGCTAAAGTGTAACAACTCAAAATAATTTCCAAATTTTCGTTTTTTGCAAGAAAACAATATACAGTGGTCATTTCTACCCACTGTAAAAATCGTCCTTTGTTTTGTCTCGTCTTTCGTCAAAAAATACCGTTAGGACTCTCTCTTTGTTTTCAGAATGACTTCTTTAGACTCAACTAAAGAGTTGCATTTTTAGTTGTCTCCAAGTGTTTAAGCAAATCGGTTCGTTGGTTTATCATATAAAGAGTAATATTTTTAGTTTTTCCCTTTTTACAATTTACAACGGTTATTAATTCCAGTGAGAATTTTCAGTTAAACAGGGACAACTCAAAATAATACCACTATGTAAATATATAAAAAATTTTCAGGAAAGAGTAATAACTCAAAAACTTGTTATTTTTCTACAACTACTAAACAAATAAAACTGTAAACAACGGTTATATAATTTTTAATGATAATTTCTTGCAATAACATATTTTTTCTTGTAATATAATGGTCCGCCAACTAACTTTTTTTTTCAACTAGTGCTTATTTCGTGAATGGTAACACTTAGCTCATGTCTGATTTGACAGATAATTAGTTTTATCCTTCCGCTGAACGAATATGGTCGTGTATACGCTTGAACAACGCTGGGAAATATTGCGACATTACTTTGAAAATCATGATAATGTTGCAGAATGTGTGCGAAAATTGCATTATAAGCCGCAAAATGTGAATTATCAGCCGCAGAGCTGATGTCGTTTGGCCACCTCGGAGCTGCGATTTGACACCGTTGGACTATTATTTGTGGGGTGCCCTCAAAGATAAGTGTTACGCCGACAAGCCAGAGACAATCGTGAAGCCATTGGTGAAATACAGTTGCATACAATCGATAATGTGCTTAAAAATTGGACCGATCGTGTAGGCTACTGCATGGCCAGCAGAGGCAGACATTTGAATGAAATTATTTTCCATTATTAACCGGAAGGATTGTACTTTCAAATAAAAAAAGAAATTTGAGAAAATATTCAGTAGTTTTTTTTATAGCATTTAAAAAAAAAAGTTATTTGGCGGACCCGTTATCATTAATATTAACGGAAACAGTTTTTCGTCTCTACTGAAACTGTTCAAATTTTGAGTTGTTACACTTTAGCTGAATAGGTGCGATATATTCTTTGATTATTCCTTTACATAATTCAAAAGGTTTTATCTGCCCGTACATCCCCGTTTGGCTTCTACAGGTAAAAAAGGTAAAAAAGACATGGTTGCAGAAATTGTATGGCGTGCAACCCTTACCTATTTTGACGGACAGTTACGTTGATCTAATAGTTTGAAAATTGCATTTTAAGTCGGCTGTCTACCTGAAAGCCTGCTCCCAATATTCTGTTACAGACACAGGATGCACAAAAAACTATTCATTGAAATTAGCAGGTACGCACCTCACTTAAAAATTACTTTGACATACAAAGGGTTAGGAACAATATTGACTTATGGTCCCTACAAGTAGGCACAAATCTTATTTGTACACGTGCATAATATCAAAATTGCACAATTCAGCCTAAATCCATATGTATGCAGGTAACGGATACATTTGTACGCATGGTAGCATAAGCCTATATATTGCAAAATAAGCATAATGCCTGCATTAGTTTACGACTGAAATTTGGCGCAAAAAGTACTGAAAACATGGCGTTGAACAATTTAAAATTATTTGAACTGTTTAGAAAGTCAACCACACCAACGTTTTTCGCGGAAGCTGCTTAGAAGAACTCGAGATATTGAGAGAAGCAAAAGTATAACAAATAATCTTTGTATGGTATATGGAAAAATTAAAGCGAAATGCGTGAAATGCAAGCGAACCATTCACAACTTCAACGCCAAATACGAGGACTGGCTTAATGAAGACACCATCCTGGATATATATGCAGTAGATAAACCCACCACATCAACCAGAGGAGCAAAAGGAAGGCCAAAAGTATGGAGGAGTGTTCAAGTTTCGCAAGAAAGAGGAAACTTGCCGATGCAGCCAATGACTTGACCACGAAGCATTTATCTATTGAATATACAAAGGATAGTGAAAGAGTTAGGTCGCAGATTACAAAATCTGTTGCTGATGCAAGCCCACTGCGACTAAAACGGATTAAGGAAAGCATTCCCACGCCCACAAACGCACACATTAAAAAGTATGGTTCCGAAGAAGCCTTGGCCCTGTTTTTGTACTTAGAACTTTCCAAAGAGAAATATGAGAAACTACGGGCATCTTTAATGCGACACGGGGCTGACGTTTTACCCGGATACAACCATATTACGCAAGCCACAATACCACGACCACTGCATACGGAGTTTACGGAAGTACTCTGCGAAAGCCAAACTGCAGGATCTTATGGGCCATACAGCAAAACGCTTGTTGGAGAGTCTTCCAGAAAATGAGGTGGAAATTCTTCCTGAGAAACTGACATTGATCAGCAAATGGGGCTGCCATGGATCATCCGGACAAAGCGTTTATAAGCAACAGATATGTATCTTCCGATGACGCCCCAACATCTGATGGAAATATGTTTATGGCATCTGTTGTTCATTTGCGGCTAAAATCTGATGTTTCCCTACGCTGGGAAAGTCCACGACCGTCATCAGTGCATTATTGCCGACCAATAATGTTTCGGTTTGCAAAGGAATCGGCAGAACTCATAAGGAATACGATGAAGGACATTGAAGAACAAATAAGCAAGATTAAGCCTACAAAGCTGCAAATTGGAGAAGGAAAATATATTGAGTGTAGTTACGAGTTCCACCTGACCATGGTTGACGGAAAAGTCGTAAACGAACTGACAGGAACAACCTCAACATTGTCATGCCCGATTTGCAAAAAGAGTCAGAAGAACTTGGGTAATTTAAACGATTCTACAAATGAGGAGAATTACGAATATGGAATGTCATCATTGCACGCAAGGATATGGTGTATGGAGTTCTTGCTAAAACTGGTGTATCCCCTACCACAACAAAATGAAAACAACGATGAAAATACATCAATTAAGGATAAGGAAAAGATCAGAAAGAAGCAAATACAGTAGACTGTCCCAAGTGCGGATACGGTAACTCAACCGATGGAAACACTTCTAGGAGATTTTTTGAAAATGATGAGTCAGTATCTAGAATCACTGGAATTGACAATCAAATCGTGAAAAGATTGGGAACGATCTTGAATGTTTTAAACTGCAAAGAAAGTGTTAATTCTACAAAATATGGAGAATATGCATCGAAAACTGCATCTCTTTTAGCAGAAATGTATCCACAGAAGAAGTTGATCCCAAAGATATAATTGAGTACCAGTATTTGCCAATTGGAGAGCTTTCTGAAGAAGCACAGGAGTTTCTTACCAAATTTTATAAAAAATATAGATTGCAGAACACATTCAAAGCATCAAGGGTAAAGCAAAATGAGGACCTCTTCAACATGTTGGCAGCATCTTCCGATCCACTTATTTCTTCCCTGCGGCATGTGAAGTCACGAATAGAGTTAGAAAATAATTATACTTTAGAAATGATTAGACTTTTGGATATACATTCTGTTACGAATTGTGATGAATATTTTACAGAAAATTTAAAAAAAATTATTTTAAAAAAATTAATTTTTTTTAATTTGTTGGGTAAAAATTTAAAACATAAAACCCTAAAAAAAAAATAAAAACAATCTAAAAATGTTAAAAATAATTTCTTTTACTTACCATAAAATTGATTTTTCTACAAATTTTAACTTTGATAACCCAGAAGTAAGCACCTGTAAAGCCTAGTACCCTTTCCAAACACTTATTTCACAAGCTGAACAGTTATCTATCATATGCCGTTTAAATTGTTCAATTATCTTATTCCGTTCAAAAGATATGTTTTTTGCAACGAAAAAACTCAAATAGCGCCACTGTGCGTCGGTGGTGCAATTGTTAGTGTGCCCGCCTCTTGTACATGATATCCTGTGTTCGATCCCTGCTCTGACCACCTTCAATTTCTTTCGGAGGCGGTCACCTCGCATAGTGACGGCGACACTATCGACTAATTAGCCATGAAAAGGCTTCGCAAAATACCGTTCGGAACCGGTATAAAACTGTAGGTCCTAATCAGAGACTATAAAAACTAGAGTGAGAAGCTCTCCCTAACCATTTATTTTTTATAAGTGGTTTCCACAAAGTGGTTCAATACAAATCTTGGATAAGCTACATTGTACACCCCGGGATGCGACCTAAGTTCTACGATAGATGTTGAACATGTAGTTGATTCATCTAAGAGGTGGCGATCGTAGTCAAATTAGGCGGGTAAAATTTGATTTTTTTTTATACCTAATTGTGTATTTAGTGAAACATATGGCCAATATTTTATGGTCCATTAAACGGACCAAGACAAATTTCTCTTTACAAATGTCTTACACATTATACTTAGATCCCATTACCCAGAAAACACAGATTGTTTACTTTCTTGCTCATTACAAAATAATTTCTAATTTAACTAGCAGAGACACAAACCGTACACATTTACAGAGTTGTGTTAACGATTTAACAGGCGTCTGTTAATGAGGTAATAAAGAGGTATGCACCAATAAAATCGATTTTCCACCGACTAGATTATTAGGTATACAGGAAAGTTAAAGATTAAACTAATATCATCATATCGTTAATGATTTGTCTTACCAAACCGAAATCATTGCGATGATATGGTGATTATTCTCTCATAAAAGTGTAAGTAACAATTCTTGGTAACAATTCAATTGCAAACTATGACTTCTCCATGAGAATTATTGTATTCACAAAGCGTACTAAAGTGTTGTATTTGTTGTATGTACTATCTTGATACAACAGTTGTCAATATATTGTTGGTATTCTTCAAACAAAAATAAAGGGTGTCTCAGTAACAATGCACTTTTTTCATTTTAGAATAAAAACACGCGTTTTTTGAGATAATTGCGATTTGTTTATTGGATAATAAAGAAGACATGTTCCGATTTAATATGGAATAAAATGTCCCTCCAGTGGCTCCCACGGCTCTGATGACAGGCCACTACTCTTTTCTATTAGATCTCCATGACTTTTTCACAGAGATGTGGCTCTATCTCACCGATGACAAGTTGGATCTCGGATTTGAGCTCTGGAATTATTTCTGGTTTATTCGGATAAATCCGAGATTGCAGAAAACCCAAAAAAAAGTAATCTCACGGCGTTAAATCGCATGATCTTTTTGGCCAGTTGACATCAGAATTTCTTGAGATAATTTGTACTGCAAATCGTTTCTGCAATAAAACGATTGATTCATGCGCGGTGTGGCAGGTGGCGCCGTCCTGCTGAAACCACATGTCGCCTAGATCCATGCTGTCCAGTTAAGGCCACAACAATTCCGTTATCATGTTCCTGTAACGAATGAAGTTCACAGTCACTGCAATTTCGGCCTCATCTTCAAAAAAGTAAGGCCCAATTACGCCACCTGACCAAAGTCCGAACCAGACAGTTGCTCGTTGTGGGTGCATTTGTTTCTCATGGATTGCATGAGGATTTTCTGAGCCCCAAATTCGACAATTTTGTGTATTTCACGAAGCCATTCAGATGCAAATGCCCTTCATCGAAGAAGACGTATTTTTTTTTTGAAAAGTTGGCATAGACTTCACTATGCTCCATTGCCCATGGAACAAATTGCTGGCGCTTTCCAGGGTCTGCTGGTTTGAGCTTCTGACTAAGCTGCATTTTGTGCGCATAAGGTACTCATGGAGGTCTTTTGTCAAAATTAGCTGCGTAGTGCTTCGTGAAATTTGTAGTTGTTTAGAACGATGTCGAATTGATGTTTTCGGGATTTCGGCGACAATTTCGTTTAGATTCTCTCGTTTAACAGACCGACCAGTACGTTGACGCACAGGCGCCTTACTGTCTACAACCTACCCAATTTCTTGCAATTTTTTGACCACTCTTCGAATGGTTGACACATTAGGTGCTCTTTCTCGGCTGAAAATTCTTCGAAGTTTGCGAACGGTCATAACTTTCCAAATTTTTGTAATAAGTTTTTACAACTATAACGCGTTGATCTTTCGTAAAGAGCTCCATTTTTAATAAACGGAATAAAGATATGTGACAGCTGCCAAATTTCAGAGTTGTCACATGCACAAAGCTAAAGGCACTAAATTTAAAAAGTGCAATCGTACTGAGACACTCTCCATTTGGTTCCACATAAGAGAAACGAATTCGAAACAACAATAAAAGACAACTGAGATGTCCCAATTACTCTCAATAAGCTATTCTTTTATATGTATGTAAATGAAGGCGAAGTTCAGAAACAAAATTAATAAAATAAATAAACTGGCAATAATAAAGAAAAAATACAAAAACCGAAACAACTGAATTTGTGGTACTTCTAAAGTACGTGGTGGGTCATAACTTCTATAGTTGTCCATCGATTTTCTTCAGACATAATTTGTTTTCTTCGTTAAGATACAAGCTGTATAACATTTCTAAATTTGTTCTAACTTTTATGACTTTTATTTTATGGAACTGAATTTGTGGTTCATATATATAATGGTTCATAACTTTTATATTTGTCCATCGATTTTCTTCAAATATAATTCGTCTTCTTCGTTAAGATGCAAGCTATATAAAATTTCTAAATTCTTTCTAATTTTTCTGATTTTTTTTGTGGAACTGAATTTGTGGTTCTTGTATATAATCGGTTATAACTTCTATATTTGTCCATCGATTTTCTTCTGACATAATTTGTTTTCTTCGTTAAGATGCAAGTTATCTAACTTTTATAAATTTTTTGTAACTTTTCTGACTTTTTTTATGGAACTGAATTTGTGGTTCTTATATATATTGGTTCATAACTTTTATATTTGTCCATCGATTTTCTTGAGATATAATTCGTCTTTAATATTTCAACATTTTTTATAATTTTTCTGATTTTTTTGTGGAACAGAGTTTGTGGTTCTTATATATAATAGGTCATATCTTCTATATTTGTCCCTCGATTTTTTTCACATACGATTTGTTTTCTTTATTGATATGCAAACTACATGCATGTATGATATTTTGTTCCGCATTTTCCATATTTTTTCCATATTTATTTGATCTGAAAATGAGGCCATATTGGTGATCATCGGATATATCCCCGATACAACCCCGACGAAAAGTAAAATTTAAAAGAAATAATTTTTTGGGGTACTTGGCATTGACATGAAACAGTTTTGCGGAGACAATAGCATTACCTGCTAACTTGTTTACAAATACACGTACGTTTCTCTCATTGCTTTCGTCACTGTCTCTGAGTTTTCAGAGACAGTTAAGTCGGCAAATGATTTGAATAGGGATTTGAACCACCCGTTATTTCGAAGCAAGTGGTCAATTTCACATTTATGAAGTGACAAATTATTTGTTAAAGGTTACATATTTTCGAAATGTGTCGCCTTACCCTTGAAGAAATGAGAACTATTAAAAACGTTCTTCCAAAGTTCTAGCCTTCAACTCAAACTGTAAGAAATCAAGAAACTAAATTCGATAGAAATATAGCGTCATCAATGCAGTGTGGATCAATTTGTAAAGCGAGTTCGTCAATCCGGGTCCTTATTAGACAATGGAACTCGCGTACGTGAACGTCCAGTGCGTTCAGTTATTGCCTATGACGATCAAATTGTGCTCGAATAGCCATCAACAACAACTCGCCACCGTTCGCAGCAATTGAACATTTCTCGCACTTCTTTGCGCAATTAGTTCTCTAGGTTGTCACAACCGAATTGACGTTATTACGACCGAATGTAAACCCGCAACTGAAAGTCGGTTGAAGCAACCTGGTTTCATAATCGATTCGGTTCAACTGAATCTTCAATTATATTCAATCTGATAACTACATTTTCTATAGTTTCGGTTGGAAGTATCGAATTTGGTATCAATTCGGTCGCAATAACCGAATTTAGCTTTAAGTCGGTTGCAGCAAAAAAAATTTGGCATAAATTCGGTAGCTGAAATGGGAATTTTTTTAGAATTGGTCCTTTTTTCAAGAGTAGGTAAATTTGTAAGGGTATTTACGTCGGTGGTGCAATGGTTAGTGTGCGCTCCTCTTGTACATGAGATCCCGGGTTCAAACCCTGATCTGACCACCTTAAAAATTTCTTTCGGCGGCGGTCACCTCGCATAGTGATGGCGACACTATCGAGTATATAGCCATTGAAAAGCTTCTCAATATACCGTTCGGAATCGGTGTATAACTGTAGGTCCCAATCAGTGAGTGAAAACTGGAAAGCGCACAGCTCATTGATTGTGAGAAGTGCTCCCCTGTCCCTTCATGGGATTATTTACTTATCTCAAGAAAAGTTAGTTTGTTTCACAAAAAAGGTACTCTTTAAAGAAAATTTAGTTTTTTTTAGAAAAGGCAATTTGTAGTAAGAAAATGTAGTTTTTTAAGAAAAGGTACTTATTGTTAAAAAAATAATGTTTTTAAGAAAAGGCACTTTTTGTAAGAAAATGTTTTTTTTTTAGCAAAGGTACTTCTTTTAGATAAGGTATTTTTTTAAGAAATGTACTTTTTATAGAATATGAATATTATTTGAATAGAATTTGAGAAAAATTACTTTTTTTTAAGAAAAGGCACTTATTTAAGAAAAGTCTCTTGTTTTAAACTTCTTTCACTTTGGCTGTTCTCAATTTTCTTTTTATTGGGTTCAAAACTACAATATATACTAAATATTGCTTACAGGCTCCACCTAGAAATCTTCCCATTAAACAAGAAATTTCCCAACATGTGTTAGTCTAGACACAAAGCAAAGCAAACGTACCCAATATAGTTGATAATACTGGGTTGTAGCATAAAAGTGTTAAAAAAATGTTTAATTTTTTTACGTTTAGCCCCCATCCTACAACGTGCGAGAAGGAAATTAGTTCCAATAACATAATACATTGTCATTTTTATTGTTGAAATCGGGTAATAAATTCAGCTGTAGGAAATTTTGTCCAAATTAATCCGATTTGGAAGCACTGTCTCAACAGTTTCGTAGTAGGGCAAAGGGTTTTCAACATAAATTATAAAGGGTTTTTCAACAGAGACGCTACAAAAGTAAATCGATAGGGACAGCAAACGACGCCATATTTTTTCCCGCTCTTTTGACATGTCTCTTCAGTAAGGTTTGCCATTTCATCATGGAAAGATATATGAGCCAACAACGAGTCGAAATTATTAAAATTTACTACCAAAATTTGGAGTCAGTGGCCTCAACTTTAAAAGCACTACATCCAATTCAGTGATGAGGCTCATTTCTGGCTGAATAGCTCCGTCCATAAGCAAAATATGCGTTATTGGTCAGACAGAAATCCACACGTAATCCATGAGTCATCATTGCATCCCGAAAAAATTACGGTTTGGTGCGGTTTATGGGCCGGCGGCGTCATTGGGCCGTACTTCTTCCGTGATGATCAAGACCGGCACATTACTGTGAATGCGAATCGCTACCGTTCAATGATAACCGAATATTTTTTGCCCCAATTGGATAATATGGACTTGGAGGAAATGTGGTTCCAACAGGACGGCGCCAAAAGCCACACAGCAAATGCCACAATCAATTTATTGGAATCCAAGTTTGGTGAACGTGTTATCTCACGATTGGCCGCCTCGGTCGTGCGATTTGACGACGTTAGATTATTTCCTGTGGGGCTACGTCAAGTCTATGGTCTAAGCCAACAAGCCAGCGACGATTGATGACCTTCGTACGAATATCGAACGTGAAATTGCAGCAGTATCGGCCGATTTATGCTTGAAAACCGTCAAAAATTGGGTTCAGCGTCTGAACTTCTGCAAGCGTGCCCGTGGTGGCCATGCAAAAGAAATCGAGTTCCATACATAATGGCATCGAACGTACTTTCACAGGAATAAAGAATTTCATTGGTATCTAAAACTCTTGTAGCGCTCTTATTGAAAAACTATATTTGGGTCCAAAACATGGGTAATATGTTCTAAACGCAAAGAAGGGTTTGGCGAACGGTTTTTAAAACCAAAACTCGATTCCAAACAAGCAATTAGATGACCGGTTGCCAGACCCTTTACAATCTTTAAATTATGTTACACATAATTTCAAATAATCGTTACACAAAATGCCTTTTAGTTGTTAGTAAACAGTCTGTGGTTACTCTCTTTTGTAGCGCACAACACCATTCGTTATTGTCCGCCACTTAGAATGGACATCAAATCCGGTTTTTTGTTCCATTGTCATTCATAATACAACGAATACTTGGCGGGTGATGATACTAAGTGATTATAAGCCATTCACATTTGGGAATGAACAAGCGAATTCATTGTATCATTTGGACTTTCATCGATACTCAATTGTGTATTTGTTTCCATCTCATCATTCTGTTACAGATGGCGGAGCAGGAGACTGAGCTAACTGATCGCTTTGTTTGAGGGCTGGTGCTGGCGGGGGCAATTTGAGCCGCGTAGATTTGTGACCTATTATTTGCTCTCATTTTTCCCCATTTGTTTTTTTTTGGGATTGTGTGTTTTTGTTTGGCTTTTGCTTTGACACTTCTGATTAAAGTCGTATTAAATGGATTTCAGTAGGCAATAATTTATTATTTCATATTTATCATTTCATCAGTGACAAATTGCGGGCTTTATGTGAATGCTTGAATAAGTTATTTACATTGGGTAGAGGAGAATGTAAATTATTAAAAATTATATGTAGAATACAAAATTTGATTGGTTTGTGGGCAGGAAAGGGGTAAACGGAGCAAAACAAATTCATATTTAGGTAAATTTATGAACATCAAAGAGATTTGAAATTGGTGTTAAGTAATTGTTTGGCTGAAATTGGATTAGACTCAACAGCAGTTGGTTATTTCACTCTAACATTCCGAAACGTGTACACTAATTGGATATGAATATACAAATAAATACATATGTAGAATATCTATGATCAATTCATTAAGGAATCGAATGACTGTATACTAGACTGCGTAATACTATACGCTGAAAAATCTGTCCTATATTGTTGTTTGGATGCAAATATAACGTGTTTGTAGCATGTCGCAAATATAGTATACTTGTGTCCAAACATATTGTGTTTGCTATTCAATATTACATGTTTGAGACACAAAAATTAATAGGTTTGTTTCTTGAAAAATCTGAAATCAAATCGATGACAGACAACGAAACAAAATAGCAGCAGATCTTCAAATCGTGAAAACAAGGCTTGCAAACATATACATTGCAAACATATAATGTATGGAGGAAAATATATTTTCGAATCTTGATAACCCCCAGGTCTAAAACTGACGATATATTCATGTAACGGTTTCATGGTGTTAATGTGGTACCCTTATAAGGCCATTTTGGCGATTTTCCACGAGATAGCCAATTTTGCCGCTCGATAACACTATGAAACCGTTGCATGAATATATCGTGTTATAGCTTATGGGAAGCGTATAGACTTCTGCTAGTAGATATTGGAATCCAAGTTAAATAGTTTTTTCATTTAGATACAATTTTTGGAAAAAAACGAAAAACCTAAATTTAAATTTTTGTTAAAAATTTTAAATTTTTTCAAATTATAAATTGGAACCCTTAGAGTAGTCGTATTTGACTCAAACTTTATCCAGTTTATATTCAGGTTAAACTAAATTAATGTGCAGATTTTTTTTCAAATGCACCGAGGAGTGAAGATTTTATAGTGTATACGAATTTTCACCCAAAATGCCAAAATCCGAAAACTTTGACCAAAATGTGGCACGGCTTAGAGTTTTCCAATTCGGCTCAAATTTTCACCAAGTCAGTTTTAGAACATAAGGAACAAGAATCCGCCTGGGGTTTATTAAAAATCCGAAGTTGTTTTTTCAATTCCACCCTAATGTAAATACATGGTTCCTGCAATATGTTGCTGGGGCCGTTTTTTCAGCGTGTAGATGTTCTGCGTAATATTTATGAAACATTCTTTATTACAAATTATATTATGCTAGCTGACCCAACAAACGTTGTTTTGCCTGGAAATATTTTTTGTAAAAACTCTTTGCCACGCCCGGCCCCTCCAACAAACCCACAAATCTCAAGTTCAGCCCTGATCTTAGCCATCTTGAGTGTTATATGTGCACAACATTTTAACATTCCTCCTTTTAAAGCAGCTTTGCTACGCCCCCAGACTAAACTTAAGAGAGAACTTTCTAACCCCGAAACTAACGTCCAAGTTTGATGTCAATCGGTCCAGCGGTTCTCGAGTTTTAGACGCCCGTACCCGAAACTAAAATTTTCCGGTATTACCCCTGCGTTTACACGTGACAAGACAATTGAGAATATCCTTTAGTTGCCGAATTTACTGTCTTCGAAAACTCAGAGACAGTGATGAAAACAATGAGAGCGTAGAATTTAGAATAGAGTCATTTATTCTCTCATCTGACGTTTCATTTCACACTCTTTGTCGTAGGTTTGTGAAAATGAGAGAAATTTGACGATAATTAACCTACAGCAGGTGGAGTTACAAGAACAGTTGACTTAAATTTGTCATGTCGGTTTCGTTGAGAACTGTGAAATTTAAACGCATTTTGGATATTTTTGTTTTCGTTTATTGTTAGTATGCAATGTATACATTTGTGTTTTATTTGTTGTTGTATTCTTGTTGATTGCTTTGAACTAATGCTTCTATCTGCTCTTATTAGAGCAATACCTTTCAACATGCAATGTCCGTATGCAACCAAGCCAAATGTCGTAAATTTACTGAGAGAAGTGGTTACTCAGGTGTATTTACTCTATGAAAGAGAGAATTGTGAGTGGATTAGTAAAAAGGTATGAATGTATTGCTGTTGTCTCCGCAAAACTATAGACTAATACTTATAGTAGACTTAATAGTTCGCTCAGCAAATTTATGACATTTGGCCTGGTGTGATTTGAACGTTGGATGTCGAAAAAAATCCTTCAATAATACCAGATAGAGGCAATGGTTCAAAACAACCAACAAAATAACAACAACGGTGTTTCGTTTTGTGTTTTAAAATTACTGTGTTGAATACAACACAAATGTATGCTAACAACAACAGTCAATAAAAAAAGTGTAAAACACATTTAAATTTCACAGTTTTTCACCAAAACGACATGAAAAATTAAAGACAGAAGTTATTGTAATTCCACCAGGTGTATGTCACTTTTCGTCAAACATCTCTCTATCACACCGACCGCATCAAGAAAGTGTGAAAGGAAACGTCAGCTGAGCCAAATATTCTCTCTAGTATGATTTACTCTATGCCCAAAACTGTCTCGTGCAAGCCCCAAGTAAGAGATGAACAATTGTGATAATCATTTTACGCATATACAAACGGATGCATAGAAAAGTTTTACAAAATATTCTTCATTGATTGAATCAATAGTTTCACTACCTTTATGAAAACTTTTCATTAAATATTGCATAACATCTTCATGACACGGTAACGCTAGCCATTGATGGTAATTTGCTCATTTTTGAAGAAAAATGGGCTTATGATGCCGCCGTGTCAAAAACTGTACCAAACAGTTATTCGCGGCAATTTCGTTTCTTAACGAAGCCCCCGAGGTGAGAATGAGCTTCATCGGAAAATATGATTTTTTAGTAAAAATTTTCATCTTCAGCAAAGCGATCTTTAGGCCAATTAGCGAAGTGAAAACGTGTCGGATTGTCACGAGTCTTCAGTTCTTGGACTAATTGAACTTTGTAAGCCTTCATACACAGGTCTTTGTTCAAAATTCTGGGCAAAAACGTGCGACAAATGTTCAATTGCTGCGAACCGTTGCGCACTCAACGAGCGCGTACACGAGTTCTTTTGCCCAATGAGGACCCAGGTTTATGAACTCGCTTCCACAAACTGCGTGGATGGCACTCTATTTCAATCGAATTTTTTTTGTAGATTTCTTACAGTTTGAGTTGGAGATTAAGAACTTTGGAAGAAAGTTTTTTAAAATTTCCGAATTTTCTTCAAGAGGAAAGCCACCCACCCATTGCATAAACTTCAAACCTTTAATTTAATAATCTGCTACTTCATAAATGTCAAATTGGTCATCTGTTTCGAAATAACAGATGAACCGCCCAAATTTCAATTAACCACCCTTTATTAAGATATGGTAAAGTGTGATGAAAATTGTACGTATATATACGAAACGCTTCATAGCAAAGTTTTACAAAATGTTCTTCATTGATTGAATGAACAGTTTCACTACATTTATGAAAATTTTTAATTAAATATTTCATAACATCGTCATAAATTTGTTCGACAATTTCATTATTTTTGTGACTTTTTTTTATAGATTTTATGAAAGCAGAATATTTGTATTAGGATGTTATCGATATTTTTCGACCGTTTGCTTACTAACAAAATCTCATTGCAGTTAGAGTTTGCGTTGCGTATAGCTTGATGTTTTTAACAGCATCATTTCAAACAACTGCTGATAATGTGATCTGTGCTAGATCCGAAACAGCTATACAGTTTTCCATACTACGAAATATATCATTAATGCATTGTAATTTGTTCGTCTAATTAATAAAGAGGTTTAACATCTGCTATATATTTATACCAATAACAGGACCATATATTTTACGGAGAATTTTTTTCTCGAATACTCCCAGGTGATTTCTGTGCGTATCCTTGGTTTTACCAACTGGCGAGAAAAGGCGAAGGATAGAGCCAGTTAGGGGAATATGTTGATATTTAATTAATTTGTTTGTTTAATTAATATGTGTAAGACGTCTGACCTCATGAGGTTGTAAAATAGTCAATAAAAGTAAAATAATAGCCTGTTTCTCGATGTCGAAAGAATGCATTCGCACCTTTAGTAAGCGAACGAAATCTGTTTTGGGTTTCTCTAACTCAACATTATGAGAACGACGACTCGAACGACAAGTCGAAAGAAAATTTCGAAAACATAAAGGTTTTCATACAAAACAAGGTTTCTCTATTTTGAATGAGTTGTCAACAGTGCGAATGGAAACGTCAAATTCAGTCACTTGCTGTTTTGTTGTCGAGTGACGAACAATTCTATAATAAAATTAACATTACCGCTTACCGCTAACTTATCGTTTTCCAAACGGAAACGCTCCAAAACATTGTACATTATTTATTTTTCATTATTTTCTTTTAAATGATTGTATTTGTTGACCACAAGGTCCAATAATTTGGTTTATATGTTTCAATTTATTTGCTTTTGTTTGTTTTATATTTTGTTTTTTTTTTGCTTGGCAGTATGGTTGTATTCACGCCTATACAATTAAGTAGTATTTTTTAGGGAAATTGCAATAAAACTTAAAAATAAAGATCTGGCAATTCTTAAATCCGTAAATAAAAACACATACAAATTGACAAACGTAAGTCCATAAGAACGAAAACTTAAGAGATAGAGAAATCCAAACTGAATCGAATTCGAGAGAGTGTCTTTCGTTCGCTTATGTTTTCATTCGACATCGAGAAACAGGCTATACGATTTTCATCCGCTTGCTATATGACCCAAGTTTCGGAACAATATTCCAGGACAGATTAAATGATAGTCTGGTGTAGCTGGACCTTTGTCGGTCGAGAGAGGGGTTTGTTCTTAAACTGCTTGCTGAGCACAAAATAGCACCTAAGTATGTGCAATCACAATTCTGGTATTTATGCCCAGGCTGATGTTGTTGTTCTTGGTCACGGCGGATCCAATAAACATAAATTCACGAACCACTTCAAAATTAAATCGGTGGGCGACGTTCAAGTGCGGACCAAGTCGAGAGGTTTCTCTAGTCGTTGACACCATCAGCTTTGTCTTGTCCTCATTAACAGCAAGACCCACCTTTGCTGATTCTTTTTCGATTCTTGAAAATACTGTAGTAACCTCTCGCAAATTTCTCACAATGATGTCTATATCGTCAGCATACGCCAGCAACATATGGCTTTTCGTGTTAATGGTCTTGATCTTATTTATTGCAGCATTTGGCGTAGCGTGAATATTTGGTCAGTCGTGGACTTCCCTGGTCTAAAACCACGCTGATAATGTTAAATCAGATTTTCAACAATTTGCTTTAGACTTTCACATAATACGCTGGACAAGATCTTATATGCGATGGATAGAAGACTGATACCGCGATTGTTGGAACATACACACGGATCCCCCTTTTTGAATACAGGACATAGTGCACTGAGACTCCAATCGTTAGGCATAGATCCCCCCAACCATATACCGCATAAAAGTCGATGCATGTGGGCTAGCAGTCATTCGCCACTGGCCTTAAAATGCTCGGCGGGTAGCCCATCTACACCAGCGGCTTTATTACTCTCAAGCCGGGACTTTGCCGTTCTAATCTCGCCTTGGCTGGGAGGGGGGGGGGAGGGTACAATATACACTGTCTTCCTCAATCATTACATCCTGATCTTCTGTGGAAGCATCTGAGGGGAGTAGTGTGGGAAAGTGGTTTCTCCATAGACTAAGCACACACTGCTTATCGGTAAACAGATTCCCATTCTCGTCTTTGCAGGAGGGCAGCCCATTATTCAGCCCGTTATTCGATATTCTTTCCCTCTGGTAAAATTTTCGTGGGTTCATTGTTCATCCTGCACATTTCGGTCTTTTCACTCTCTCTTTCTGTTCCCACTGCCATTTTTTTTCTCCTAAATAGTTGGTTTTCCTCCCTTCTCAGACTTTTGTACCGCTCATTGGCAGCACGCGTTGCAACTTTCGTTGCCACACGTGCAGCGTCTTTTTCATCAGTTGCAATGCAATGTCGTACCATGGCTTATCTTTTTGCTGTTTTTGATACCCAAGTTCAGTCCTATGAGATGTGCTTCCACAGCGCGTCTGCATCTTCGTGAGGGGGGTATTCTGCCCTAGCAGGAGAGATAGCTTTTGTTGGTAGGACATTGACCGTTATTTGCAGGTTGTCTATATCTAGCCTTTCCCGTGTTCGGCTTCTTACATTTTTCGCCTGCTCAATCTTGTGCGAACTTATGATCCGAGTCGATATTGGCACCTCGAAACACACGTAAATCCATTACACGACAAGATTACCTGCCATCTATTATCAAGTGATCAATCTGGTTCTTCGTTCCCTGATCAGGATATAACCAGGTGGCCCTATGTCTGTCCTCATGCTGGAATCGTGTGCTACTAACTATTTGCAATATTCTTTGCAGCGGTGAACTCTATCAGTCTTATTCCATTATCGGAGGTGGTATCATGTAGACTGTGCTTACCGAGGGTTGGCCAAAAGACACTTTCCTTTCCCAATTTGACATTAAAATCGACTAGGATAAACTTAATGTCGTGGTCAGGGCAGCGTTCGCGTACTTTCTCCAGACGCTCATAAAATGATTCTTTGACCTCGTCGTGCTTATCCTCTGTCGGCGCGTGCACACAAATTAACGAGATGTTGAATATTCCGTTGAAATATTCCGCTTCGATGCGAATTGGGGCTATGCGTTCAGTCACTGGGTTGAACCTTGAAACTCGTGCTTTCGCTCATGGCAGCTGTAGTAAATGTAGCAGTTTTTCTTTCTGGAGTAACCATATGCTGTCCATCGCATTTCCTGGATAGTTGTGATGTCAGCTTTATATTTTTTGAGGACACCCGCCAGTTGGAAAGTAGCACCCGTCTTGTATTGTGTTCTCATATTCAAGGTACATATCCTTAAATCGTGGTCTTTATAACGTTTGCGAAGGTCGTCAACAGTTGGAGGGTTTCTTTGTTTATTATTTTCTATTGCCTCTATAACGGTGGCGGAAGGCAAACCATGCCCACCGTGGTGTGCATTTTACCTACTGCCAGAATGATTATGTTTCAGGCGCCCATTATGAATCAGACGCCGACCGGAATGCAGTGTCTGAAACTGGATTTTGGATTTCTAAATTTTGATCCACCGTTGGCCAGGGGTGTTGGCTCATCCGCCTTCAAAGGATAGAAGAATATGTCCACTACTTCAAAGCGCTTCAGTGACAGTGTAAGAGTTTTTGAAAAATTTTACTTTTAGCGTTTTTTTAAAAAAGACATCCATTGGTTAAAGCCTCGCATGGAGGTAAAGCATTTATTATTTATGCGATTGGGTTGGTTTTCGATTGGATGCTGCGTTTCCGAGATATACGCATAAGGGGTTTTTAGCGTTTTTTTTTATTCGAAAAACTTTAGTTTTAGCTATTTTATTTAAAAAAAAAGTGATGTGTCAAAAAGCACTCAAAAATTGGTTGGTTTTCGATTGGATGCTGCGTTTCCGAGATATACGCATAAGGGCTTTTTAGCGATTTTTTATTCGAAAAACTTTAGTTTTAGATATTTTATTTTAAAAACGAAAAGTGATGCCGTATGAAAGACATCCTTTGGTTAAAGTCTTCTGTGGAGGTAACAAATTTATTAGTTTTGCGATTGGACGCATCGTATCCGAGTAGGAGCCACTTTTTCATTTTAGCGATTTTCTTATTTTGGCGATTTTTGGAAAAAACTTCTTCCACATGAATTGGACCATTTTATAACAGCTCCGGATGCTCCGTTTCCACGAAATATACTTAAGGGCGTTTTAGCGATTTTTTTATTCGAAAAACTTTAGATTTAGCTATTTTTTTAAAAACGAAAAGTGATGCCGTATTAAAGACATCCTTTCGTTAAAGTCTTCTATGGAGGTAACTAATTTATTAGTTTTGCGATTGGACGCATCGTTTCCGAGTTATAGCCACTTTTTTATTTTAGCGATTTTCTTATTTTGGCGATTTTTTTTTAAAATTCTTCCATACCAATTGGACCACTTTATGAAAACCCCTTAGAAATCCTCAAAGATTTGTAATTTTTTCAATTGGACGCTGCGTTTCCGAGACAGAAATTGTTTCTAATTTTTTCATACTTTCGATCAAAAATGGGGAGGGGTTACCCTGAGTAGCCCGTTACCCATCGTCGTGGGTAACTACCCATTATTTTTCTCATTACCCTGAGGGTTTCAAAACGTTAATTAGTTATCAATCGTGATGGGTAATTACCAATCGTCGTGGGTAGCTACCCAGTAATTTCTACATTACCCTGTGGGTAATGGGTAATCGTGTTGGGAAATTCCCATTGTCTTGGCTAGCTACCCATTATTTTCCCCATACCCTGTGTGTAATGGGCAATCGTTCATTATCCATTCCCCACGGGATGTGTATGGGTTACACATGGGGGAGTAAATACGAACTCTGAATTTTGATAAATAACATATAAATATTTTCGTAGATGGGTGAAATATTACATCGATTTGAAAGTAATACATATTATTAATATGAACAATCACATATATTGTTGCTGATATGTGCATTTTTTTATTATTTAATATTTCGTTTGAATTTTAAAATTTTTTGATTAAATTGAAAAACTATTTTCCTCTGTGTATGGAAGATAAAACTTATAACTGTCAGGCATTCTTATGGAATTTAAAAAAATTCCATACCAACTTTAAAATGTTAGTTAATGTATAAGAAATGTATGAATGTATGTACAATGTACCAAGTAAACCAAATTTCCGACAATGTCTGATATCAGAAAATTCTGAACAATATCTGAACTCTATCGAGAATTGTTACCGAAATCGTTACGTATTCCGTTCGTTTTGTCTGTGGGTTTTTATTTATTATGTTCCGAAATATCTGAACGAATTCAGCCCCCAATGAGAAATCGAAATTTCTTTTCGAACTTCCCAAGACTACAGTTCAGAATTCGGAAAGAAATCGGTTCGAAATGTTCGCAAAACATAAGAATTCCCTCACAGAAGTAGTTCAGAATTCGTGTACCAACCCTCTCATATGTTTGTCGTTACGAACTCGATAAGAATTCTGATCCGAAATCGGAACATTTTGCCGATTGTCGTACAGAATTCTGAATGAATTCTGAACGTTTGGTTAGCTGGGTATGAAAATTTTAAATTAATTTTAATATTTTCTAATGGAAAGTGTTGTTGGAGGACAAATTTCTCCCATTATTTTTTAAACTATAGGCATTGAGAACGGACGACGTAGTATTTCTATTCGAAGTATATTTGCTGATAATATGTGCATTCGATCCGTAGTTTTCCATTTAAGTTCAACAATTGATTTAAAAATTAACACAACCTTGATTTATGGGACTCATTGAACCCTAAGTTTCAATCTCAAATATTTCGAAAACAAGATCTAATGCAGTGGCTGCGGTGTATTCGAATTAGTCTTTCCGGTCAAGTGGTGGTTTTGGGGTACAATTCTCCACGCTTCGTTATTTCCCTAATATGGCATTTAACGCACTCGCGTTGCCAACCTGTCACCATAGATACTCGTGGTAAACCGTCATGGATACCAATTGCATGTGAACGCCTATTGCTGCTGATTATATTTGAAAAACATGGCAATTAATCGGTAATTAAATGATTAAATAAACTAAACTTATAATTTTTAATATTTTGATACTCTCATTCACACTCGCACGCACACACAACCATAAATAAATAAGCGGAGTAATCATACGGCAGCAATTGACACACGTCAACAGGAATAATAGAGTTTATCATAAACAAAAACACAACACCCATTCCTTCCGCCTCTCGCAACCGCACAAAACCGGTTCCAACTTCAAAGCAACAAGAGGGTGACACCGTGAGCCTCCTCCTAAACCTCCTATTCAACTAATATTCACAAACCTGTGCAATTGAGATCGTTACGTGTAAGCCGCTACGCATACAGAGCGGGGAGAGAGAGGTTCACAACTTCGGGTTGACATTCGTGCTATGTGCTCGTATTTGTAAATTATATTTATTGTTGATTATCCACCAGAAACGATCGCGTGCGTTAAAACAAGACTTGAGCAGATCTAAAATGCAGCGACAGCCTGGTTGTCATTGAATCAATTGCGCTTCTCTGTACGAGGTGGGTGTGTTAGTTGTGGTTAAAAAGAAAATTGTTCCTTGATTGTCTCTGGATAGCTGGTCAGTACACTGAAATAAATATATGAGTAAAAACAGAATTGACTGCTCAAAAGGAGAGAGCAAACATGATTGCGATATTATCAAAAATATCACACCCCAAATTCAAAAACGTCATAACTCAAAACTTCAATATTTTAATTTTTTGCTTAAAAACAATCACCAAATATTTAAATCCAATACATATTTTTATTAACTGTCTATCCACTGACAGACGTCAGCTGTTTCTCTTCCCTTACGTCAAAAAATCCAGCTTCAATACGTCTATAAACGAGAATTTTCATACATTTTTTAAGTTCGCAAATCCAGTTTTTTGCCTCTACGGGAAATTTGTACATTTTGAGTTATGACTCTTTAATATTTAGGGTGTGATACTATGTTTGTCGGTTTAGCAAACATTTTGTCCGATATTTAATCAAGACTGCAATAATATTGCTATATCAGACAAATTTCCTGCTGATAAGTAACAAATAATATTTGCTATTAATAGAAATCTTTACTGTGTTCGATTTGCTCAACGGCTGATCCGGTCGCAGTTTTCCAATATAAACGACTGTTTAGAACTTCTTTTAGTCCAGGATAGGTTCCGAAAGTCTTTAGCAATCACAATGAAATTTTCCCAAGGACTATTATTAGCCAACATTAATTTTGACATTGAAAATGACCATTATTACCACGCCCTGCTGGCACATCGATAAATTTAATACAAAACCTTGTTTGTTCAATTTTGGTTTTCAATTACACTATGCAAGTTGATGGAAAAAACAGAAGTGGACTCAACGGATTTACACTAATACGGCTCCTACGAATCGAACTGTATCGTTAGTTTTGTGCCCTATAATGGCGGTTTTATAAAACAAATTTCTTACAAAATATAAATTTTTTAAGCAAAAAATTATTATTTTTTCCTCATAAATTTATTTATAACTTTGAAACTGTTGCTTATCTTCGAAAAGAGTGTAGGTATAGATTAAAGGTATTGTAATTGTTAATCTTTCCATATTTGTTTAAACAAAATCGGATGAGGCGTTCTCGAGTAATGGTGGCATGTGTATAAACTTGTCTCGAAAAATGAGCTCTAAATCGCAGCTTCTGAGTGAGAAATTTAAAAAAAAAATCTGTATGAAATCATCATTATAGGCCAAAAAACTAATGATGCAGTTTGATTCGAAGGACCCGAGTTAGTGTAAATCCATTGAGTCTGCATATATTTTCCAAGGGTGATTATTAAGGGTGATTCATTGTAATGCGATATGGTTAATGTTTATTTGTTATTTTTTCAGAAAATTGGTACTACAAGCTTTGGCAAACTAAGTCATGGTGCGATACCCAGTTCCGGGTTCGTATTTCGTGGGTAACGGGTAACGTGCGATAAGGAACTACGTTCCAAAAATTTTCTATTTTAGGGTTTTTTCCCTAAAAAAATTTTGATATCAATTTGAAGACTTATTTGTGCGATTTTACGCACCTGTTCCTAGTTATGGACATATTTTTATTTGAGCGATTTTTGAGGTGTTAACCCATTCTCCATATAACGGCCCAGGTGAACTGGGTAATCGTGATGGGTAATTCTCCATCATCGTGGGTAGCTACCCATTACTACTACCCATACCCAAGTGTAATGGTTAATCGTGATGGGTAATTCCCCATCGTCTTGTTTAGCTATCCATTACGATTACCCATCCCGCGAATATAATGGGTAATATGTTAACTACCCACAGCTGTAAGTAACTACCCATTATATTTCTCATTCCACATGGGTAATGGGTGAACGATCTTCACCCATTCCTCACGGCGATGTGTATGAATTACCCGTTGGACTAAGTGTGCCAATAGTGACAACCACTCCTACCTAACCTAACCTACCCATGTGTAAACCCGAATTCTGGGTAAAACCTCGTATTCAACTTTTGCGAAATTCTCTTAAAAAATTTTGTCAAACAAACAATTTTGTTGCGGAGAGTTACCACCTATCTTTGAGTTACCTTGCAAATATTTAATTTATAATTCATCTAAGCACTCTGTTTTATATTTAATGCATGCGGTGTTAAAGCTATCGAAATATCCAAATTCCGGTCCCAGAAAATTATCAAACAATTGTTTTCGTACGAAATAACTTTGGCGTAACAACCCTGAAATTGATTTTGACTAGGAAATTTTCGCAAAGAGCTGAGTGCCAAGCAAATGAAAAGTGTGCGAATTGTTCGCTTCCTGAAATTTTCGTTATTTTTTATACACATATTTCTTATGGCGACGAAAATTGCATAAAAACTGAATACCGGGCTTAAACGCGAACACTGGTTTCGATTTTATGTCAATAACATCTGTGACAACACGCGCTTGCAAACATTTGACGCTGAGTGTGAGAGAGTTGCTTGGCGTTGATCATGATAACAATGTTGAAAACTGTCATAAATATCAAATTATAGGGTATTTTTTGTATTTGACAAATTAGGTCTAAAGCATTCATCAGTTATTGAAAGCTTTAAGATTTGACGAAGGTTTTATTAGAACCGTATTCATAATGAGTATTTTAACTAGGGAACAGATAATTCACTGACAACCCTGTTTTATGTATTCTCACAGTGCTTGTGTTGTAAAAACAAGATGAACAATAACCGATAGACCGAATTAAATTTTTTTTATTGAATTGCGTCAATTCATTTTTGCAAAATTTTAAACATTAACGGAAAGAACTATTCAATAAAGAGATAAATTAATACTTGCAATATTCATAAATTTGGAAGAAGTGTCAAAAAATCATATTGAATTGGATTTCAGTTTTGGGTAGTCGAATATAAAACCGGATATTAGGGTGTAGTTTCAATGTTTTGATTTTATATACATCACTATGTAAACAAAAGTTTATTTTGGCTAAAAATGATAAAAATTGGAACGAAACTATTTGGTTGCTTAGCAGGGTAATGTGACACTATAAACGCTGCAAATATACACAAAATAATTCCAATTGTTTATATCGCATAAATATTTAAGTACGACGCGTGAAATGCAAAAAAAATATTTCATTTGTGTATTAATGCGGATAAAATGGCCTTAAAGAAGGGTTACACGTTCAACAAAAATTGCGACGTTAGAGAATTCTTAACAGAGCAATTTTTCGGTTATGAATACAATTTTTGGACTTTACCTTCTTAAACCTTTAACAAGCCTATGACAACTTTTTATGAATAAGGCCGTTAATCTCTTAAAGTGGACTCGTATTTGGCTGTAACTTGATACTCTCAAATTGCTACTGTTTGATGTTGTTGCCACAACGGACAATTGCAATTTGCTTACAGGATTACTGGATAACAAAATCGAGATGCAAGAAAAAATTTCAGTATGATCAAATGCAATGCAGAAAACTTAACTTCCTCTGGAGAATATACATAAATATTTACTGCAAACGATCATTTGTGGAATCAAATATATAATTTACTTTGTAATAGATGAATAAAATCGTTCACGAGAAACGAAAAACGTTTATTACATATTATGTATGGGGACTCTAAACTCAGAAAAAAAGTTTAAGTGAAACGTGAAGCGTTTCCATGATCTGTTGTTTCTTTGATCGCAAACGAATTATAGTAACGCCGAACACAAAAAATCGTTCACGGGAAACAAACAACTTTTGCTGTAGATTGGTTTTTCATTTAAAGGCATGGAGAAATATTTCACTGAATTAGATTTATTTTGGATGGATGTGCAGCCTCATTAATAGAAGTAGTTTATTGAATTTTAACTACTGATAGTAAAATACTACAGATTTAAATTGGTAAATACTGAAATCATAATGGTACAACATTTCGAATTGAAATTAAAATATATATTAATTTAAATGCAAAATTTAAATAATTATTTGATTAAAATTCTAAATTTAATTAAAACTAAACAACAATTATTAAAACTTAACATTTTAAAGTTCTAATTTACACAAATTAAAATAGAAAATATATAATATTCCGGGGAAGTCATTTAAAGGCATCAATGGAGGACGGGAAAACAATTTTATTGCAAATTCAAAACTCAACAATTGTAATTCAAAACGCATCAATTGGAATTCAAAATTTGCTAAGTGAAATTCTAAGCACATCAATTAGTATTTAAAAAACCAAATTTATAATATTAATTAATTGCGACCACTTGGTAACAACATTAGTAAAATAAATAAAAGCAAATGCCAAGAAATTATAGGTCAACACTTTGGGTAGATATCCGGCTTACCTTTGTATATAACTTTTTAAAAATACTCCCAGCGAAATAATTATAAAGGCAATTCACTGCGTTTTTGGTGTAGAATTTTAATGCATATATGAGTCATTAGGTATATCATGTCAGAGAATGTAACCATTCGATCTCTGTTACAAGTTAAATGAAAAGTGACGTTGTTTTTTCTGTTTCTGGTGCGAAATATATATAAAGGCAACATGGAAAATATGCCGAATTCCAACAGTAATAAATAGGAATTTAAACAGAGGTGGGTTTTCTACTGTTATTATTTTATTGTTTAAAAATTAACGTAGGTCAAATTCAACAAAAAAATAATTTATATAGAATACCTGGTGGAAAGTTCCTAAGTAAAGAAGAAAAGTGAAAAATTTAAGAATATCATGATGAAGGGCTGTCCAATCGAGAAATTTCGAGGCGATTAAAAAGATCTAGCTATGTCATTGACAATTTTATAAAATAGGGTGGCCAACATGGAAATACAAACGACCAGGAAGTACACCACTGATCAGTGGCAGCGTCAAAGGAGAGATCAAAAGGGTTGCTGTTAAAGAAAACTTCGGCGATAGGGAAATTATTGCTGAATTGAGCTTGGGAGCAGGGTTGCGTCGTAGTCAACAAATAATGAAACGCGACTTGAAACTGTCATATGGAAAAAAGTATGCAAAACTTGGTATCATGCCAAGACACGAATGAGCCAGATTTAAATTCACAGAAATATACATATTTTTGGATGAGGGATAATATTTGCCGATAGAAAAAACAAAATTTGGATGGCCCTGATGGCTCCGACAAATATTGGCGTTCCAGAGATTTTTCCAAAATTATGCGTCAGCGGCGAAATTTTGGCGTTGGCTTCCTTAATGGTTTGGGCAGGTATGAGTTATAGAGGAATCACTCCAATATATTTCGTTTCCACAAAAATGGGCGCCAAGTATTATATTCGACTATTGGATGTCGTTTTAGTTAATTCTGGGGAGGAAATTTGTGACCCAGAATTTATAATCCAGCAGGTCAACGCAGCAGTACATCGGTCTAAGAATACTCCAAAGCTTCTGGAGTCCAGAAATAATAGCAACTCTTGACTGGCCTGCACTAAGTTCTGATCTGTATCCGATTGAGAACCTCTGGTTTATTTTACCTGCCCAAGTTCACCACCAAGGACGCCAGTTGCAGAATGTGGAGGATCGAAGAGTAGCAATACAAGAAATTGGAAGATAACTGATCCTGCGCATATTCATTCGTTGATAAACTCAATGCCAAGATGCTTAGTAGAAGTTATCAGCGATAATGGAGATCATACGTGATACGAAACTTTTTAGAATAATTAAATAAATCTTTTACCTTTATAAATATTTCGCACTAGTAAATTGTTTAATTCTGTTGATTCACGTTGAAGAAGTCATAGTAAAAGTATTTTTCCTGAAAAGTATTTAATTTTGAAAGGACTAAAACAATATAAAATAAAAACTTGAAAATTCCTCACAATATTTGGAAAAAACAAAAAATAGTGTTGCCTTTATATTTATTTCGCGGGGTGTATACAATTTAAAAATCAAAAATCTATTTCTAAAAATGTAGCATGTCGGAAAAGTTTCGTTTTCCTGGTTTTTTTTAACTCTTAGGAAAATTCATTAATGTGCAATGTAAAATAACTTTTTTGTTTAAATTTTAAATGGGGTTTCTTGAGTTAAACATTACATGTTTAAGTTTGCATATTAAATATCGTCGCTGGGTTTAAGAAAGCTATAACATCTTTTGCGTAATTGGGAATATTTTTTACCCGCAAAACAAAGAAAAAGTTTTTGAACCATATATAGTATATGTCTTATAATAGGGATGAGATTTTCATGCAATTATTATTGGACACTATGCGTTTGAAACATGCCAGAAAAGCATTAAAATTTAAAATTAAATTTTTTTTTTTTTAATTTTTAACATTCCGTTGAAAATTCACCAATACATTGTCAATAGCATTGAATTGCCGGACCCAAAACTTGATGAAAAAACCGAAATTAGAGAAAAATAAAAAAAATATAAAAAACAGTTTTTAATGTCGATCGGATATAGGTGATTTACAGGGTTTGAAAAACCAGTTCATTTAGGCGCGGGTAAAACAGGAAAGTGTGGAAATGAAGGACATTCTTTTCACAAAATTAATGGTGGCTTTATTTCAAATAATCCTCTTATTTTAAATAAATCTAATTTACCACGATATAGGACTTGAGAATCTGATACTTCCAAACTGTTGGTGTGAGTACTCCTACTTCAATGCTAAATATTTTCTTGAAAAAAATCGCGCGAGAAATTTGCATGCGTCGTGTTCCCCGTAAAATATATAAATGTGCTCGTACTTCTAAACTACTCGTCTAATCGCAAAAGGGACCAAATTCCAGATCACCTCCATAAAAAAAGGGCCCTATCTTCTAAACTGTGCGTCTAATCGCAAAAAGGACCAAATTCGAGATCACCTCCATAAAAATATAAAAACGGCTGTATCTTCTAAACGGTGCGTCTAATCGCAAAAAAGACCAAAATTCGTGATCACCTCCATAAAAATATTAAATTGGCCATATCTTCTAAATGGTGCGTCTAATCACAAAAAGGTCATTAATTCGGGATCACCGGCAGGAAATATGAAAGTACTCATACCTCCTAGCCAGTGCCTCTTCTAATCGCAAAAAGGACCAAAATTCGTGATCACCCCCATAAAAGTATAAAAACGGCTGTATCTTCTAAACGGTGCGTCTAATCGCAAAAAGGGCCAAGAGTCTGGATCACGTCCATAAAAATATAAAAATGGCCGTATCTTCTAAACGGTATAAGTACTTCAAATTATTATTAAACAAAAGGTTTCTTCCAAGCAGCGAAGCCGGCATTTGACCCTTCCCAGTGGGTAGAAAATCCCTAAAAAGACCTCCTTTATTATAGAAAAAAAACCTATTCCAAAGCAGTGAAGTCGGTGTCGGATCCCACATTTAGAGTACGCTAAAATCGGATTCTAAAATTTTTTAAATTTTATTTAAGTTCCAAATTAATTGAACTTTTTAAATTATAACTTCTGATATCTCGGTAATTAGATGAGTTTTTGATAAATGTAATTGAGATTTTGCCAACTATTTTTTAAATTTAAATTTTTTAAAATCAACAAAAAAAAAGCAAGAATTAATTATCAAATTTTAAATCTCGAAAATTAAGCAAGTTATTTAAAAATTTAATTTTATTTTGATGAATTTTGATTGATGTATGAAAAAAGATCGAACTGGTTGGCGAAATAAATTATCTTCGTTTTGTAAGGTACTGACCCCTCTGGGTTGTCCGAGACCGGATAAGTAAGTAAGTAATGAAAAACGAACAAATAATTTCAAAAGTATTTCCTACTAAATTTATCGATTTTTTCCACAAATTAAATTTTCAGATAACTCGATAACTATTCGATTTATCTAAAATTGTTATACAATTTTGTTGGAATATTTGGAAACAAGGGGAATTTTAAAATTTTTTGTAAGTGCTTTGGCAAAAATAATCAAAAAAATGTGCAATCTTTTCAAAAGGATTCTACCCCATCTTGTATGTTAAAGTAAAAAGGCGAAGCCATCAAAATTTGTAGAAACATTAACAATTTCTCATTTAATCGGTATTAAAGTATTTAGAGTAATAAAATGAAAATGTAAGCATTCTTAAGCCAACAGTAACTATTCGAAAAAAATTACGAAGACACAAAACAAATCACATTTTCCAAAATTTTTTTTAGCGTGTAGAATTGCCGACAATTCAAACAACGCTTTATAGGAAAAACACATTCTTCAGCAGAATAACTCGTATCTGGAATTCACTGCCCAATTAGGGGTTTCCTAACACTCACTGTTTACTCATTCTTGAGTCCTCCTTTAATGGTGGGGATCTAGTGAGTATTAGTTAGAACAAAATAAAAATTTCATGAGGTGTTAGGAGACACCCGGTTGGAACGAAGTTCCTTTCGCTCTATATTATGTACCAGTTAGTTCCAACACGCCTCAGGTACTTCTTATATTAAAAGCTAATGTTTTTTTTCAAGAAAGGGTACTATTTTTAAGAAGAAGTACTTTTTGTAAGAAAAAGTAATACTTTTTTTTGTACCAGGAAGTACTTTTATTTTAAGAACAGGTACTTTTTAAAGAAGTTGTACTTTTTCTTCAGAAAGACAACTTGTCTCAATAAGAGAAAAGAAAAGGTAATATTTTATTTTTAAGAAAAGGTGTTTTTAAGAAAAAGAATTTTTGAAAGAAAAGGTGTTTTTTTTAAGAGAAGATATTTTTTTGAAGAAATGTTTTTTTTTGAGAAATGGGAATTTTAAGAAATTTAGAAAATGTGCTTTGTATTTTTTTTGAGAAAGTTTACTTTATTTAAAAAAGGCACTTATTTAAGAAAATGTTATTTTTTAAAATTTCTTTCACTTTGGCTTTTCTAAATTTACTTTTTATTGGGTTCAAAACTACAATATAAACTAAACTAACTGGACCCGGAAAACTTCGTTTTGCATTCAAAGTTTTTGTAATGTCAAAGGGTGAACAAAATTATTTTGTTCCATTATGTTTACAGTAAATGAATACATCTGCTGGCGTTCCGTCACCGGAACAATGGGCAAATGAACTTGTAGTTGACTGGAATATTATGAAGAAGAATGTAAAATAACTATTTGTGAGAAGTATTTGTTTAGATTTCGATCGTGTGCTGCTCTGTTTAAAAAGCTTCTCATTATATTAAAATAACTGTATCCGTTGTGCTTCGCTACCCCGGAATTGTAATTTGAATGAAACACAATTTTGTTATTTTTCTTTCAATTTTTCAAGTGCTAGTTTTTTTCTAGTTTTGCCATCTAGTGCAAATATATATAAGTCTGAAGGTTTACCCACGCCTGAACATGCAGCATAAAGGGTCCGCCATCTAACGTTTTTTTTTCAACTAGTGCTTATTTCGTGAATGGTAACACTTAGCTCATGTCTGATTTGACAGATAGTAATTAGTTTTATCCTTCCGCTGAACGAATATGGTTGTGTAGACGCTTGAACAACGCTGGGAAATATTGCGACATTACTTTGAAAATCATGGTAATGTTGCAGAGTGTGTGCGAAAATTGCGTACGGATTTTGGAAGAAGAGAAGCACCGTCAGCTCCGTATGTTCGTTATCTTGTAAAAAAAGTGAAAGAAACTGGCATCCTCATCGATGAACGAAAGCGTGAAAAGCCAAAAATAGTGCGTACACTCGAGAATATTGCTGCTGTGGCAGAAAGTGTGGTGTGACGCGCCATCAACATCAATTCACCGTCGTTCTCAACAATTGAACATTTCGGAGACATCATTGAGACGAATTTTGCATAAAGACCTTGGATAAGTGGGCCTGCGATCGACTTACAGAAGATGCCGATTTTGCCAAAAAATCATCTTTTCAGATGAAGCTCATTTTGATCTTGGCGGGTATGTAAACAAGCAAAATTGTCGCATTTGGGGCACAGAAAACCCGCACGCATACATTGAAAAGCCGATGCACCCGAAACGAGTCACTGTTTGGTGCGGATTTTGGTCCAGAGGCATAATTGGCCATTTTTCTTCGAAAATGAGCAAGGAGTGGCCGTTACAGTCAATGGCGTTCGTTATCGGGCCATGTTGAACGAATTTTTGTTCACAAAAATTGAAGAGGAGGATATTGGCAACATTTGGTTTCAACAGGACGGCGCTACGTGCCACACAGCCGAAGCTACACTTGATGTTTTGCTCCCTGTTTTTGAAGATCCCATTATCAGCCGCAGAGCTGATGTCGTTTGGCCACCTCGAAGCTGCGATTTGACACCGTTGGACTATTATTTGTAGGGTGCCCTCAAAGATAAGTGTTACGCCGACTAGCCAGAGACAATTGACGCTTTAAAGGACAATATTCGTGAAGCCATTGGAGAAATACAGCTGCACACAATCGATAATGTGCTTTAAAATTGGACTGATCGTGTAGGCTATTGCATGGCCAGCCGAGGCAGCCATTTGAATGAAATTATTTTCCATTATTAACCGGAAGGATTGTACTTTCAAATAAAAAAAGAAATTTGAGAAAATATTCAGTAGTTTTTTTTATAGTATTTTCAAAAAAAAAAAGTTGTTTGGCGGACCCGTTATATTGTCCGCCGTGGGAAAAACACGGATTTGTCAAACCTAAGCCACATACTTGGAGCGACTGCCCCTGTGCTTTATTTATTGTCATCGCAAATGCCAACCGAATCGAAAACTGCAGTCTTTTGAATCGATGGGCATGTCTGTAGATATCATGGGAATGCATGAAATCAGGGCATCGGCTCCTTTATAATTTCCGGTGATTACAGTAGCCTCTATAATATAGTAGATATACCCATTTTAAATTTCAAGTTGTTTGGGCAGTGCCACGCCCCTTCATGCAATGACTCTATAGCCAAGGACTGTCAGCAGGTCATCAGTACCTCATTGCAAAGTTTTCATACCAATCGGTCTATTAAAAAGCCGTCAGAGAGATTTTTTAAAGAGGGCGTGGCACCGCCCACTTCCTCCCTGGCTGTGATTAGAACTGTACAAACAACTTATATACCAAATATCGTATGCATACCTGTGATAGTTCATGAGATACAGCCGTACAAAGTTTCAAGTTGTTTGTCACGCACACTGATCCGATCCCGCCCATTTTTTGTTGGATCACGAATTTTTTGCCAAATGCATCCACACAAATTTTCAGGGCGATTGGTGAAACAGTCCTCCAGATATTGCGTTTTCAAAAACAGGGTCCACTTCTAATACCAAAAAATTCAAGTACCCTATGTTCACTACCGACCACACGGTCTAACCGTTTTCGTGTCTATACGGTACTATAAAATGCAAACACAAACTCATTTTTATATATCGTCACGTAAATGCTAAATACCATAAATAACTACACTTTTTAGTTTTTTACAGGAGAGGGAATAAACGTTATAAATTATAGCCTACTTAAAACTTAATATCCAAATTTTAGATTCAGGCTTGGAACACAAAGACGGATTTGTTTCTGAAAAACAAATTAATGAAAAAAAAGTAGTTTTTAAGAATTATTTATAACGTTTATTCCGTCTCCTGTAAAAAACTAAAAAGTGTAGTTACGGCCTTTTGATAGATATTGGTTACAGGCGCTCCACCTAGAAAACTTCCCATTAAACAAGAAATTTCCCACCATGTGTTAGTCTAGACACAAACCAAAGCAAAAGAACCCAATATATTTAGTTGATAACATAGAGAAAGGAAATAATAGATATATATATGTAAACTTTGTTCACTAGGTGCTGTCCTGTACTAGTGTCACTTTCATTGAAGTTTCCCATAATTCTCATTGACGTTTATTCAAAATTGTGGAAATTTTTTGTGAAGTAATATGACAAAATTTAAATGATGTCTTATATAAAAAAAACTATTTCAAAGCCGTGAGACTGGCGTTGGGATATCAATAAGAGAAAACTCGTAAGACCACCCAAAGATGAACATGCCGGAACGCCTTTTTAATCTAAACATTTCCCCGCCCAAAAACTGTAGCAACTTCTGTGGTTGCAGCTGCCAAATTCGTTAGAGTGTCTGAGAACTCTCAATAAGGAATGGTAGCTGAACCGGAGGAAGAACCACTTTATTAGGACATAGTCGGTGGAGACATGGCTTTGCAATTCGATGGCCATCAGATATTTTACTTTAAGTAACGTGTTGTATTCTTGATTCGAAGTAATATTTTTGTTGAAAATTATTTTTTCTTTTGATATGAAATTTTAGAACTTTAATGTCATATTTTTTGACTTGTGTTGGGAACAAAAAAATCCCATTTATTGCTTTTAACACCATCTAGAAAATTACCCATTACACTAAAGTATTCCCAACACTTGTGCTTCATCTATTAGTTTACTTTATCTATGGTTGATAATACTGGGATATAATACAGTTGATAAAAAAAAGTTGATTAATTTTTTTTCATTCACGTGCGATATGGAACTTCGTTCCAAAACTTTCAACTTATATTTCAATGCGCGACAATCATAATATGTTGGCAATATTTAGTTATAAATATGTTTGTACAGTTTCGCCAACCATACCTGTAATTTCAGCAATAGTATGTTTGAGATAGAAATTTATTTTCAAAGTTTCCCTTTGTTTCAATTGTTTTAGATGTTACTAATGCTAGCAAAGTCTATATTTAGGACAAATACTTATTCGAAGAAAATATTATTTTTTTTTGTGCTTTTTGAAAAGCTGATAAAAACACTTAGGACACAATCACTGTGATAATGTGTGAAAATTAACCGATTTCTTTCCAACAGTTGCGCATAAAATAAATAAATGGTTTCCCATTACATCCCATGAAGGGACCGGGGAGAACTTCTCACAATCACTGAGATGTGCGCTTTCCAGTTTTCATTCTCTGATTGGGACCTACAGTTTTACACCGATTCCGAACGGTATTTTGAGAAGCTTTTTCATGGCTATATACTCGATAGTGTCGCCGTCACTAAGCGAGGTGACCGTCGTCGAAAGAAATTTTAAGGTGGTTGGAGCAGGGATCGAACCCAGGATCTCCTGTACAAGAGGCGCGCACACTACCCATTGCACCACCGACGGTCACCATGCGCATGCTCAATTAAAAACCACATTCGTCGATGTCGCATGCTATGCCATTTTGATGTCCCGCCAATGAGGGGTATGTGCGCGTTTGCCGCATGTGACAAATGCTGCTATCCATCCATCTGCTTCAGCTGCTTCGAGTTGTTGGCTGCACTTGCAACATTTGTTCGTGTGGCCATAACTCATGTTTATGGAGTGGCTGGCAACATTAGGCGCCACTTAACATGTTTTGTTAGACACTAATTACTCGGGCACAAAATGTTTTAGAAGCGGTTCGTTTAGTTTCGCTACGTTTTAATCATTATTGAGACGATTAAAACTTGCGTTGAGATTTTATCAGTTGTGAAATTTTAATTAAAATGAAGTACGAATTATGACATTGTAAGTAAAATATTGATTTGATTAAAGAGGTGACAATTTATGACACTTAATAGTGACATCTAAATGGCATGTTCGCGGGAAATTAAGATAATTACTGGATCAACAATTGTTGGGAACAGGCATATCGTTTGGTGTATATGGGTGGAAGGGTACTATTTTATGTTGGAGTTTAAAATACTGTGGGAATTTGTGTTGCTGTTCCGCTGTCCATCGACATATTTATGGAGTTTTCAGGGGATCCTTTGCAATTTATAAAATTTAAAGCATATTCCGTTTCTTTAGATACGTTTGAACCGGAGCTCTTTTCAAATTTACTCGGTTGTTGTGTTTTGAAAAATATTTTCAAATTATGTATAGTTTAGCAAAATTTAGACAGAGTCATTTGCTTGTAGCTTTTGTGTTCCGTTTGTGGTAGTTTTGATTCTTCTTCATGTGCTGTGTTCTACATTTAAGGTCAGAAGTTCGTAGGCTTAACCTGATCCACACAAATATCACGCTCATCAACCAGCCAGTCAATATGAAAGAGCGCCGCAATCTTCCACTAAACAGACTCGCATTTACTAACATTTCTAGACGGAAATCATCATTTCATGTTTAATTTGCCGAACATACAGAATGGCCAATATAACAACAGAATTGACGACCAAAAATGAAATAGTGTGGGAATAATATTAATATTTGTTAATTCGACTATTGTGGCTTTTAGAGAGAAAACGGTTATCAAGGGGAAACAGAACAAAAAAACAGCCAATTAAAATGTTTGCGTGTTTATTTGAATATTATTTTTTCAATTCATTAATTTGCAACACAAAAGATTATGATATGATTTGAATTATTTGTTGTTTTGTTTATTTATTTGTCTCGTCTCGAGAATTTAATGTCATTAAATTAAATTTTGAAGCACGAGAAAATCTCACAGAGAGTGGGGAAAATGTGGACGACACGCGGAACAGACACACTTATTAAGCTGTCAACTGATTTCGAAAATACCCATTGTAAACGATGTGATATAAATGTTAATTCATATTTTGAAAAACGCTTAGGTTTATTGAACATTTTGTTTACAATATTGGAGCGGAAATAAAGAAATCCAATTGTGAAGTTATACATACGTAGCTATCATATTATTGTAAACTAGACAATTTTCAATGGAAACTAAATATCGATTATTAACAAATATTTGGATTTCAGATTCTGAAAGTACTTGCGAAGAGCTTTCCAACGAAGTATGTGAGATCACGGAATAATATCTGGTTTTCGCACAATGACCGAAATTATTTTTGGGGTCTGAAAGAAAAATTCGATTTTTTTGTACTTTCAATATCCTTTGGCCCATTTTGATTTCAGACATTGAAAGTGATTATGAAGAGCTTTCCAACAAAGTATCTGAGAACACGGGAGAGTTCCTTGTTTGCGCACAATGGGCGACATTATATTTGGGGAACCGAAGGTAAATTAGCCTATTTTCTTACTTCCAAACGCGTTTTTCACATTTCGATTTCAGATTCTGAATGCACTAGAGAAGAGCTTTACACCGAGGTATGTCAGAAGACGGGAGAATTCCTTGTTTTCGCACAATAGGCGAAATTATTTTTGGGGAACCGAAAGTAAGTGAGGATATTTTCTTACTTCTAAACTCTTTATATATTTTTCGATTTCAGATCCTGAAAGCAATTGCGAAGAGCTTTCCAACAATGTACGTGAAAACATGGGGAATTCCTTGTTTGCGCACAATGGGCGAAAATATTTTTGAGGGTACGAAAGTAAATGAGGATATTTTCTTAATTCCAAACACTTTTGGCCCATTTAGATTACAGATTCTGAAAGCATTTTTAAGTGGTTTTCTGACGAGGTATATGAGAATATGGGATAGTTCTTTGTTGTCGCACAATCGGCGAATTTATTATCGGCGAAAGTAAATGAGAATATTTTCTTACTTATGAACTCTTTTTGGACATTTTGATTTCAGATTCTGAAAGTACAAGAGACGCGCTTTCCAACCAGATATATGAGAATAAGGGATAATGCCTTGTTTTCGCACAATGGACGAAATTATTTTTGGGGTTCAAAAAGTAAATGAGCGTATTTTCGTACTTTCACACTCTTCTTGCACATTTTAATTTCAGATTCTAAAATCGGAATCGATGGGTTTTCGATCAAGGTACGTGAAAACATGGAGGAATTCCTTTTTTTCGCAGAATGGGCGAAATTATTTTTGAGGGTACGACAGTAAAAGTATATTTTCTTACTTACAAACTCGTTTTGTACATTTTGATTCCAGATTCTAAGAGTAGTGGCGAAGAGCTTTCCGGCGAATTGTCTGACAATAGGGGATAATTCCTTGTTTTCGCAGAATGGGCGAAATTATTTTTGAGGGTACGAAAGTAAATGAGGATATTTTCTTATTTGCCAACTCTTTTGGCACATTTTGATGTCAGATTCTGAATGTACTTGCGAAGAGCTTTATAACAAGGTATCGGAGAACACGGCATACCTCCTTGTTTTCGCACAGTGGGCGAAATTTTTGTTGGGGGTCTGAAAGTAAATGAGTATATTTTCTAACTTTCAAACTCGTTTTGCACATTTTGACTGCAGATTCTGAAACTACTTGCGAAGAGCTGTTCAGCAAAGTGTAAGAATACGGGATAATTCCTTATTTTCGCAAAACGGGCGAAATTATTTTTGGGGTTCAAAAAGTAAATGCGGGTATTTTCTTACTTTCACACTCTTCTTGCACATTTTAATTCGAGATTCTGAAAGCGATTCCGAGGGGCTTTCGACCAATGTACGTGAAAACATGGGGGAATGAATTCCTTGTTTTCGCACAATTGGCGAAATTATTTTTGGGGGTCTGAAACTAAATGAGGATATTTTTTTTACTTACGAAGTCTTTTTGCATATTTTTATTTCAGATTCTCAATGTACTTGCGAAGAGATTTCCGGCGAATTATGTGAGAACATGGGATAGTTCCTTGTTTTCGCACAATGGGCGAAATTATTTTAGGGGGTCAAAAAGAAAATGAGGGTATTTTTTTTACTTTTACACTCTTCTTCGACATTTTAATTTCAGATTCTCAAAGCGATTCGTAGGGGCTTTCCACCACGGTACGTGAGAACATGGGGAATTCTTATTTTCGCACAATGGGCGAAATTTTTGTTGGGGGTCTGAAAGTGAAGTTACTTCCAAACTCGTTTTGCACATTTTGATTTCATTTCGTGAAAGTAGTAGCGAAGAGGTTTCCAGCGAAGCGTGAGAGAACACGGGATAATCATTTGTTATCGCACAATGGGCGAAATTATATTTTGTGGAATCTAAAAGTAAATGATGACATTTTCTTATTTCCGCACTCGTTTTGCACTTTGATTCCACATTCTGAAAGTACTTCCGAAGATAATGCCCTGTTTTCGCACAATGGGCGAAATTATTTTTTAGGGTTCGAAAGTATATGAGGATATTTTCTTACTTTCACACTCTTCTTGCACATTTAGATTTCAGATTCTGAATGCGTTTTGGAGTGGCTTTCCAATAAGGTACGTGAGAACATGGGAGAAACCATGGTGTCCGCACAATTTGCGAAATTATTGTTGGAGTCCGAAAGTGAATGAGTATATTTCCTTACTTTCACACTCTCTTGCACATTTTGATTTCAGATTCTGAAAGGCTATGCGAAGTGCGCACAATGGGCGTAACTATTTTTGGGGGGTCTGCAAGTAAATGAAGATATTTTCTAACTTCCGAAATGTTTTTGCACAGTTTGACTTCAGATTCTTAATGTAATTTCGAAGGGCTTTCCAACAATGTGCGTCCGAACACGGGAGCACAATGGGCGAAATTAATTTTGGAGGTCCTAAAGTAAATTAGGATATTATTTTACTTTCACATTCTTTTTGTTAATTTTGATTTCAGATTCTAAAAGCGCTTTTGAGGAGCTTTGCAACAACGATGTAAGAATACGGGAGAGTTCCTTGTTTTCGCACAATGGTCGAAACTATTTTTAGGGGTCCAAAAGTAAATGAGCATAAATGAGCAACGTACGACAACGGTAACATCTGCGCCAGTCAGAACAATTTATTTCGATAGTGCCTAGCATGTCCTTTGTAAGTTCTAAATTTTGGTTCTATAGATCGGTCCGATTGGTTAAAAAGAGTATTTCATTACACACACTATTTTTCATTAAATTAACATAGTTATGTTAGAGCTATAACAGATCTATGTCAACTGCTGTGGTTTGCGCCTTTGGTAGTTAGATCCGGGATCTACCTAAATAAAAATTATTATTCCGAACGGTATTTTGACAGCCTTTTCATAGCTAAGTACTCTATAAGAGAGGTGACTAAGAGAGGTGACCGTCGTCGAAGGAAATGTGAGGCGATCAGAACAGCGATCGAACCCGCGTTATCATGCACAAGGGCCGCGCACACTAGTGATTGCACCACTACGGCCACATAGAGTACTTTTAAAAAGTCCAAAATTGGACCACAAGGTGTACAATAGTGTACAAAAATAGTACATGGAAAGTACCAAACACAAATACATAAAATGTACCAAAAAGTACATATTGTAATCTCGTGGCGGTTTCGTTCCTGACAAAAATTTCCCTTTTCCCTAAAAGTGCAGTTTTGTGTTCGTTTGTGAAAAAAGTGCAACCCTACTTCAAGGTTTTATGTTCTTTTCTGAGAATGTTGCACTCAACAAGTGCAAACTGTTTGCCATTTCTGCCCTCTCAGCGAGTCACGTGGAAGAATGTTGCCTGATAAAATGACTGTTTGTCTGTCATTTGGTATGTGTTCTTTGTCCTCGCTTAACTAATTTTTCTACCTTTTGTGTGGGGCGCTAAGCTACTTTAAGCGGTTTCAGTTAAAAACGCTTAACTTCTCAAAACAAGTGGTCGAAATATAAGTTAAGCGGGAATAAAAAAAATACCAATTGTTTTGGTACCTCGTCGAGCAGTTTGTACGAAAAGTGGCTTCAAAATGATTAATATCGCTAAGTCTCCATATAAACTGGTCGAATATTTTAAATAAGCGGGGTAAATACAATTTCGTTTTCTTCGGTTTTAAAAATTAATGTTGGCTTGTAGGAGACCTTTTTTAAGGTGAGAAACGAAGATAGAAATGTTGCATTTTCTCACAACTGTGTGATCCCTTTTGCTTTTGTAGCATGTTTTTATTACCACGCTTAACTAAGATATTCGACAAGTGTATATGGAAACTTAAGCGATATTAAACAATTTTAAGCGAGTCTTCGTAGAAACTGGTCGAATGTCTATCAATACAAATGGTATTTGTCGTTATTCCCTCTTAATCAAAAATTCGACCACTTTGTTAGAGCAGGCAAGCGAATTTACCTGAAGCCGTCTAAATTACGAACACAAAATAGGGAATTTTAGGGCAAAGGGCAGATACACTGTTGCATTTTGCATAGATTTGTGCAACGAAATCGCCATGTGTTCTTTTCTCGCCCCAAAAAGGCACTACTTTGAACGGACGATGGCAACATTTTTTAAATGTCGCCTCATACAAGGGCCACATTATTTTTTAGAAACGAAATCATCATAACCCAGTAAACAATTTGTTCCGAATTCGGTCAGAAATTTGTCAGACACTCTGCACAAGTTGCCGAGTCTGATGCCGATGTCGGTCAGACAACGTACAGGAAATCGTGAGGGCGGTTGACAAGAATTCGGAAAGATTTGTCGGAGGAAATTCGGAAGAGTGTGCAGAGTTATCGGACAGATTTCCTTGTGAATTCTAAGGGAAATTCTGAAGAATTTTTAGACGTACCTTAACGACGTCGGCATAAAGTCTAATTAAACATCCGATAATGGTCCGACTTATCCGATCATTTTCTGAACCTTTGTACGATTTGTCGTACCAATGTCGGAGAGAAATCTAAAACAAACATCCGATTATGGTCCGACTTTACCAATCGTTTTCTGACACATTGTACTATTTGTCGTGGCAATTACGGACAGACATCTGAACAAACATGCGAGAATGTTGCGACTTTTCGGATCATTTACATACATATGTACGTACAAATTTATTTTTATTTTTATTTGACGACCGCGACGTCTTAAGTAGTTGGTTTCCCGTTTGTAACTGAAGACAACAAACAAAATGATGCAGACAAAACAAAAATAACAATTCAATTCACCGAAACTATACATTAAAAACATTTTCGGGGAATTCCCTTGCTGGCGCATGGTTACGGAATGAAAACAAAATCGAATAAAGTAAAATAAAAAATTCCCTTGAGAGAATGTGCAGACACGTCGCATGATTTTCGTATGGAATTTCAGAGAATGTGCAGAACCGGCTGAAGAGAATTTACAGAAAACTCGTTTAAACGAAGGAAGGAATTTCAGATATTTCGGTTACACGTCGGTAACAAGTGTTTACTGGGAAGTTAGAAAAAGTATGATAATTCTCTATAATAGACATTTCAGAAGGGGTTTTGTTTTTAACAAAAGGGAAGAGAAAATGATGGCAGATTTTTACAGCGGACTGAAATTTTCCTTTGTTATTGTTTTTAAGCAGAAAACTAAAATCTGATAATTCTGAGTTATGACTCTTTTGTAGTTTGGATGCAATTTGTATATCACTGGTGTTAATTTCCCACAATTTGGCTGTGCGTCAGAGAGATGGAAATTTTTATTAGCAATATGACGACTTATGATTTGATTTGATAATTGGAAAATTTGCAAATTTCGAGATAACTAAATGTCAATTTGTGTTTGGTTTTTGCACTTCCTGCAATCGTTCGTTATTACGATATTGACGTCACGTTAATTGGCCGCCACCCCCCGCAGAAGTGGTAGCACCGTTAAGAGAGAGATTTGAATTTCATGCGAGTGTGTGTCGTTGTATTTTCCGCTAAGTACAAGTACACAAAACAAAATTAGATACTGAATTTCATAAATTCGCTCAATTTCTCACAACTTGTGTGTGATCTAAGTGTAGACAACCCAGCGTAGCAGACAATTCTAAAGACTTGTTTTCAAATCTATTGACGTGCTGCGGCAATTTTATCGCAAAATTCCGCATGAACCAAAACATTTTAGGTTTATGCCGCCGAAACGCTATATTCTCCAATTTCGGCGCATCTTTGGTGCTTTTCAGTTTCTGTTTTTGTTGTTTTGTTTGTTTTTTAACAACAAGTATTTTATGGCTGCGTAGTTGGGTGGAATTCATCTTTGGATACATGTATTTGAGCTGGTGTTTCGTTGTTGTTATTTTTGAAAGGCCATCAGATAAAATAGCAAAATATTTGCGCACTTTAATGAGTCTGAATATTTGTGTGTATTTTTCAGCAGCAATATTATTGAGTCGTATCTGAATACTGTATCTCTTGGGTTATTTGTTTACTGTTCGTACTGGCATTGATATTGTAGCTATTGAAATATCGCTGTAGCCACCACACCAATTGCCCGACTCACAGTCGTGAGTGAAAACGTGTGGTTCTATTTATATATATGTATGTATTTTTTGTTGTTGTTTTGCTAAAGCAGCGTTATTCATTTCAAAGTTAGATCCATATAACCGTCTAAACTTCCGGAATGGAATAAACAATATTTGTATTTGAATGATTGGATTTGGAAACAATGTTTTACTATACACGATGCCCATACATTTTTACAGTAAAGAAAAAGTTTCCAATCTTAAAATTTTTTGTTATGTCAATAGTCAACTCTATGTATATCTCTCACATTGTATCCATTATCACTAAATGATCTTTCGAAAAACACAATTTTGCTTAAATTGTTTTGAAATAATACGTAGCAAATCTCTTTCACGTCACTAATATGAACTTGAGATGTATTGGAGAAAAGTTCTGAAATAAAATTTGATTTTATCTGAAAATGTGTTTCCCGTAAATCTAAATTTTAATACTTGGCTACGAAATTACAAAATGCTTTTATATAAAAGACTGAATTTTATATACAAATTTATATTTGTAATCAAATGTTTTTAAATTTAATCAAGCGGCGATGTCATTTCTTACATCAAATGTATCAGACGTGTTTTCGTTGCAACGCACAGTGGGGATTTACTCAAAACAATTGGCAACAATTCAGTCATTTCTAAACGGATTGCCCGAGAAAGAAGAAATTGCACATGTATGTTAGGAAAATGAGTTTTATTTTGTAACACTAAATCCTGGTTATGAAACCCTTCATAGATTCCATGAAATCCTTCATTAATACCACTGTGACACAAATTGCAGTTTAAACTCTGCAAATCAAGCACCACTATGACGGTTCGTTAGTGTGTTCAAAATGATGGCAATTGCGTAAAGGAAATTTTTCCTGAGGCCCTATCGCGCTCCCTCTCCCCCTTTTATTATCTTGTGGTCTTTTGTTTGTCATATCTCGAGAACGGCTGTGCCGACTTAGCTGAAATAAATTTCGACAAATTAAGAATTACCATTCCTTTAATCTATTCCTATACTGTTTCTGGGTCCGCCATCTAACGTTTTTTTTTCAACTAGTATTTATTTCGTGAATGGTAACACTTAGCTCATGTCTGATTTGACAGATAATTAGTTTTATCCTTCCGCTGAACGAATATGGTTGTGTATACGCTTGAACAACGCTGGGAAACATGGGGAAAATGGGCCTGCGATCGACTTACAGAAGATGCCGATTTTGCCAAAAAAAAATCATCTTTTCAGATGAAGCTCATTTTGATCTTGGCGGGTATGTAAACAAGCAAAATTGTCGTATTTGTGGCACAGAAAACACGCACGCATTCATTGAAAAGCCGATGCACCCGAAACGAGTCACTGTTTGGTGCGGATTTTGGTCCAGAGGCATAATTGGGCCATTTTTCTTCGAAAATCAGCAAGGAGTGGCCGTTACAGTCAATGGCGATACGTGCCGTGTTTTTAAAGATCGCATTATCAGCCGCAGAGCTGATGTCGTTTGGCCACCTCGGAGCTGCGATTTGACACCGTCGGTCTATTATTTGTGGGGTGCCCTCAAAGATAAGTGTTACGCCGACAAGCCAGAGACAACTGACGCTTTAAAGGACAATATTCGTTGGTGAAATACAGCTGCACACAATCGATAATGTGCTTAAAAATTGGACCGATGGCTACTGCATGGCCAGCCGAGACAGACATTTGAATGAAATTATTTTCCAATATTAACCGGAAGGATTGTACTTTCAAATAAAAAAAGAAATTTGAGAAAATATTCAGTAGTTTTTTTTATAGCATTTTCAAAAAAAAAAATTATTTGGCGGACCCGTTATCTGCGAAACTGTTATTAATATAGAGACACAGCGTATGAATAGATTAAAGGAGTGGTAATTCTTAATTTTTCGAAATTTATTTCAGCTAAGTCGGCACAGCCGTTCTCGAGATATGACAAACAAAAGACCACAAGATAATAAAAGGGGGAGGGGGAGCGCGACCGGGCGTCCCTCGAAAACGGGTATCTCAGGAAAAAATTTCCTTTACGCAATCGCCATCATTTTGGATACAGTAACGAACCGTCATAGTGGTGCTTGATTTGCAGAACCACTGTTGCACTATGTATTCAGCCAAAGAAATATATCATAGGATCTAGGAGACATTGTCATATATTATTTGGAATTTTTTTCATAACATTTCTGATAAATTTTCATTGATTATATGAAAATATATCAATGAATGTTTTTCATAAGATATATTTTTGAAATTTGTAATGGGTGATTTTTTGCTTTAAAATTTTTTGTTTTAAAATTTGAACAAAAAACACAGTAAAGTGAAAGAAATATTTATTTAGATTGATAAATAAAATCCTGCCATTTACATTTTAAAAATTACTTGATGCAAATATTGGTCACGGCTGCAGATCACGTGGTCCATTCTGAAAGTCAAATTTTGGCACACATTTTCCAATATTTTGGTGGGTATCTCACCAATGACACGAGTAATGTTGTCTTCCAAGGCAGCAATCGTAGTTGGCTTGTCTCTGTAGACGAAAGATTTCACGTGCCCTCACAAAAAATAGTCTAGTGTGGTCAAGTCACATGAATGAGGCGGCCAATTGACAGCGCCATAACGTGAGATTAATTGCTCACATAACTCACCTCTATGGGAGCAAGTGCAAAGTAGGTAGTGCACAGGGAAAGGAAAAGTTCCTGCGAAGCCCATGGTGCGTGGTGAAGTACTACATCCTTCTCTAGTTTACCAAAACACTACGGACCTAGTCTGGTACGCCGATAAAAAAAATACCTCCTTAATACAGGGTGTTTGCATGCCTAGGGGTTGTTGACAACCCCAGGCACTACGATCGGTGTGGTGGTCTAATGAATCACTCGTCTTAAATTTGAATCATTACAGAAACATCAATAAATTCAAGTTCCAAGTTCAAAATCCCCACTCGATAATGACATTTGGCTTTAAACAACGGTTTATGATTGCTACCTGGAATTTAAGAACTCTCTCCGAAGAATCAAGCTAAGACAGGTCACACGCTGAAAAATCTATATTTTGTTGTTGTTTGGATGCAAATATGAAGTGTGTTTCGAGCTTGTCGCAAATATAATATATTTGTGTCCAAACACATTCTGTTTGCTATTCAATAGTACATGTTTGAGACACAATGATTATTATGTTAAAATATATATGTGTTTGCGACTCAAATACAGTTGTGTTTATTTCACTATTTATGGTCTCCCGAGAGCAGGAGAATAAAAGAGGAACAACGAGAGAGTCTATCTTGTAAGTGTGTATCTGTATTTTTGCATTATTCTCTCAGTCAGTGATTCGTAAATATTCCCGAATGTGCGCGCAAATTGCAGATAAAGTCAGTGTCTTATCTTGGCTGATGTATTGCGTTTTAGTTTCATGTATTCAGTCATCAATGGTTCATCGGACAGATGAACGGTTAATTGATTTGTGATGTTGCTTTGGTTTTTGTGTATGTGTTTCGCATATATGTAGGTGTTCTACCAAAGTGAAAAACGATTTTGAGGAAACAAATTGGAAAGGGCAACAACGTGAAGCCCTCTGTCTGTTCGAGCCTTTACTGAGAAAATCGGAACGGAGGACAATGAAAAAACACAAGTACTTAATCCACGATTGGCTTGCGAGAAATTGATTTGTATATAAATATCTTGTTTGTGTACCAACGCATAGTGATAACCAACGCATAGCTGAAACCTTCTGAAAACAAAAACGTGAGAGACAACAAAGAAAGGATAGGCAAAAGAACAGCAGAGTCCCATATTATGAAAAAAAAACAAATAATGCATTCAGTGCAAGTAAACGTAAAATGAGGCATTTTAAATCTTTTAATTGTTTGTATTAATTATTTATAAATGTGGAATTATATTGATAAAATTAATTATATTAAATAATACATATATATTGAAATCAAAGAATAATTCGTGTCTAAATATTATTATGTTTGGAGGAAATACGCACATGATTCCACGTAAATATATGTAGGTTTGAGCGAAACAGGCGAATTCTTCCACGATGTTTGGGATGAAAAACGCATGTTTACACGTAAAAGTATACATGTTTGCCAGTAAACATGATACTGTTTACATTTAAATACAAGTGATTTTTGGACTTACAAACATATGAATGTTTGAAGTGTGTTCCAAACATATACATGGTTCCTGCAGAATATGTTTGGGAGACTATGTTAGAGAGGCCGTTATGTTTCAGGGTGCAGTTATGGTATCCACAGAAAAAATTTCAAAAACATTTCAAAAAATAAACTTCTTAAAATTTATTTTTTTTGTTTTTTTATTTTATGGTCCAAAGAATGTACATTATTATATACCGTTAGAAAGGCAAATCTTTGCCCAAAAATACAAAAATTCTAAATCTTTTTTGCTAGAACAAAATAAGAAAAACATTTGATGTGGGAAAACGATAATGATCGCTTGTGAGTTAAATTGCAGATTAAAAATTCCGCCAAATATAACGGACAAAGTTTTTTTAAAAAATTTAAAAATCCAAAAATTGCCTGGATTATTATTAATGATCTCCCACCAAAATATTATCCATATGTCATTTGGTTTGGACAACACATTATTCAAAAGGTTTTAAGTCGTAAACAGCCCTAAAATGACCTTTAAACGATTTGCGGAGTACCTAGGGATCAAAATTTTTGCGGTCTTCAAATATTTTTCATCTCGTTTGGGGTAGAACTTTCAGAAAATGGACGCGCACCGAAGAAAATAAGACACATAATTTTTCCCATACATTTTTGAACCGGTCTAGTGGACATCCTAGGCCTAAGCGAAGTACTTCGACTAAATAGTGGTAATTACCATCTGCTCACTGATTTATATACTCCGGTAATGCTACGCAACGTATAAGCGAAGTCGGCCTTCTTCTCTCACCTAGAGCTAGAAATGCTCTAATATCATACAAGGCTATATCTGACTGCATCGTGATTGCAAGTTGTAATTCAAAACTCAACAGGATTTCTGTGGTACTGGCGTATGCACCTACAGAGCGTGAAGAGGACAATATTAAGGATGATTTCTATAGTCAACTGGATTTTGCTGTAAGCTCCTTATCTATTGGTGGCACTAAAATATTTCTGAAAGGTTTTAATGCCAAAGTGAGCATCGATAACAAACAACCCACAGGAAGTGATGGTCTTGGAACTGTGAGGAGTATAAATTGTGACAGGCTCATAGATTTCTGTTCTCGCCACCAACTGTTTATCGGCGGAAGCAAATTCCCCCATAGTTATATTTACAAATATACATGGAATCACCTGATGGTCAAACCTTCAATGAAATTGATCATATATTTATCAGCAAGATATTTGTGGGTTCCTTGCTGGGCATCAAAACTAGACGTGGTGCTGATATTGATAGCAACCACCAACTCTTCATGGACACCTTTCGTCTCTGTTCAGCGGCTGCCAACGGTATTTGAGGCAAAATCGTACAATAGAATACAGACCGTCTGCAGGACAAATCCATATCAATGATATACAATCAAAATACATGGTCAGGCATTGTTCAAACATTGAAGGAAACTGACATGGAGGTGCTTGTGAGAAAAGATTTGTGAATAAATCTTGGATTAGTGCTGAATTCGGAATCGTGAACGCTTGCATAATATGCGTATTCGATCCAAGACCCCAACATCGAAGAGGCAGTGGAAAGAGGGAGTGGTTATCACTGTTCAGAAAAAAAGTGATCTAACACTGGGCAGGAACTGGGAAGGTATGACGTTGCTCAAAGCAATAGGCAAAGTAATGGCGAGCATTATACTTCAGCGGATCTCGCAGGAGGTGGTGGAGCAAATTGTGTGGATGGGGCAGGCGGGTTTCCGGCCTGGTCGTTCGTATGCCGAACACGTAAACACAGTCCGTATAATCATAGAGCAATCAGATCAGACTTTGCTTAAGCGTTTGATTGTGTACACCGTAAAGCAATGTGGTTCACATTGACCATAAGGGGATGCCAGCTAAGATAATGTCCATGATCCGTCAACTGTTCACAGATACAGCGGATAAAGTTCATTTTAATGGAAACCCAACCTATCACCTGATCTGCAGGAGTAAGACAAGGATGTGTCTTGTCCTCTACATTATTTGTTTTATTTTTGGACGAGGTAATGGAGGCAACTAATCCATAAGCACCGTTCGGCATTCAGTGGAATATGTATGACCATCAACATGATATTGACTACGCAGATGACAAATGTCGTATGGCCCACAAATTTAATGACATCGAGGCCAAGTTAAACAGACCCTCCGAAAATGCGAAAGAAGTAGGATTGTGAATAAATACAACGAAGACAAAGCTAATTCGTGTCGAACCAAATGAAGTACTGCACTATCACTTGATTGTTCGTAAATTGAAGATGCGGATTCAATCATCTATTTAGGATGAAAGATTAACGAGGACGGTGGCTCCTCGTCGGATATAAGTGATCGAATAAATACGAATAATAAGGCCCGTATTGACGAAAAGACGAAATGGGGAATATTAAATTGCAGTGTGAAGTCTGGTCTGTTATACTACTTGGAGCTGTATGAAGCTGACAATGGAGATGGTCCAAACGTTTGACATATGCTATGACTGCGTAACCTGATCGCGCCAGCTTTAGCAAACTACTATCCAGTTGTAAATTCCAGTGCTTGAAATTTTGTTTTTAAATTTTTGAATTTTAAATGATTATAACTATTAAATTTTACAGTTTTACCCAACTACGTGGACCGTTTATCAAAGTCTGTAAGCAGCTAATAGTGGCAAACGAGTTCAGCTCCGAGGATGTGATAAAATTTGAATTTTCGACAATATATGTCGACAAAAAGCCTATAAATAAATATTCTACTCGCTGAAAAACGACCTCTATAACAAACTCTCTCAAACTCATTTTGCAGGAACCATGTATATGTTTGTAAACCACTCCAATATTCATGTATTTGCAAGTCGTAAACTCACTTGTATTTAAATATAAACATGAGCATGTTTACTTGCAAAGATAAGTACTTTTGCATGTTTCGTCCCAAACATCCATATACTTACATCGAAGCATTCGTGTGTTTCCTCCCAAACGTCTTAAATGAACGATTGGTTGTATGAAACTTGTAACGTGACGTCATAATCAGTCCGTACATAATAATCTATACACTGCTTCCTTCCCTGTTCTACCCGTCACCTAAGCATGCACCACATCCATCACATACAAAACAAACAATCACACTCACTCGTTTCCGGGCGCACAACCCGATAAGATTAAGTATATCATTTTATCTGGGTCTCTAGTTCTGCAAAGGGTAGGAGGAATTTTGGGATCCGTTCTTTAGTAAAGACGGTGTAAATAAATTTCTACACAGGGACTTCGGCTCACTGTTCCTACACTGGGGCTTTGACTCACTGTTCCTACACAGGGGCTTCGTTACTACTCAGGACCTTCGGCTCACTGTTCCTACACAGGGGCTTCGGCTCTCTGTTCCTACTCAGGGGCTTCGGCTCACTGTTCCTACAGAGGGGCTTCAACACATTGTTCCTATACAGGGGCTTCGACTCACTGTTCCTACACAAGGGCTTCGGCTCACTGTTCCTACACAGATGTGTCGGCACACTGTTCCTACATAGGGGTTAACCGATAACCGATCCCGAACCGTTCCCACCGGACATGTAAAGCACATAGCCAGTATCCCGCATATCCAATACCGATCCGAATAATCGCATGTGCAAGACACTGAGTTCCGATCATCTTAAAATCGACCAGTCCGCAACGTGCCCCCAGAAGAGTATTGTTAAGCCAAGACAAGTGCCCCCAGAAGTCCTGGAAGCCACGACTATTATTACCAGAACAGTGTCGTCAAGCCAAGACAATTGGCCCCGGCAGAGTGTTGTCAAACAAAGACGAGTGTCCTGAAGCTACGAAGAGCGTTCGCAACAAGTGCATCAGTTGATATCATTCCTGTAAATCAAATTATTTTGAAAATTATACGATTGATCAATAAAAGTCTGAATTCGAACCCCCGAAAAGGGTAAACTATTCTGTTCTTATTTCGAAAGGTTTTGGTGGATCCTAACGAAAGACTCTGGACATGACTGAACCTCAGCCCTCGACAAAACCACATTACAAACTAAAACGCAACAGATCAGTCAACATAAGAAAAATTCAATTCATTTACACGCATTCAGGAATATTTATAAATCACAGACTGCGGAATAGGGACAATGCATAAATATAGTTATACACTTGCAATAACATTAACTTCAGCTGAGAACAATCTCCGTTGGACCCATTTTCCTTGCTTTGATCTCGATAGAGCATAGCCCTAAAATGAAAATTAAGAAAGTAGTGCCCCAAACACAGCTGTATTTGTATCACAATCAAAAGTGTATTTGGATCACAAACACATATATTATAACATATTAATGATTGTGTCTCTCACATGTAATATTGAAAACCAAACACAATGTGTTTGGACACAAGTATACTATGTTTGCGACTGGCTCCACACCACATGTTATATTTGCATCCAACCAAGAAGCAAACCTTTTCAGCCTGCATACTTTTACAAACAGTGTCACAAAACGCATTTCACATTTTAGCCCGGGTTTTCACGCAAGTGTGTAATGATGGAAAAACTACATATTCGGTAAAATCTTCTGCCCCACACTAAAATGTCCAGCTTGTATAACAGTATAATCTATCTCAAAGGGAAGAGCGTATAGCAGTAGGTGCCACAGATCAATGACCATTTCATATTTAATCGTTTCTCCTACAGAGGAAAAAAAACTAATTTTAAAACAATTTTATTACAACTAAATAAGAAAAAGGTCAACATCGACCTGTCTTTCAGCGGAGTGGGAAGAGGTACCTACATCCAAGCATTTAAATATTTTGGAAGATCGATGACCCAAAAGCCACAAGACGCCAATGGCCAAAGAACTCTATCAACATCAACAACAACAACTGAGAGCAAAGAAACAAGTACAACTTCTCACACCCGTAAAGGTGAAATACAAAAACAATCTTACCCACAATTTTTCTACCTACAATACTACAACAAACAATATCCAGAACAACAACACCAGTAATAGCGGAATAGAACAATATAAATATCAAATAACAACAACATTTAAAACAACTACAACAAAAATCCATAAAAATATCAAAAAATAAAAAATAAAGTTATAAATCGGTCAAAAGAAACCAAATCATGGAGTTTAAACTGAAGCCAAAACACAGTGTGCTGCCAGTCTATTGGTCACATCAAAAACTGACGAAATCTCGCTAGCTTTAGCACAAGTTTGGTGTGGAAATGACCAAATATCCTGTCTTCTGTTTAGGGCTCAAGTGATTAAAATTCGACTAACATTTCATTCTATTGGAAGTCCGACCATTTTTGCAAATGGCATCGTATGCCAGTTTGGTTTTGCATTCGTGGAGTAGACCGTATGAAATGTATATAGAATAAACATGGTTCGCAATTCGCCTCAGGAACGCGCAATAATTGTGACAATGTTGGCGTGCAATAATTCGTAACCGGTGTTGACGCAAAATATCCCAATTGTGTAGCGCCCACAGCGCAAACAATTCGACGTCTGGTGACCCGATTTGGAGAGAGCGCCACAACACGGGACGGAAGGTTCTGAACCAGCCAAACAAAAAACATCAAAAATGTGGTAGACGACCCCGAACCCTCCACAAGAAAATGTGTTCAATAACTGCACATTTCGCCGCGTTCCCTGCGCCTTATTATTGACATTGGACTTGATAAAGTTCCCATACAAAATACAGGAGGCCTAACAGTTGTAACACGACTTCCACAATACGTTTAGAATACAGCCGTACGGTTTTGGCACTCAATGACGAAGTGGATGATTTTCCACTAAAATTGATTTTGAGCAACGAGCCTCATTTTTATCTCAGCGGTTACGTCAATAAGCAAAATTCTCGGTTCTGGGAGAAAGCAAATTCACGCATAATTCATGAAGCACCGTTACACCCCTCTTAAAGTCACCGTGTGGTGTGCAGTAACACGGACACGGTTATTGTACCTTATTTTTTCGAACGAGCCGACGGTAAGGCTATTACGGTGAACGGCGAGTCATACTGACTGCATTTTTCTTACCGGAAGTTAACAATCTGGATTTAGAGGGAATGTGGTTCCAAGAGGACGGTGTCTGTTGTCATATTGCACGCCACAAAATGCGTGTTTTGTAGGATGTCTTGTAATCTTGGGTTTCGGGGATTTGGTTTAGCCAATCAGATCTCCCGTTTTGAATTGTCCGGGACTTCTTCCTCTAGGGATATTAGAAGCCGTTGGTGTACGCAAACAGCCCAGCACCTTGGAGAGTTAAAGAACAACATTCGCGCTGCAATTGTTTACGTAACATCACAAATGCTACGCAGCTCGCTCACTCTCTACGAGCCGGAAAACGAGTAGTAAAAAAACGCACAACTCGTTAGACGTGACATGAAAAAAAATTCAAAAATATACGACTGGCGAGCGCATGCGTAAAAGAAAACAAAAAAGCACGCGGCCGCCAGCGTGCTGCGCTCCTTTCCATATCAAAGGAGGAAAACGAGCGTCTCGGTAGCAGCTCGCGTACCGCACGCGAGACGTGTCGTTATTATGAGAGAGGTACTCGCTGAAAAATTTGTATTTTGTTATTGTTGGGATGCAAACATAACGTGTTTGTTAGCTTTTCGCAAATGTAGTGTACTTGTGTACAAACACATTGTATTTGCTATTCAGTATAACATGTTTGGGGCACAATGAGTAATAAGTTATAGTAGTATAGTATTTGTGAAAAACGTGACAGCCAATAAAGAAGCTACAAGCAGCAGATTTTCAGTTCACGAAAACAGTGCTTGCAACCATGTACATGGTTCTTACAATATGTTGCTGGAGCTGTTCTTTTTCAGCGTATACGTTTAACTGAAGGCGCTGTGGCCACATGGCCGGTTATACCCAAAAAACGTGCTTTTTCCACGAACAACTTTTGTTGGATTTAGCTCGTATTGAAAGCCCCATACGGTCGATTGTTGTGTTGTTACATTTTTAACGATGTTATAGTTACACTGCATTTGAGTTACCGCGTTTGTATTTTTTCAACATTTCCTTTCCCCAAATCGACACGAGCCTTATTTTGAGCATTCGTCCAATTATGTTGGATCCAACGAGAAAAAATCTTTTTCACGGCCAAATGAACACGCAATATCTTACTGATGCTGCTCATACACGCTGGAAAAAATGGTCTCTGTAACATATTCTCCTAAACATAGTCTGCAGGAACAATGTATATGTTTGGAATACACTTCAGACATTTATATATTTGCAAGTCCCAAACTCAGGTATATTTAAATGCAAACATTATCATGTTTACTGACAAATATGTATGCTTTTCCCAAGACATCATCCCAAACATCCATATACTTACGTGGAAACATATGCGTATTTTCTCCCAAACATAATAATATTTAGAAACGAATTATTCTTTCTTTCTTTATTTATAATAATTAATTTTATCAATATATATCCATATTTACTTGTATAAATAATTAATACAAAAAAATTACAGCAGACAGTTGTCCGAGGCCTTCGGCCACGGACTGTCCCTGCAGGCTGTGTCAGAGACACGGCCATTAAGTTTAACCGTTGGTACACAAATAATATACTTATATACAAATCTAGTTCGTGAAAGACAAGCGTGTAGTAATTACTTGTGTTTTTTTTTATCATATTTCACAAATGGTCCGCCATACCGATTTTTTCAGTAGAGACTCGGGCAGAAAAATGGATACACGTTGTTGCCCTGTCCAGTTTCTTTCCTCAAAATCGTTTCTCACTTTGGTAGCACACATAAATATATGCCAAACACATACACAGAAACCAAATCAACATCACAAACCATTTAACTGTCCGATCGTTGGTTTATTCTTCATCAAACGCTTTTGATGTCCTCTGTCCGATGAACCATTGACGACTGAATGCATGAAACGAAAATGCTATATATCAGGCATAATAAGAAACTCAGCATCTGCAATTTACAATCACATTCAGGAATATTTATGACTCACTGACTGAGAGAATAATGCAAAAATACAGATGCACACTTACAAGATATACACACTCGTTGCCCCTCTTTTATTCTCTTGCTGCCGAGAGAGCATTAAGACTGCAACAAATACTGCTGTATTTGTATCACAAACTCAGATATATTTGGGTCGCAAACACATATGTTATAACATATCAATCATTGTGTCCCAAACATATAATATTGAATAGCAAACACAATGCGTTTGGGCACAAGTATATTATATTTGAGAAAAGCTCCAAGCACATGTTATATTTGCATCCAAAAAACAAAAAACGACAGATTTTTTAGCGTGTACTAATGCCTACGGTATGTCACATGTCGGTCTTGATGTATCAGTTCACGCACAGCATCGATGGATTCCGGCAAAACGACCGAAGTTGGTCGACCTTTACGAAATTCATCCTGGACCGAACGGCGTCCGAGTCTGAACTCTTGGTACAAGCGATTTACCGTGGGTGTTTGATGGTGTTCCATCACCAAAAGTCGAAACAAGTTGATTGAGACACTCTTGTCTCAATAATCCACGCCGAAAATCGTAAAATATCATCGCACGAAAATTTTCACGGGTTAATTCCATTTTTTGACCGAGATGACTTTTAAACACGCTGTAAATCAGAGTTCGTATTTAGCCCCCCATGTGTAACCCATACACATTGTCGTGGGGAATATGTAATGAACGTTTTCACATTAACCACAGGGTATGGGGAAAAAATGCGTAGTTACCCATGAAATTGGCGAATTACCCATCCGGATTAACCATTACCCCTAGGGTAATGGAGAAAATAATGGGTAGCTACCCCCAACAACAATGGGGAATTACCCATTGCGATTACACATTACTTCGATTTTTTAGTCGAAAAATTTTAGTTTTAGCGATTTTAAAAAAATTCCATGATGAAATCCTCCTTTACAATTTTTTTTATTTTTTTCGACTGGACGCACTGTTTTCGAGTTATAGGCTGTTTTTTGTTTTAGCGATTTTCTTATTTTGGCGATTTTTTGAACCAAAATTCTACCATACGAATTTGACCTGTTTATGAAAAACCTTTAGAAAGAAACCCGAAAAAATTGGATATTTTTTCGATTGGACGCTCCGTTTCCGAGATATAGGGCGTTTTAGTGATTTTTTATTCGACAAATTTTAGTTTTAGCGATTTAAAAAAAAAGCGATGCCGTATTGGAGACAATCCATTGGTATTATGTAGCTAATCCGTGTGCATCCATTGGTATTATTATGTAGCTAAAATTTGTATTATTTTTTCGATTGGACGCGCCGATTCCGAGTTATAGCAACTTTTTATTTTATCCATTTTCTTGTTTTGGCGACTTTTTGAAAAAAAGTTCTTCCATGCGAATTGGATCACTTTATGAAAACCCCTTAGAAACCGGGAAATATTGGTTATTTTTGGATTGGACGCTCCGTTTCTGAGGTATAGATTTTTTTTCTAAGTTTTTCATATTTTCGATCAAAAATGAGGATGGGTTGGTCTGGGTAACCCATTACCCATTGCCGTCTGTAAATTCCCATTTTCCTGTTGGTAATGGGTAATTCCGCATCGTCGTGGGAAGCTGCCGATTATTTTCCACGTTATCCTGTGGGTAATGGGTAATCGTGATGGGTAATTCCTCATTGTCATGGGTAGCTACCCACTACGCTGTGGGTAATGGGTAAACGATCGCTACCCATTCCCCACGGTAATAATAATGGTAGCCCAGGTTAACCTATTACCCACGAAATATGAATCCTGCTGTAAATACAAAAAATAGCGGTCGCAAGTGAAAACGTTCCATGTATGTTTATGCTAAAAATTTCAAAACTTACAGTGGAACTTCCAGTTTGCATCTGGCAACACTTGTATTGCCAGGACTCGAAATATAACTAAATGGCAACCCTCTATGTATCACTCCAATACTAAAGTGACGAATTGGTAAGGATTAAAATATTAATCGAATTTGGTTTCAGAATTTTTTTATAACTAATTAACAAGAGAATTTTCAAAGTACGTTTTTCTACCCACCACATTCGGATGTGAATGTGAATTTCGAAAAATGCATCTTTTATTCTAGCCGAATTCTTATTAGTATAATTCTGAGCCACGCCTTATTAACCGCCCCTAATTCCAAATTGAAGAAATCATTCCTTCATACAAAATGTATTAATCTACAATGTAGATTCCACATTCTAGATTCGACACATTTAGCCAGAATGCTAATTAATACAATTTATTGCCACGCCTCAATTTGCTGCCTAAAATTCGAAATTTTAATGATATGGACACAATTGTCATCTGATTCGTATAATTTAAGTAACCTTCAAGTTTAGTCATAATCCTGATTAGTGTACGTTTGCTCCATGCCCTTTTTTTTAACAGGAACCACATTTAGGTGATTGTAGCGAGCTCATTATGGATTTAATAAATTGCCACTTTATTACCGACCTTGAATTTCAACGAATCCCATCATACCAACATACTACACCCAACCAGCTTCACGTATGACACACATACATATAGCGACTGCTATCTGTTATTATTTCTTGGCCGCAGACTGTGTGCGAAAAATATTTCAACAGAGTTCATTGCGGACCAAAGCCAGACATCTTTTAAACTCTCTTAACTGACACCTATTTGCCAAGGCTTTAATGGCAGCAGCAACAACAACACCACCACCGTTCACATCATTGTATACATCTAGATAGGAAAAGAATGCTAGAATTTCATTGAGCTGCGAGTGGAGCGAACGACTAACTAACTGACTGACTGATCAACAAAAATATTTATCTCGTCTTCTTTTTAACGCCATAATTTTCTCATGGTATGATGCCAAACAATATTTGAATGTTGTTGACTCGATCATTTTGGTCAGGTTTTGCCTCCTTCTCTTTTTTACCGACTTCATTCTATGTATGTGTATTTTGGCTGATTTGACTTTGATGAATTGATTTAAGTTTGTCATGATTTCAATTCGAACAGAATCGATAAAACGCTGAAGAAGAAGGCAAAGAAGAAACACAATTTGACCGCAACCGTGATAGAGAAATTAACAATAAACACACACACTGGGTTATTCTAATGCTTTGACTCTCAACGTGTGACGCCAAATGCTGTCTAAGTGGTTAAAATATCTTTTAAAAAAAAAATATTTGAATAAAGTTTAGTTAGCAAAGATCAATAAAAAAATAATGGGATAAATTTTTTAGTTGATAATTACAATTTGTGTCTGAAATTAAATTACCTGTACAATTCAGAAGTACAAAAACAAAATACTGCTGTTGAATTGTACTGTTGGAATTTTGCTTTTAAACCTTATCCAAGACCTTAGAAAACTAAAAAGCATTCTCCCATTACACCAAGGGACACGGGATGGCTTCCTACATTCAGTGAGATGTGCGCTTTATATACATTCACTGAGTGGGGTCTAAACTTTTACACCGGTTTCGAACGGTTTTTGAATTGTATTTTGCATTTGTTTCACAACAAATTTAATTAGACAGACAACTAAAAAAAGTGATTGAAACAATTTCTGCTCTTTGAATATTTGAGATTTCGAGTTTTAATTTCCAAAAAAAAATTAAAAGAAATATCTGTAGATATCAACATTTATTCATATAAAGGGTTTTTCAATAAGAGCGCTACGAAAGTTTTTTTAAATAAAACAAAACTGGTTTTAGATACCAATGAAATTCTTTATTCCTGTGAAAGTATATTTGATGCCCTTATGTATGGAACTCGATTTCTTTTGCATGGCCACCACGGGCACGCTTGCAGAAGTCCAGACGCTGAACTCAATTTTCGACGGTTTTCAAGCATAAATCGGCCGATACTGCTGCAATTTCACGTTCGATATTCGTACGAAGTTCATCAATCGTCGCTGGCTTGTTGGCATAGACCATAGACTTGACGTAGCCCCACAGGAAATAATCTAACGGCGTCAAATTGCACGACCGTGGCGGCCAATCGACTGGGCCATTTCGTGAGATAACACGTTCACCAAACTTGGTTTCCAATAAATTGATTGTGGCATTCGCTGTGTGGCTTGTGGCGCCGTCGTGTAGGAACCACATGTCCTCCAAGTCCATATTATCCAATTGTGGCCAAAAATATTCGGTTATCATTGAACGGTAGCGATTCGCATTCACAGTAATGTGCCGGGCTTGATCATCACGGAAGAAGTACGGCCCAATGACGCCGCCGGCCCATAAACCGCACCAAACCGTAATTTTTTCGGGTTGCAATGATAACTCATGGATTACGTGTGGATTGCTGTCTGACCAATAACGCATATTTTGCTTATTGACGAAACCATTCAGCCAGAAATGAGCCTCATCGCTGATTGTTGAGGCCTCTTAAAGTTGAGGCCACTGACTCCAAATTTCGGTAGTAAATTTTAATAATTTCGACTCGTTGTTGGCTCGTATATCTTTCCATGATGAAATGGCAAACCTTACTGAAGAGAAATGTCAAAAGAGCGGGAAAAAATATGGCGTCGGTTGCTGTCCCTATCGATATACTTTTGTAGCGTCTCTGTTGAAAAACCCTTTAGTACTGATGGTGAGGAAGATCAATTTGAATACGTATTTTAGATGTTTGGTTTGATGATTCTAGTGTTCTAATGTCAACACTCACTCCATAAAGAGCCAATCACGGGCAACGACGGATACCCGTTGTATCGAGGCGATTACCAGATGGCAATGGCAGAACAGTCGCAAGGAAAGTGAAAGGGAAAGATGCCTTGATAGACATCACTTGGATTCGTTCATATTGTCCATTTCTCTCCAAAGTATTCAAAACGCACATCAATGTTGAATAAAGCAGTTCGGTGAACTGCATTAAATACGTATGCATGTACGTCAACGTATAAAGTGACATGGCGGTTTTTGACATTTAGCATCCAGATAAGATATGTGAGTTCCAATGAGGCAATTGGGACTGTTCTACAGTTGGGGATTTGATTGGAGAATTGTCACCGCGCAAATTTTACGGAAAATAATGTAGAGATCCAAAAGGCCTCCATCAAGCTGTTGCCAGATACGCGGGTGTGTATTCAACTGTTACGCTTGGTCGAATCTATACTGTTCATCTGACTGCTTCTATCTGCGACAGCTTTCGACCAATGTACGTGGTTTAACATATGATGCATTTGCTTCACAACGACAATCATTGGGACGCAACACTTGTCGATGCTACAGTTTTTGCGTCTGCGACTGAAATTCGTACATTGTTCGCCATCATCATCTCGTCAAATTTTCCATCGCACGCACTTAATTTGTGGGACAAGGACAAGAACGACATGGCTGACGATATTTTGCATCAAGTTCGAAGAACGACCTCGAATCGTGAACTTCAAAAAACGATGATATCCGCGGAATACGAGAGTAAATTGGGAATTCCAGACCCCAAGCGCTCGATGCTTGAGAAATAACGTGCACGAAAAATACCGTGTACGACACAATGATGAAGGCGGTTGAAGACGGTGGAACTGGCAAAACGTTTCTCATTTCGTTGATTTTGGCTTCAATTCAGTCAAGATAGCGGCCACGTTGTTGGAAGGCGCTCGGACAGCTCATCGGCGTTAATGATGCCATGGAATATTCAGATGAATAACTCATCAGCAAAGTGTTCCCGAACATCGCAATTATTTTAACAACGATTGGCTGAGTATCCGCGTGATATAAGTAGCCTGCGAAGAATGAGAACGTGGATGATTTGACTGTCTATATTCAAAACCAAATCTGGCTGGCTCCGGTTCCGATCTGCATTTGTTCAAATTAATTGATGGCGTAACAAATGATGGCGAAGCAACAGACTATGTAATTGAATTTTGTAATTCGTTTGATGCGCCCGATTTACCACCGCTCAATTTGTGAACCAAAATCGGCTATGTCATCATAATGCTCCGTGGCCGTCGGTGGTGCAATGGTTAGTGCGCGCGGCTCTTGTACTTGAGATCCTGGGTTCGATCCCTGCTCTGACCACCTTAAAATTTCTTTCGACTGCGGTCACCTCGCATAGTGACGGCGACACTATCGAGTATTTAGCCATGAAAATGCTTCTCAAAAATACCGTTCGGAACCGGCGTAAAACTGTAGGTCTCAATCAGTGAGTATACAATTAGAAAGCGCACAGCTCACTGGTTGTGAGAAGCTCTCCTCGATTCCTTCATGGGATGTAATGGGAAACCATTTATTTATATTGCTCCGCAATTTAAACCAACTAAAACTATGCAAAGGAATCAGGTTGTCGGGGAAGAAACTAATGACAAACGCCATCCAAGCCATCATAATTCAAGGCAGCTCAAGGGCGAGGAAGTTATGATTCCAAAAATTTCGATGATACCGACTGACTTGCCGTTCAATTTAAGAGTATTCAATTTTTCGTTCGTAATCAATAACTCGGACATTATTAATTTAATCATTTTTAGGAGGAACGAAGTTCGCTGGGTCAGCTAGTTTTTATTTAAAGCTTAAGGAAAGAGATAGCTCAATTTTAACCCACAAGTTTATAAACATTTGGTATTGTTTGAGATTTTTCCAACACATTTGATTTTAAACGTATTTTTTGGAAATTTGTTTTATATGTAAAACCCAAAAATCGTACGTTTTCCTTCAAAAACCAGTGTAACCAGTTTTTCAAAAGTTTAGTTTTTCGAAACAACCGAAAACCCGGTTTCTTGGAATGACCAGTTGTTTGAATACTCTAATGTATACAGCAACAACGTTTGAGAAACACTGACCTAAACATATCGCACATAGTTCACCCAGCATTTGTGCGTATGTGCGACTAAGTGTCGCGAGATCTCAAATGTATCTCATGGATCGATGATGTTTTTTTATAATTCTCATAAATTGCCGTGGACAGTTAACTTACCTTTTCGCAGATTTGCATATTTGGTGCTCGCCGGCTTTGCAAACATTTTATTAATTCTGTTTTTTTTTTTTGTTTATTTATTTATTTTTTTGCTAAAATTTATTCATATTTTTTGTTTCACCCGTCGCCTCAATTTTAGTTTTATTAGAAAAACGTGTAATGTTGTTTCGGTCTGGTCTTTTGTGTCTTTGAACTCGTGCTGAATTTTTGCTTGAAGCCAAATTGATCCGAAAACCAAAAATATTTGTATCGAAAATGTGTCAATTTGAGCTATTTTTTTTTGGCTAAGTCGATGATTTATTTGTCAAACGTGAATGGTTTTCACCATAACTTTCTCAATGGCTGAGGTCTCGAACAAAAATACACAAAAGTGAAATCTTATCCAAATCATAATTGGAAGAAATCACGGGTAATTAAGTGGAGACAATACCCAAAGGATGTCATCGCCAATATCGATTCTACTATCGATCTGTGATTGTAACCTATGGGGACAATTCTTTGTCGGCTGAATTGTACACAGGCGCAGAGTTTTTGTTCTTTGGCACACTCAAAAAAAAAATGTTAGACATAATTTGCTGGAACAGCAGACTTTACCTGCTGACAGAGAGAAAGCAAAATTGTTTGCTAACACCCATAAGATAAATTTATTGATTTAGTAATGAGTTTTTTCTGACAAACAATTTTACAATTTTAGTAACCTATTGGGTATTCTTCAGAGGTTCCTTGACGCGATTCCCACCAGAGTCAAACTTAAAAAACCCTTCTATTTTTAATTTGTTATTATATTTCACAAATTGTTTGTCTGTTTGTCCAATACATCTCATGAAGGGATTAGGGAGAGCTTATCACAACCAGTGAGATGTGCGCGTTCTAATTTTACACTCACTGATTGGGACCTACAGTTTTACACCGGTTCAGAACGGCATTTTGAGAAGCTTTTCCATGGCTAAATTCTCGATAGTGTCGCCATTACTAAGAAAAATCATAAACGAGTGATAAACATCTGAAAAGTCTTGCATAGAGTGACATATAAAGGGGTTTTCAACAGAGACGCTACAAAAGTAAATCGATAGGAACTGCAAACGACGCCATATTTTTTCCCGCTCTTTTGACATTTCTCTTCAGTAAGGTTTGCCATTTCATCATGGAAAGATACACGAGCCAACAACGATTCGAAATTATTAAAATTTACTACCGAAATTTGGAGTCAGTGGCCTCAACTTTAAGAGGCCAACTTTAAGAGGCCTCAACAATCAGCGATGAGGCTCATTTCTGGCGGAATGGCTTCGTCAATAAGCAAAATATGCGTTATTGGTCAGACTGCAATCCACACGTAATCCATGAGTCATCATTGCATCCCGAAAAATTACGGTTTGGTGCGGTTTATGGGCCAGCGGCGTCATTGGGCCGTACTTCTTCCATGATGATCAAGACCGGTACATTACTGTGAATGCGAATCGCTACCGTTCAATGATAACTGAATATTTTTGGCCCCAATTGGATAATATGGACCTGGAGGACATGTGGTTCCAACAGGACGGCGCCACAAGCCACACAGCGAATGCCACAATCAATTTATTGGAAACCAAGTTTGGTGAACGTGTTATCTCACGAAATGGCATAGTCGATTGGCCGCCTCGGTCGTGCGATTTGACGCCGTTAGATTATATCCTGTGGGGCTACGTGAAGTCTATGGTCTATGCCAACAAGCCAGCGACGATTGATGAACTTCGTACGAATATCGAACGTCAAATTCCAGCAGTATCGGCAGATTAATGCTTGAAAACCGTCGAAAATTGGGATCAGCGTCTGGACTTCTGCAAACGTTCCCGTGGTGGCCATGCAAAAGAAATCGAGTTCCATACATAATGGCATCGAACGTACTTTCACAGGAATAAAGAATTTCATTGGTATCTAAAACCGGTTTTGTTTTATTTAAAAATACTTTTTAGCGCTATTATTGAAAAACCCGATCCGAGGTGTTTTGAAAGCTCCTTGACTTTTTGAGCTTCCCTCGTAGGTAATTAAAAACCAACACTGCTCCTGGCAACTACCATCTGTGAATAGACTACTGTGAAATTTAAGGCAAGAAGAGTCAAGGGCCTTACAATATGAGGATGAGATGTTACTCCAACCGGCTCGATCTTCAGCTTTTATCCTCCGGTTGGTAACGCCAAGCTCTCATAGGCAATCTTCTACCTGATCATTTCAGCGAAGTCTTGGTCGTCCTATTTATCGATCCGGTCGTCCGTTTTCGAATATCGATCGTACTGGTTCATTCTGATTCACTCTACTGACATGGCCTAGCCAGCGTAAACGCACTATTTTGATAAGCAACACTACTTACGGATACAGATTATACAGCTCGTGGGTCATCCACCGTCGATGCTCGTCATTTTAAATTATAGGATCATATGCAGGGTGTCTGGTAGCAGATTTATATTTTCAAACTTAAATAAAAAACATAATAATTGACACAAAGCATTGAACGATAGAATGGAAATGCGGATTTTATTTTTTAAAGAGTGTGTCATCCAGATGTCTTCCGTCGAGTTGAACACACTGTTCAAAACGGAGCCTTGTGTTCTGCGCCACACGCTGCAGTAAACTTGCTTCAATTGAGCTGATTTCTCGCCGAATATTTTCCTTTAAAGCCACAACAGATTGGGGATTGTCATTATAAACCCTCTTTTTGAGGTAGCCCCATAAAAAATATCCATGGGAGTTAGATCGGGCGACCTCGGTGGTCATGGGATGTCCCCAAAGCGACTGATCAGTTTTTGAGGGAAATTTTCCCGCAGCAAATTCATCGAAGCTCTGGCTGTGTGTGCTGTCGTCCCATCGTGTTGAAACCACGTGTGTGAGGAGTGCGATGGATGAGCTCGCAAGTTTGGCAAAAAGAATTCCTTAATCACGCGTCGATAATTTTCACCGTTGACATTCGTCGCCTGGCCTCGAGAATTATCGAAAAAAATTGGTCCTATTATCTCATGCTTGGATAAGGCACACCAAAAAATTACCCTGGGGCAATGCAATGGTTTTTGATGTTTCAATCGAGGATTGCGAGTTCTTGGAGACCAGTAACGGTAGTTTTAACTGTTGACGTGGACGTTTAAGTGAAAATGAGCCTCGTCGCTCCAAAAAATGGGGTTTACAGTGCGAAAACTCTCCAACATCGTTTCACAAAAATTTTTCCGTAAATTAAAATCATTTTCTTTCAGTTCTGGAACGATTTGAATTTTCCGTATTGAAAGTCGGGGATTTTCTCGTAAACTGCATTCAACCAGTTCAATGTTTTCGGGAGTCCTTGAAGATCGACTGGGCCCTGGCCGTGGGACATTCATAGCCGAAGGAGTTGCGCGGAATCTCTGCACCCACGAACGAATTAAATGTACACTCGGTCCATCACTTATTCGCCGAATACCGAACTTTGAACAAAATTGTCGACGAGCAATTACGTAAGAATTATTACTCTTAAAAAATGTCTCCACAGCGAACGCACGATGCTCACTCGACCCCTGTGACATCGTGACTGACAAATCCGCACAATCGATAATTCCAACGGCGCCGCCCTCCCTCCACACCGTTTATTACTTTTTGAAATAATCGTATTTAAAAATATTAATTTGCCACCAGACACCCTGTATTTTTCGCAGCATTTTTCTCTTGAAGACTCCCAGTGATGTTTCAGAATCATCCGATTTGACCCAGCATTTTGCGTCATAAAGCAAGACACGTTATATGAGAGTCTGATAAAGTTGGATCTTTGTTTCTCGCCGGAGGGCCTTATCTCTTAACTGCTTGCTTATCCCGAAACAACAGCTGTTTGCAAGCACAATTCTCCGCGTGATTTCTAAGCCGACGTTATTGCGTTTCTTTACGGCAGATCCGAGGTATATGAATTCGTCTATTTCCTCGAAATTATAACAGTTATCAACGTTCACCCTTTCCTGCAAAGTGGTGAATATTCTGCTCGGAGAAACCATTAATTTTGTCTTGTCCTCGTTTACTGTCAAACCCACTTTTGCCGATTCCATCTCAATTTTCGAAAATATTGCATTAGCTTCTCGCCGTGGGTGGCACAACGGTTAGTGTGCGCTGCTGTTGTGCGAGAGAACGTGGCTTCGATCCCTGCTCTGACCACCTTTCACTTCTTTCGAGGAGGGCCACCTCGTTTAGTGAGTGCGACACTGTCGAGTAATAAGCCATGAAATAGCTTCTCAAAAACCGTTCGGAACCGGTGTAAAACTGTAGGTCCCAACCAGTGAGTGGAAACTGAAAAAAGCACAGGTCACTGGTTGTGAGAAGCTCTCACATATTCCCTCATGGGATGTAATGGGAAAACATTTATTTATTTATTTAGCTTCTCGTAGATTTCGCCCAATGACGTCCAAATCAATCAGCATAGGCGAGCAGCATGTGACTGCTGATAGTTTTATCCCTGTTGACTGCAGCTTTTCTCACGATGATATCAATTAATATGTTGAAGATGGTAGGGTGTCGCCCTGCCTGAGCCTTCGCCTGATACTAAATGGTTCGGTGAGATCTTTGCTAATCTTTACTGCGGATTTCGTTTCAGTCAGTGTCATTCTACAAAGGCGTGTCAGCTTAGCAGGAATTCCAAGCTCCGACATAGCTTGGTTCAATATTCTCCTTGTCGGGGTTTTCGTGGGTTTTCTCCCGGATTTGTCATAATGTGAATATCTGGTCGATAGTTGACATTCCAGGCCTAAGCCCACACTGATAAGGTCCGATCAGGTATGCAACAAACGGCTTTAGTCTTTCACACATTACGCTCGAAAGCGTCCTGTATGCGATGGATAAAAGGTTTATTCCACGATAGTTCGCACTTATGCTCGCGTTGCCTTTTTTGAAAATTGGACATCGTATGCTAAGACTCCAATCAACAGGCATGCATTTGTCTAGCCGGATTTTGGATATGAACTGATGACTGCACCTTTCCAACTCATAGCCGACAACCTTAAACAGCTCAGCCGGTAGTCCATCAGCATATATATGGTCAACACCATCATCTATTTTGAAATCTCCTGGGACAAGTAAAGCAGAGATGTGACAAGATTCCCGTCCTTATGTCTAAAAAAGAGAGACTCTGATCCATTTCCGTTGGTTTGTCTTAGTACCTTTCGGAAGAATTTACGGGCCTCATTCTTCTTCCGTAGGATTCAATTTTCTCACTCTCGCGCTTTCTCTACAACCGGTTTGCTTCCTAATTAAACGGGTTTCCTCTCTCCTCTTCTCCTTATACCGCTCTGTCGCGATTCGCATTGCAACAGATAGAAGCGTTGCCATACGTGCAGCGGTCTTTTCATCACTTGCTATGCGACACTTTTCATCGTACCATGGTTTGTCTTTAAGCGGTTTCACATAACCAAGTAAGGTCCTTGCAGGATTTTTCATAGAGTGGGAAATGTGTTTCCATAGAAAGCGGACAAGTTCGTGAATTTCGACGAAACCGGAAAAAAGTGAATTTCGCGTGTTCATCAAGCATTATCGTTTGCGTAAATAAACAATCATACTAACCAAGGACAGACATTGTAAATACTATGGCGACTCTGCACGATCAATTTCAATGGTTTGAACGTGATTTCCTGTATTACGTTGTGGTCGCACCAGCAGATGTGATGCCGATTGTTTGGGTCGCCCGCCTGAAATCGTCGATAAAATGTATGGAATGATATTGGACAAACGGAGAATGAAATTGCGTGAGGTGGCTGAGGCCATACACATCTCAACTGAGCGGGTAAGTTACATTTTACAGGATTATTTGGATATGAAAAAGCTGTCCGCGCGATGGGTGCCGCGGTTACTCACACTCGGCCTTACAGTTAACCGTATTGGAACCGCTTCAAAAAAGTGTATGGCAATGTTCAACCGCAATTCGAAGGAGTTTTTGCCTCTTTCACAAAACACTAGAGACCAAGGAACAGTCAAAGCAATGGTTGAAAGTATACCAAAGTAGGTCCAAGTGGGTCTGTCTGCCAACAAGGTAATAGCGTTAGTTTCTTTTGGAATGGATGCGACCTCATTCACATCGATTACTGTAAATAGGGTTAAACGATCACAGGCGAATATTATTCGAAGGTGAATGCAGATTGTACATTGCTTTTTAACAAAATCACGGCGATGGGAAATTATCCATTACCCTTAGGGTAATGGGGAAAATAATGGGTCCTTACCCACGACGATGGGTAATGGGTTAACCCATCCTCATTTTTGATCGAAAATATGAAAAAATAGAACAAATTTCTATATCTCGGAAAATGAGCATCAAATCGAAAAAAATAACTAATTTTTGAATATTTCTAACAGTTCAATTCGTATGGAAGAATTTGTTTTCAAAAAATCGTCAAAATAAGAAAATCACCAAAATATAAAGTGTCTATAACTCGGGAAAAGTATGACCAATCGCAAAAATAATAATAATAATAATAATAATAAATGTCTTCAATATGGCATTTGGTTAACAGTCGCTAAAACCAAATTTTTTCGAAAAAATAAAATCGCTAATACAATCTTATGTGTTAGCGATTTTACAAAAAAAAGGTGAATTCATATTGAACACATCTTTTGGTTAAAGTCTCCTTTGGAGGTAAAAAATGTATTATTTTTGCGACTGGAAACACTTTTTCCGAGTTATAGACACTTTTCATTTTGGTGATTTTCTTATTTTGGCGATTTTTTGAAAACAAATTCTTCAATACGACTTGGACCACTGTAAGAAAATCCCTTGGAAACCTTAAAAAATTAGTTACTATTTTCGGTTACTATTTTTGCAACTGGACGCACCGTTTCCGAGTTATAGTCACTTTTCTATTTTAGGGATTTCTTATTTTGGCGATTTAAAAAAAAAAATACAAATTGGACCACTTTATGAAACCGACAAAAATTACTTATTTTTTTCGATTTAATGCTTCATTCCCGAGATATGGACTTTGTTCTAAGCTTTTCATATATTCGATCAAAAATAGGGATTGGTTATCCTGGGTTTATTATTATTTTCCCCACTACCCTGAGAGTAATGGGTAATCGTGATTGGTAATTCCACATTGTTGTGGGTAGCTACCCATCAATTTCCCCATTACCCTGTGGGTAGTAGATAACAGTGATGAGTAATTCCCGATTGTCGCGGGTAACTGCCCATTATTTTCCCCATTACCCTGAGGGTAATTGGTATTGGGTAATTGGTATGTGGTATTGGGTAACCGTTATGGGTAGTTCCCTATTTTCGTGCCTAGCTACCCATTATTTTCCCCATTACCTTGTGGGTAGTAGATAACAGTGATGAGTAATTCCCGATTTTCGCGGGTAACTGCCCATTATTTTCCCCATTACCCTGAGGGTAATTCCCCATCAACCTGGGTAGCTACCCACTGTTTTCCCCAATACCCTGTAGGTAATGGGTAATCGTGATGGGTAATTTCCCATTGTTGTGGGTAGCTACCCATTATTTACCCCATTACCCTGTGGGTAGTGGGTAACCATGAGGGGTAATTGCCCATTTTCGTGCCTAGCTACCCATTATTTTCGCCATCGTGATGGGTAATTCCCCATTGTCGTGGGCAACTACCCATTATTTTCCCCATTACCCTGAGGGTAATTCCCCGTCGGCGTGGGAAGCTACCCATTATTTTCCCCCATTACCCTGTGGATAGTGGGTAATCGTGATGGGTAATTTCCCATTGTTGTGGGTAGCTACCCATTATTTACCCCATTACCCTGTGGGTAGTGGGTAATCGTGATGGGTAATTCCATATTTTCGTGGCTAGCTACCTATTATTTTCCCCATACCCTGTGGGAAATGGGTAAACGTTCATCACACATTCCCCATTGTATGGGTTACACATGGGGGATAAATACGAACTCTGCAATGTCTTATGGCCCACAAATTTGATGGCATCGAGGCCAAGTTAGGCCCTGTTTATACGAGACCAGTAGCATTGAGAATAAATACAAAGACGAGAAGGCTAATGCGTATTCGGACAGAATGGAATACTCCACTAATAGTTGATGGTTCATTAATTGAAGACGTAGATTCAGCCAACTATTTAGGATGCAATGTTACCAAGGATGGTGGCTCTGCGACGGTTAGAAGTGATGGAATAAACAAGGCCCGTGTTTTATTCCAAAACCTGTACAAAATCTGGCGTTATATGAGGATATAGGAAAGGACGAAATTACGAATTCTCAATTGCAGTGTGAAGTCTGTACTATTTTACGGTTCTACTAACTGGAGGTTGACGAAGCTGACAATGAAAATGTCCAAATGTTTGTCAATCGTTGTTTGAGGCAATTACTCCGTATCTACTGGCCCAAGACAATTTCCAATAAAGTTCTCTGGCAAAGTACGTATAACAGTCCTATTGAATTGAATATACTTAGAAGAAAATGGACTTTGATCGGCCATATACTTAGGTGCCCAACATCAGATATTACTTGAGTGGCAATTAAAGGGAACCCGCAGGGATATCGAAGACCAGGAAGACCACCAAATACATGGAAGTGGTGCCTGGAAATGAATATAAACAAACTCGACTGTTATGGGACTGTTATGAGACAAGAATAGATGGGGGAGAATTCGTTGACGCCCAATGTTCGTCGTGAACCTTTTATTTGAACTTTGTATTGTAATAGTGTTTTAAATTGTTATATTTTTATATAAAATAGTAAAGAATTTACCAGCTGATAATTTACAAACAGTGTTTGTTGTTAATAGGAAACTTTTTTGTTTGAGTGCAACCGCATTAGATCTCTTGTATTGCTTTTTATTACGATTAGAAGCGTAGCTGCGTTACAATCTGCAAATACGCGTTCTTCGCATGTTCATTTAATTAACAAAAACGCCTTTTTAACGTTTCTATCTATCATCTATCCATGTGTCAGTGGCAAGTGATCTTACCCTTTTGAGAAGATCTTCGCCATAAATCGTACCTAAGCTTTGTGGCTAATCAACAACTGATATGTCGGTTTCTAATTGCAACAAGAGAAAATCAGTTTTTCTCACAATATTATTATCGCATCTGCTGCGCATCAACCATTAATGTTCTTATACTTTGTCTGCCAATCTGGCCAATACCAATTAATGTATTACGATAAAAGCCATATTTAGATAAAACAGCCAATGAATCAGGGCTGGCGTCCAAACCAAAAAAAAAGGCAGACATGGTGGGAACGCCACCAAAAATATGGTCAACTGGAAATTAAGTGTGTGTTCCCGATTTGAATGGAATTCACTTGAGTTGCAGTTATAATAGTTTTTAAACATTTATGTAGTTAAAGGACATTCAACTTTTAGTGGTACTAACCTTCATAATTTTCCCAAGAAGTTGCGTCAAGAAAGCTATCGTTTGTTATGACTATGACTGCGGCAATAAACAGAAATCATTACACGCTGAAAAATCTGTGTTTTTGTTGTTTGGATGCAAATATAAAGTGCGTTTGGAGCTTGTCGCAAATATAATATACTTGTGTCCAAACACATTGTGTTTGCTATTCAATATTACATGTTTGAGACACAATGATGAGTATGTTATAATACATGTGTTTGCGACCCAAATATATCTATGTTTGTGATACAAATACAGCTGTGTTTATTGCACTTTTTATGCTCTCTCGAGAGCAAGAGAATAAAAGAGGGACAACAAGGGAGTCTATCTTGAAAGTGTGTATTTGTATTTTTGCATTATTCTCTCAGTCAGTGAGTCATAAATATTCCTGAGCGTGCGTGTAAATTGCAGATGAAGTGTTTCTTATTTTGCCTGATGTATTGCGTTTTAGTTTCATGTATTCAGTCGTCAATGGTTCATCGGACAGAGGATATCAACAACGCTTGATCAGTGAAAAAAGAATAAACGAAGGCTCGGAGGGTTAAATAGTTTGTGATGTTACTTTGGTTTTTGTGTATGTGTTTCGCATATAAGTGTATGTATGCGAAGTACCAAAGTGAGAAACGATTTTGAGGAAAGAAACTGGCAAGGGCAACAATGTGAAGCCCTTTGCCTGTCCGAGCCTTTACTGAGAAATTGGGAAGGGCGGACCACTTATGAAATATACATAATAAAAAAATACAAGTAATTAATACACTCTTGGATTGCATGAAGTGGATTTATATATAAGTACATTCTTTGTGTACGATACCAATGCATATTGATAACCAACGCATAGCTGAAACCTTCTGAAAACCAAAACGTGAGAGACAACAAAGAGAGGAGAAGCAAACGAGCAGCAGATTCTCATTTCATTAAAAAAAAAACAAATAATGCATTCAATGCAAATAAATGTAGAAGGGCCATTTTAAATCTATTAATTTTTTGTATTAATTATTTATAAATGTGGATTTATATTGTTAAACTTATATTGATATCAAAGAATAATTCATTTGTAAATATTAGGACATTTGGAAGGAAATACGCATATGTTTCAACGTAAGTATATGTAGGCTTGGGGGAAACACGCGAATGCTTCCACGTAAATATATGGATGTTTGGGATGCAGAACGCATATGTTTCCACGTAAAAGCATACATGATTGTCAGTAAACACGATACTGTTTGCACTTAAATACAAGTAAGTTTAGGACTTGCAGACATATGAATATTTAAAGTGGGGTTCAAACATATACATAGTTCCTGCAGAATATGTTTGGGAAAATATGTTAGAGAGACCGTTAATTTTCAGCGTGCACCGATAGCAATAATCATTCGGAGGACTGACTGCTATAGTCGATGCTTATTGTTTGATAGAAACATCAGTATTCAATGAAATGTCGAAAATCACTAATGATATCAACGTTCTCGATTTGGTCTAATCGCGTGGAGGCCCTGCTCGTTGAAACCATTAATTTTGTCTTGTCCTCATTTACTGTCAGGCCCACTTTTGCTGACTCCTTTTCAATTCTCGAGAACACCGCAGTAACTTCTCTAATTGTGCTCCCAATGATGATATAGATCATCAGCATACCCGAGCAGCATGTGAGTTTTGCTGCTGATGGTTTCATTCTTGTTGAGAGCAGCTTTTCTCATAATAATCTTCATTAAGATGTTAAAGAGATCGCACTATGGGGTGTCGCCTTGCCTGAGGCCTCGCTTAGTTTCGAAAGATTCGGTAAGATCCTTACCGACTTTTTCTGCGGATTTGGTTTTTGTCAAGGTCATCCTGCAAAGGGGTATACGTTTTGCAGGAATACCAAGCTCAGTCATTGCTTCGCAGAGTTTTTCCCGTACTGGGCGATCGAAGGCCGCCTTATACTATACAACACATGATTTCGGGACTCAAGTCGGAGAATTGCAAGTGAAAGTAGCCTCTAAGGTAAGAACTTCTGCATCCTTCGTTTTGTCAAGATGGCTGCATTAATAATGTAATGGCCATATGCATTTTTTTTTTTGCTCAAAGTGGAGTTTTAGCATTTTTTCTATATTTTAACACGGTTATATCTCGGTATACCGTACCGAATATCTCTTTTGTGTCTGAAGCAAAGTTGTAGATATTGAATAGGAGAAAAAAATGCGGAACAAGCCTATCCGAAAAAAGTGTATCCAGTGCCTTAAAAATCGCAAAAATTCAATTTTTTAAAATTTTTTCCCCATTTTTCACCTTTTTTTGATTTGATTTTTGATTTTCTCCAAAATTTCGCCCAATTTTTCATTCGTTTCCTTCATAGTTGTGCTGAATCCCAATGAAATGCATGGTTTTTTGTTTGTTTTGTGCAATAGCACAGCCTTCAAACTTGAAACTGAACCATCGAGATGAATAAACGCCCGTCGCCAGCGATATAATCCATTCCCAATTTGTTGAGTCCGGAATCGATGACCTGAAAAATGTTGCACTGTGTTATAATCGACAAATAAATAATAAGTGTCGATTTGTTTTACGTGGGTCTTCGCCAACATTTAGTGTAGCGTGAAAATCCGGTCAGTTGTCGATTGTCCCAGCCTAAAGCCACGTTGTAGTCTTGTTCCACTAATGACCAAGTTTTGTGCCGCGGCTAAGTTAATCAGTCTGATACACGCTGAAAAATTTGTATTTTTTCTTGTTTGGATGCAAATATAACGCGTTTGTAGCTTGTCGCAAATATAGTATTCTTGCGTCCAAACACAATGTGATTGCTACGCAATATAACGTATTTGCGACAAAATGATTAAAAGTTTATAATATACGTATTTGTGACCCACATGTGGTTTTGGTTGTTGAAAACTGCTGAAACCAAAACGTGAGACACAATAAAGAAACAAAAACCAGCAGATCTTCTATTTACGAAAGCAATACTTGCAAACATGTACATGGTTCCTGCAATATGTTGCTGGGGTCTTTAATTTTTAACGTGTACCGTTGTCCAACTGTCAGCATGTAGACTGAAATTGACAATAGTAGGATGAAACACATTCTCCCTGCCTACTTTAACATTAAAATCTCCCAGTACAATCTTAATGTCATGGCCAGGGCAGCAGTCATACGTTTCGCTCGTAGAATATGTCTTTGGCATCATAATCTTTCTCTTCTGTCGGGGCATGCGCACAAATTAGGGAAATATAAAACTATGTATGTCGCTTTTATGCGGATAGTGGTTACACGTTCACTCACAGGATTGAACCTGGAGAATAGATGTCGTAGTATTTTTATAACTACAAATCCGCAACCAAATTCAAGTTTTTTTATGGCAACTGTACCGCAGTTTCTTTTTCTTGTGTAGCCATGACCTGTCCATCGCATTTCCTGGATAGCGGTAAAGTCAGCCTTATAACTTTCACGGACATCTATCAAATGGATAGTTGCACCGGATGTATCTAGAGTTCTTACATTCCATGTGCATATCCGTAAATCGAGGTCCTTATAACGTTTGCGGGGGTTCTCAACAAATGGGGGCTGATTATGATTTTCGTTTTTGTGTATTCACTGCCATTATGAACGGTGGCGGGAGGCAAACCCAGTCCACCGGGTTTTTCCATTTTACCTACTGCCAGGATATTGTTTTGCAGCCGCCCATTATGAGGATCAGACGCTGACCAGGATGCAGTATTTCGAACCTGGGTTTTCTTCTTTTGGTTTCTATCCGCTGTTGGCCCATATGTTTGGCTCATCCGCGTTCTAAGGACAAAAGAATATGATCGATAGCTTGATGAGCTTCAGTGACATCAGTCACCTACTAAACCTGAGATGTATTAGTGATCGCCTAACCAATCAGGTTGATCATTTGTTTCGTCTTCTCACTCTAGCTAGGTTGTCGATAAAGCCATTGCCCACGATATACTGCCTTGAAGTATTGAGCTGATGGTTTTGCCCAATGAAGGAATCATTTCTGGATACTCCTAAGTGAATGGCTATCAGAGACTTTGCACCTTCACGGACAGTTTCATGTCCAATATTGTGTACAGGTCAATAATAGAAATGGTACAAAGTGTACCAACACCAAAATCTAGAGCTTCTCACAATCAGGGACCTGTGCCCTCTCTGGTTTTGCACTCACTGATTGGGACCCACAGTTTTACAATGAATCCGAGCGGATTTTTGAGAAGATTTTTTCATGGCTAATCATTCGATAGTGACATCTCACTAAGCGAGGTGACGGTAGTCGAAATAAATGTCCCATGTACAGCAGTCGCATACACTAACAATTGAACCACCGCCGCCAGTCTTATCTGTAGTAGAAAGGGGACTGTCATTGATCTGTAGTTTTCTGCGATAATTAAATGTGTTGGAGGGAAAGTTACATTTCTCAGGATAGGTAAGGAACAATTTGTACAGTTATCTTTTTAATGGAAATACTTTCCTTAATGCCGCAAAATATTTGAATGTAGGCTGTTGTGTTAATAAGTAGAATTCGTGGAGAAAATCTTGAAAAATTGCATGGCAAATGCCAACTTTGCGATCACTTGTATCTAATTGTTTGCGAATTACTTTCAAGTGTCATTCACCATAACAACAAACACTTGTCATACGTCCGTCCGCCCACGCACTGGCCATTAATTTTAAAATGTTTTTGGTTGAAACGCCACCAATTTACATTAAATACCCTTTTAAATGCCAACCAGACGTGTTATGATTTAGGAACTATAAAAGTGTTAACACAATTATAACAACAAAAATTTCTACAAATTCCAAAACACAACAACAAAGCCCAGAATGAGACATGAGAAAAATGCAAAGCAAACTGCCAGACAGCAAAAGAAACGGGAGGAACAAAAAAAAATCAAAAGCGACTGCCCAGACTCATAAATTTGAAATGCTCTGTGGCAGAACCGAAAAGTGAAGAGAACAACAAACAACGCACACAGAAAGATGACGATGCTTAAGCCACAAAAAGCCGCAAATTGACAAAACAACTAATTAACAAATTAATAAATATTGTTTATAATTTGAATTTTACGCTAATTCAAGCAAATAAATTTGTTGAAAACCACAGCAGCCGACAACCAAAACGACCAACCTGCTGACGACCGGGTAAGTTATTGAGATGCGAACAAATGATAATCGCTCGAGATACAGATGTCGTCGATGGTGCTAAATTATCACTTGCGAGTATCACTGGCAGAAATACCAACAATTAGATTCGATTCAATACGATTTGATACGAATTCGAATTCAAATTGGTATTCATATCATACCAGTATGATATATGGTTATTATTATGGATCTTTTAACAACCGCTCTAGTCGTAACTCAATTCGTTGGGGTATCCGAACAACAGGTTTTGTTTTAATAAAGCTGGATATCAGCTCACATCGTTCGTCTGGCGTTAGTTCTGTCCCAGCAGATATTTTTGCTGGCAAATTGATTTATGCATTCTAACATCTAATGTATCAAAAGCATATCAGCAGAAATCAAGAATTTTTAAATTTGGGGATTTGTTTCAGACATGATTTTAAGATGTCTTTAAGGAAATTTTGTACCGTGATAAGGTAAAATTTGGGCAATCGAAATCAGTTCGCGAAGATCACTTTTTTATGGATGCAAGAAAATCGAACATGGGCTCATAGTACAAATATAGAGTAGTCGATAGATGCCAAATTATTTGCTACAAGTGTAATATCTACTGAGATACACCGAGAGAAATATTTAATTAAGTAATTTTTTGGATATTGTGGTTTAAGGCTCGTTCACAATGATAGCAACAAATTTGTTCGAATAAGTTCGAAAAAACAGCTGACTGGCAACATTGTCTACATTTTACAGCAGTATACATATTTGGGGATTGAAAACCATGGAGAATTGCAATACAAACGAAAAAGCTAACAGTAAAAAATAGAAAAATTAAATGAGAGACACCGACCTCAGATTTGTACCACTACCCGGAGCAAAAAGTATTAAGTGTTTTTCTTTAGAAAACTTTTCAAATTTTTCTATAGAAGACTTTTAAAATTTTTCTATAGAAAAGTTGTCAAATTTTTCTATAGAAATGTTTTAAAATTTTTCTTCAGAAAAGTTTTAAAATTTTTCGATAGAAATGTTTTAAAATTTTTCTATAGAAATGTTTTAAAATTTTTCTATAGAATTGTTTTAAAATTTTTCTATAGAATTGTTTTAAAATTATTCTATAGAAATGTTTTAAAATTTGTCTATAGAATTGTTTTAAAATTATTCTATAGAAATTTTTTGAAATTTTTCTATAGAAATGTTCTCAAATTTTTCTATAGAAAAGTTTTAAAATCTTTCTATAGAAATATTTTAAAATTTTTCTATAGAAATATTTTCAAATTTTTCTTTAGAAATGTTTTCAAATTTTTCTATAGAAATGTTTTAAAATTTTTCTTTAGACAAGTTTTAAAATTGTTCTGTAGAAATGTTTTCAAATTTTTCTATAGAAATCTTCTCAAATTTTTCTATGGAAATATACTCAAATTTTTCTATAGAAAAGTTTTAAAATTTTTCTATAGAAATATTTTCAAATTTTTCTTTAGAAATGTTTTCAAATTTTTCTATAGAAATGTTTAGAAACTTGTGTTCCATAATATGTCATGGCCTTGGACGGTTTCGATGAACCTGAAAATGTCAGCTTTTTTTAAACTTTTTTCTTTCGTTTATTAATAAAGTTGGCGCGAACTACACTTACTACAAACAACTACACATTTCGCATTTGCATCAGCTGATTTGTTCGAAAGCCAGCGACAGTGTTGTATTCTTGGTAATAAAAAATTGTAATTATATGTGAAATTATTGTTATTGGCAGATTCTACAGATAATATTATTTATTAAAATGTGTGTTTTGATACAAAATGTTTACATTTTCATTCATACTTTCAAGTTTTAAAACAAAATTCAAAGTAGAGCGCCCCTAGCGGCCAGTAGAATAAACTGATTCGAACAAATTCCAATTTGAAGTAGAAGTAGAGCCTACTTCTATGTCAAATTTGAATTCCAATTTCACGAAAAACATGAGAGGGCATTATATGCAATACTGTGAGGGGGAACGAGAAGGCTTGAATTACAAATTCGTTGCTGCCATTGTGAACGCTACTTTAATGTTGAAAATGTAAAAAAGTCTGCCAACTAGACTTTTCAAAATTGATGTAAACATAATATAAAACAATATTTCAATACAAAGAACATAGGGCGTCAAATAATTCCCTAAATCGATTCCTGTATCTGGCAAGTGATTTTATTTGGTTCCATGATAGCCGAGTTTGCTTATATTCCCTTTCCAGGTCCCTATGACCGATCCCAGTCAGTTTTCTTTTTCGTATAACCAATTCAATAGGACTGTTACATGTACGTTGCCAGAGTACTTCATTAGAAACTGTCTTGGGCCAATAGATACGGATTATTTGTCTCAGACAACGATTGACAAGTGTTCGGACCTTCTTCATAGTCAGGTTCGTCAATCTTCAAGTAGTACAATCGCAATTTCGTCTTTTTGTCAACACGGGTCGTAGTATTCGTATTTATTCGATCACTTATATTCGACTCGGAGCCACGGTCCGCGGTAATCTTGCATCCTTTGTAGTTGATTCAATTCACGTCTTCATTCGGTTCGACTACGCATTAGCTTTGTTTTCTTTGTACAGGGTGGAACGCGGTAATATGCTTTTTTGCACTACAGCCTGTTGGTCGCAGAGAGTGGAGAGTGTGCGTGGCTTAGTGGCTGACGGGAGATTTGTATTCGTCTGCCTTTCAGTTGCCATCATGCATTGGACACGTGAGGAGCGGTCATTTTGTGTAGAAGCGTATTTTTCAAATGCGCACTCGATCATTGCAGTGCAGCGTGCTTTTCGTTTAAGATTCGCTGTGTGTAAACAAACAAAATATGCGGTACTGGAGTGAAACAAACCGCAGACAACTTCACCAGAGACCTCTACATTCGGACCGCGTCACTGTGTGGTTCGCCATGTCACTAGTAGGCATCATTAGCCCTTACTTTTTCCAGGTTAACCGTCTTTCTGTAACTGTGAACTCCGAACGGTACTTGACTATGATACAGGATTTTTTTTCAACCGGCTCTTGAGGCAATGCAATTAGAGAATACATGGTTCCAACAGGATGGTGCCACTTCACACACTGCGAGGGTTACCATGAATTGTTTGAGGCAAATGTTTCCTGGACGGTTTATGTCTTTGAGGGGTGATGTGACGTGGCCGGCACGCTCACCAGAGTTAGCCCCATGAGATTTTTTGCTTTGGGGTTACCTGAAGTCGAAAGTGTATATCAATCGTCCCAACACCTTGGAAGACCTAATTAACAATATTTAGGCTGAAATTTTCAGAATGCCAGTCGAGTTCAGTTAGAGTTTATGAAAACTTCAGAAAACGTATGCAGCAGTGTGTGGCCAGATACACTATTTAAAACCATGTAATTTAAAAATTCCCTTATTGTTCAATATAATTAAAATATGAAATAAATGTTTCTTAGGTTCATAATTTTTTTATTTCATTCCCAAATAAGCAAATATCTGCGCTCCACCCTGTATTTATTCAGAATCCTACTTCTTTTGCGTTTTCGGACAGTCTGTTTAACTTGGCCTCGATGTCATCAAATTTGTGGGCCATAAGACATACACTTGTATGTATGAATATGAAAAAAGACAAAAAATTATGAGGGTGGATTTCCACAAATTTCTTTTGTAACTATTTTATGTTAGTCCTTATATTGATTACACTGTGAGACAAAATTAGATTTTTTTTTGAAAATGATGGGGTTCTGTCAACAGATTCTGGTAGAAAGGTCTAAAAAAAATATACTTGTATCGGCGTTTTGGCAGATCTGATAAGATTTTTTTTTAGGGCGGGTCAAAGTTTACGCCCCTCGGAACTTTCCTGCAACATATGGGCATGCACAATTGTGTGTTCCTTACTTCTGAGGTACAAACTATGTTCAGAACTTTTATAGAAAAGATTCAGATAAACATTTTTGTGGAACAAATTAACCCTCTAACTGCCTCGTATAACCTTAATTTTTAGCTTTTTTTTGAAAACTCGCAAAAAAATGCTCGAAAATGAAGAGGGGTGTGGTCAAAATGTTCTACAAAAATGATCACCATAAAATTTTACTATACGTGTCCGAACGCAACAAAACACAAATCTTAGCCCAAGTGCTAGATAAAAGATGAAATATGACAAAATTCATTATATTTGTGGACTATTTTTAATGGAAACAGCAAAATGAGAAAATTCATTATTAACCCTAAGAAGGCAGTTAGTTTTTGCTTATTATCTACAACTTGGGCTAAGATTTGAGTTTTGCAGTGTTCGTACACATATAGAGAAATTTTATGGCGATAATTTTTCTAGCACATTTTGACCACGCCCCCCGTTATTTTGGGCCAGATTTTTGCGAGTTTTAAAAAAAAAAATATATTTTTTAGACCTTTCTACCAGAATCCGTTGATAGAACCCCATAATTTTTTTTGGTATCGCACGGTGTTATTTTGTGGTAAGGATCGATTTTTCGTTGCCAAACTTCACATGCAAGCGCTCACATAATTAAACCATTGAGTTTGAAAACAAAGTGTATCATCTGTGTGTCATCTTAGTTAATTGGTTGTATAATCCAAAACAGTTCATGGCGAATGGAAAGAAAAATAATATGGAAATGTTTCGAAAAATATCAAACTATTGCTCAAGTCACCAAGCTTTTACATTTTTCTAGAGTCAGCGTGAAGAACGCAATACAATATTACAAGAAAAATATAATTTTCGAAAATTTACCTGGTACAAAGACAAGAGAAACTACACCAGCTGATGACGGGCGATTAGTCACGATGAGCAAGTCCTACCCATTTTTGACTACTACTGAAATCAGGGAACAAATGGATGAATATCATGGTGGACAAATACCGGCACCTACTGTCCGTCGACGTTTACAAGAGAAGAGTTAAAAGGGAGAAGAGGAATATGTAAAAAAAAATTGAAGGGAACATTGATATTTGTTAAGCACCATCTGGTTAATGACTCAAAGTTATGGAATTTAGTTGTTTTGAGTGATGAATCAAAATTCAACGTGTTTGAAAAACCTTGTGTCAGGCGTCCGCCACTTCAAGAATTAAATCCACGTTACACCAAGGAAACGGATAACATTGTGGATCAGTAATGGTTTGGAAGTGTTTCACTTCATCCGACGTTGCTCCAATGGTCCACATTGAAGGCAAAATCACTGGCATAATGTACAAGAATATTCTAGAGGAAAACCTACCAGCAGATTATACACCCGATTTACCTTTTGCTTAGATATTCAGCACTGAAGCACTGGATGAGTGTTATCCGTATGAAAATTCTTGAGTGACCAGCACAAAATCCCGTCCTGAACCCAATAGAGAATGTCTGGGGCATTATAAAAGAAGCCGTTTCCGTCAGTTAACCACATAGCCTTCACTGAGGGATATAATACGCGATGGATGGTACATAATTACACCTGACCAATGTGCTGCTTTAGTTCGCTCAATGGGAAAGAAATGTAAGAAGTCATTCGTCATATAGGATTTCCAACCAAGGTTTAAGTAACTAATGTAATATTTTCCAAAAAAGTAAAAATTTGTTAGTAACATATTTTTTTTTCTCCAGGTGGCTTAATTATGTGAGCAGCATACAATTGACCTAATGTTCCTTTGTTGTAGAAGGCTAATATAATTTAAAGAATGAAACCTTATTTGCGTGTGCATTTTTTTAATTTGAATCTCTACTATTTTAGAAATAAAATTCAGTTTATTTTATTTTAAAAAAATATTATTTCTTTATGTTTTTCTGGTGTGCTCTAATTGTAAAGGGTTTTTCAACAGAGACGCTACAAAAGTAAATCGATAGGGACAGCAAACGACGCCATATTTTTCCCCGCTCTTTTGACATTTCGCTTCAGTAAGGTTTGCCATTTCATCATGGAAAGATATATGAGCCAACAACGAGTCGAAATTATTAAAATTTACTACCGAAATTTGGAGTCAGTGCCCTCAACTTTAAGAGCGCTACGTCATCTTCAATCATCTTCAGCGATGAGGCTCATTCCTGGCCGAATGGCTTCGTCAATAAGCAAAATATGCATTATTGGTCAGACAGCAATCCACACGTAATCCATGAGCATCATTGCATCCCGAAAAAATTACGGTTTGGTGCGGTTTATGGGCCGGCGTCGTCATTGGGCCGTACTTCTTCCGTGATGATCAAGACCGGCCATTACTGTGAATTCGAATCGCTGCCGTTCAATGATAACCGAATATTTTTGGCCCCAATTGGATAATATGGACTTGGAGGACATGTGGTTCCAACAGGACGGCGCCACAAGCCACACAGCGAATGCCACAATCAATTTATTGGAAACCAAGTTTGGTGAACGTGTTATCTCACGAAATGGCATAGTCGATTGGCCGCCTCGGTCGTGCGATTTGACGCCGTTAGATTATTTCCTGTGGGGCTACGTCAAGTCCATGGTCTATGCCAACAAGCCAGCGACGATTAATGAACTTCGTACGAATATCGAACGTGAAATTGCAGCAGTATAGGCCGATTTATGCTTGAAAACCGTCGAAAATTGGGTTCAGCGTCTGGACTTCTGCAAGCGTGCCCGTGGTGACCATGCAAAAGAAATCGAGTTCCATACATAATGGCATCGAACGTACTTTCACAGGAATAAAGAATTTCATTGGTATCTAAAACCGGATTTGTTTTATTTAAAAAAATTTTTGTAGCGCTCTTATTGAAAAACCCTATATATGGTTAATTTGATTGAAGGTTTGATCATCAGGTAATTCCCATGGGTACTTGTGTATATTTCTATTGGGGAATTTAGTTCCGCCGATAAACAGTTGGTGGTGAGTATAGCAATTTATGAGCCTGTCACAATTGTCATTCCTCAGAGTTAAAAGATCATGTCTTCCCGTCACTTCTTGTAGGTTGTTGTTGTTGCTGATGTTGTGGCCGTCAGTGGTGCAATGGCTAGTGTGCACGCCTCTTGTACATGAGATCTTGGGCTCGATCCCTGCTCTGACCACGTTAAATTGCTTTCGGCGGCAGCTACCTCGCATGGTGACGGCGACACAGCGAGTACTTAGCCATGAAAAAGCTTCTAAAAATTAGCGTTCGGAACCGGTGTCAAACTGTAGGTGCCAATCAATGAGTTAGAAACAAGAAAGCGCGCAGCTCACTGGCTGTGAGAAGGCCCACCCCCCTTTCCTTCATTGGTTGTAATGGTTAATAATTTTTTTTAAATAAATAGAAAGAGTAAACGGTAAAATATGATTTTATTGACGAATATTTTTGAGATTGGGAATAATTCATAAAATCATCAAAATACTTTAACATCATATTATGATGTCGATCGGTAACAATTAGAGTTTTGTGTCAAAGAATACACCATCAAATCGACACAGGTCAGCAGTTACTTCATATTTCATTATCATATTTACCATCTCAATTTCCTGAACGCTACATAAAAGTTTCGCTGGGTGTTGCTTTTTTGTTTGGTAGCTTACGTGGAGTTCAATATTTATATTCCCTCGACCTGTTTGATATTTAAATCATGTTTAGCTTTGATAAGTGTTTTACAGTTACGCCCTCCTATTTGGCCGTAACTCTTATGGCTGTTGTTGTTATTGTTGTTGGCGGTGGTGTTGTACATTTTCATTAATGCGCATATTAATTACCGTTAATGCGACACTAACTTGGCACCTCCTTTCAAGCTGAACGCTAAACAGAGTTGTTTCGTAGACGACAGCGATGGCAACAGCGGCAGCGACAGCGCATGCACTCAAGCGTCTGGCATTTTGCCTAAGACTGTCGTCGTCTTGTTAGAGATCTTAATATCTATCGCACAAAAATCCGGGCCATAACAAGCAGACACACAATACTCGGCCAGTTGGAGTCGTTGTTAACCAACTATTCTTAGACTTTCGGGATGGTCGCTCAAATTTACGTTCAAATATGTGCAACTAAACACATATATATTTTTGTGGGCATTAACGTGTTGGCGTCTTAATTGAGTCTTAAAATTTGGATAATATTTAGGTCATCTTGTCCCAAGCATCTTATGTTGTTTTATTGTCTTAAGGCTTTAATGCTAATGAGTCGATTATGTGTGTCTTTTCGCTTGAAAGGATCATAAATGATCACATATTTTGATTTGACATTTGGTGAGATAATCATGATTTGTTCCCAGTACCATTTAATTGATTGAATTGATAATACGATAAAGGAGTTGCAATGTTAGACGAGCAGACGTTTCTTTATCTCAAATTTCAAGAAATTTTACTGTACTCCATTTGGATCTTAACGTTTGGTTTATTTTTCAAATCTTCTAAGATCTTTTCCCCCCAATAAAAAGCTTGAGTTTGTCTGCACCAGATGAATTTGTACATGTTAGAAAATTTAAATTTTGAAAACAAACCAGACTTATCGACAAGTTAGATTTCATCCGGTGATAAACTAATTCTAATATCAAACTTTTGTCTAAATGGATCCACAAGTATTGATGTGTTTGATAATTTTTTGCCACAAAATTGTAACAACCGTATTACTGCGTTAAACCTGCTGGATTCGTCCTTGATCCGTGAATGCAACTCGCACGCCTTTAATTTCCAGATTTCCATAGATTGTTGTCATCTCTCCTGCCGTTTACACTAGACAGTTTTGCGAAGACAATAGCAACACGTTAAAACCTTTTTACTAATACTCACACTTGTCGCTTTGGCAGTGACGAAGTCTCTGATTCTTCGAAGACAGTAAATATGATTCTTCGAAGACAGTAAATGATTTGATATAACCGGCCAATTCAGTCAAGTTTCGTTGTAAGTTACGTAAAAAAAATTCGGAATATTATCGAAAAAGACCGCACAATTTGGGAAAACGTGTTATTATTTGGACATTTTGGTTGATCTTATTGAATTCACACGAAACGACGCAGACTGCGGTTGCATAAAAGTGTATTGTCTTCATAATTTTCTGGACGCCTAAGCGACACAAACTTTTTTCTCGTCTTTGACAACTAATACATATTATCCTCAAATGACTTGTCGCGTGTAAATGGAGTGTGTGGTCCTAGAACCATTTATACAACGTCTTTTTCATCTTAAGGTGTTCTGAAGTTTTTATTGTCACACGCTTTTCTGGTCCGGACTTGGTTTTTATTTTACGTTTTTGGGTTTATTTTACGCCTAATAAATTTACCCCCGACTTCATAACGAGTTGCTGGTCACGGGTTAATTCATAACGCTTCAATTAAACTGTGTCCAACAAGGTGCTACCAAGCGGGCAAATTCTTGCCAACTTTTAAGTGTAAGTAAGTGTAAAACTAGAAAATGCACCGATTCTTTAAGATGTTGATGAGATCACACGATAGTCACCTTGTGTGGGGTCAAATGTTAAGATCACCCTTCACTGGAGTTTGTGGTTGCATGGCTTCATGCTGATGTTTCGTATAGGATTATCGAAAGCAGTTTTATAATCAACAAAGAGATGCTAAGTGTCAATTGGCTACTCGTGGGGTTTCCTGAAGTTGGCGTAATTGAAACTTCTGATCGTTTGTAGATTTTTCAGGTCTAAAGCAGGCGGGTAGCGGTCCCTCTTATCTGCAACAATTTGCTTTGGGTTAGGTTAGGGCAAGAAAGAGGATTATAAGCATTAGTGTTTTGATTCGTGGAGATATGCCCGTTGCAGAACTGTGGTTTCCTGGGAGACTCCATAAAATGCCTAAGGGAAGTTGTGTTTGTCCCCAGTGTTCTCCTACCCGTTCTCTTAATCTTTTCCAAACAAGGTATTGTATCGTCAGAGAGATATTGGAGTCTTGATCGTGCAAAAGCGAGGCAAGGACACAGAGTCCTTCTAAACTCACCCACTTTGGTTTATGCAGATATGCGCACTCAATGATGTTTTCAGTTGGAATACCCATGATTCGCCTCAGTTCATTAACCCACTGGTATTATTCACATCCGTATTAGATCACAGGATCTGTGCCGTTCCTCTTCCGTCTGATGCGTTATATAATCATATGTGGGTTATTCTTGCCCATTGTTGAAATTCGGGTCTTATGGTTTGTCCCTTATCCAAAGTTCGCCGGTTTTAACCCATTCTAGACAGCATCATCTGCCTTTTAATTTCATCTGCCTTTTAAATATTCCGCGTGCTCCAGAGCTCATATTATTCCAAGGCAGCAAGTGGTGGAGAATTTGTTTATTCCCTTCTTGCTCTCGAGTAGTGTAGGCGGTGCAATATCAGGTAATATCTCATTTTGTCTCATTTGTGTGTCCACCTTCTTCTTCAGCTATTTAAGACAAAACCTCTTAATCTCTGTATGAAACACAGTGTTATGATCCCCGTTGAGGAGTCCAAAGCGCATTCTCCCATTCGCCCTAGATTATATCCATCAGTATAGAAATGAATCACTGTCGACTAGCAAGTGATTTGTGTTTCGAGTTATCCTAACTTGCTTGCGTTAAACGTTTGAATTTGGTATAACTTTTTTGCTGTAAACAAAAGAACAGTTTACGGAAACATTTTCGTTTCTCGTTATTTTTTTTTTGAGTTTAGATATGCAATTTACCTATATGAGTTGTTGTAATTGTTATTTGGTTGTCATAAATGATTTTATTTATTTTTCATAATGCAAATTATATGTTTCATTCAACAAAAGTTCGTTTGCATTCCACAAACAAACTTCGATCACCTGGGATTTGGTTTGGCCGTAAAGAAATTTTTCTTTGCGTGTAGTTTCGGTCTACTAATGGAGTTACGACAGAAAGTTTTTAATCTTTGAGACTTCATTTATGGAATCAACCTTCTCACTTAAATGATTCCAAGAATCCCTTTTGTATTAAAAAACTGTATTATCAAAACATGTATTGTATGAGAGCGAAGTCAAATGCCTGTTTTTATGGAAACCTCTCAATGTGTTTATGCTGTTGTAGTCTTTGTTGAAACATGGCTAACTGTTGATTTTAATGATGGTGAATTTTTTAATACAAACCTCCATAACGTGTTCCGGAAACACCGAGATGTGACAAAAACAGGCGGGTGTCGTGGAGGAGGCGTTTTAATTGCTGTTAAATAATCCATTCAGTCGATGTTATTAGACCTACCTAATAATGATTCTCTATTAGACTAACTATGTATACGTTTATGGGGTGGTGGAAATTCCTTAAGTATTATGGTCTCCTATATTCCTCCCAATAGTACAATGCCCATACTGAAAATATTGCTGCGATGGTGCCTGAAAATGCCAATGATGGCTTTGTAACGGGGTTTTCAATAAGAGCGCTACAAACGTTTTTTTTTAAATAAAACAAAACCGGTTTTAGATACCAATAAAATTCTTTATTCCTGTGAAAGTACGTTCGATGCCATTATGTATGGAACTCGATTTCTTTTGCATGGCCACCACGGGCACGCTTGCAGAAGTCCAGACGCTGAACCCAATTTTCGACCGTTTTCAAGCATAAATCGACCGATACTGCTGCAATTTCACGTTCGATATTCGAACGAAGTTCATCAATCGTCGCTGGCTTGTTGGCATAGACCATGGACTTGACGTAGCCCCACAGGAAATAATCTAACGGCGTCAAATCGCACGACCGAGGCGGCCAATCGACTGGGCCATTTCGTGAGATAACACGTTCACCTAACTTGGTTTCCAATAAATTGATTGTGGCATTCGCTGTGTGACTTGTGGCGCCGTCCTGTTGGAACCACATGTCCTCCAAGTCCATATTATCCAATTGGGGCCAAAAATATTCGGTTATCATTGAACGGTAGCGATTCGCATTCACAGTAATGTGCCGGTCTTGATCATCACGGAAGAAGTACGGCCCAATGACGCCGCCGGCCCATAAACCGCACCAAACCGTAATTTTTCGGGATGCAATGATGACTCATGGATTACGTGTGGATTGCTGTCTGACCAATAATGCATATTTTGCTTATTGACGAAGCCATTCAGCCAGAAATGAGCCTCATCGCTGATTGTTGAGGCCTCTTAAAGTTGAAGCCACTGACTCCAAATTTCGGTAGAAAAGTTTAATAATTTCGACTCGTTGTTGGCTCGTATATCTCTCCATGATGAAATGGCAAACCTTACTGAAGAGAAATGTCAAAAGAGCGGGAAAAAATATGGCGTCGTTTGCTGTCCCTATCGATTTACTTTTGTAGCGTCTCTGTCGAAAAACCCTTTATTACTTGGAGATTTTAACTTTTAACATGCCTCTTCCAACCTTTATTGGAGTCCCGGCCATCATGGGACACCGCACTAATTCTGACGTGTTGTATCGGTTGCTCTAGGTCCAAAGCCGTTTTGTATCCAGACTACCGCATATATATCCGCTGTTGATATCTGCTTAAATAACATCTGCAAAATAAGACGATTTTATACAAAATATATTTTACTTACCTTTTTAAAATAATAGTTGATTACAAAATTTTGAACGTCAGATTTTAAATACATAGAATTATGTTGTGGTAACCGAATTGAAAATGAATTCGGTTGTACCTACAGAATTCATGAGAAATCCGATTACAGCAACCGAATTGACGCCAAATTCGGTCGTTGCAACCGAATTAAGGCTAGATTCGGTTATTGCGACCGAATTGAACCAAATTCGATAGTTACAACCGAATTGATGTCAAATTCTGTTACTACAACCAAATTGAGGTTGGTTAAGACCAGATTCGGTTACCCCAACAGAATTAGGTACCAATTTCGGTTGTTGCATCCGAATTAATTTGAAATTCGGTTGTTTCAACCGAAATTTTAAAAAATTTAGTTGACTGAGCGAATATAATTTGAAGACTCAGCTGTCACAACCGAATCAATTATGAAACGAGGTTGCTTCCACCGAATTTTGGTTGTGGAGACTAAATTCGGTCGTAACAACCTCAATCCGCTTGTGGCAACCTCAATTCGGTTGTGGCAACCTCAATTCGGTGGTAGCAGCCGAATTTACGGTTGCTATGACCTCTTTTCAAACAATTAGTTCTCTGAGTGTGTAAATACGTTTAATGACGTAGATTTTTCTCTTCCGATAATATCATTTATAAAATAGATGAATATTTTTGGTAATTTTAAGCTAGTCTGTAAGGATTGTTGTCATCCATAGACTGAATAAAGAAGAAATGAAATGAAATGATTAGCGGCAGACTTTCGGACATTATGTTTGAAAGGACATGATTTATATATTTTTCTGAAAATCTAGATTTGTTCTCCGTTTATGAAGTTAATATACTGTTGCTGCTTTAATTCATGTTTCTTTGACTTCGTTATACATATGAATTATTCGTTTCCCTTAAATTTTGTAAGAGAAATTAAAATCTAATGCAAATGAAGAAGTTCCTTGTATGGCAAAGCCAGAGAAAAATGCATAAGTCATAAACATTGTTTGCAATTACAACCTGTTTTATTGCCATTTGTTTAGGCCATGACAATAAACTGTAACGGAAGCAGATGCCAGTTGTAATGAAATTCAAATTGTTGCTATTATAATTTAATGAAAAATTTTAAAATTTATTTGAATAGAGTTTGGGGTTTTGAAATTTGCAAATTATTATACCTATATGTTGTTATATACCTTTGACCCTCTGTGGGATGTCATTAATTTACCTCGCCCTTTCTCTGACATACTTGCTGAGTTATACCCCCATTCCCAGCTGTTAAGTGCACATTGAAGTCATTCCAAAGTCAGTCACAGTACGATATCTCTCGAGTTTTATTGCCAGCACTGCGATGATTGAAAACAATCCTTAAAACAAAATTGAAATCAAACAAGAATTACAACATCATGATAATTGTAAACAATTGCATCAATTGTGTGTACACAAGTAGTTGTTGCTGCAACAACCGTAACAATGCAACAAACGACAACCAATAAAAACTGCAAAGCAAACAAGCCAGGCCGGGCCGAAAGCCCCTCCAAACACTTTGTTAAAGATCTTCAAGTCGAGATAAACAAGTGGCAAATTCGAAAAACATACATATACGTGTCCCTACAACAACAACAACAACAACAACAACAACACTTCAGCAACAGCAACAGCTCGACTTGCAACACTAGACAGGCAAACGAACTAACAATGCAACGCCATTGGAGCTGCAAGCAACAAAAGGTTTTGACTCTCTGCTTGGTATTTAATACGAAATAAGGTTTATGAAGTATCGAATTAAGTGAATATTATTGCAACACAATCAACAGCAACAACGGCAACAACAACAGCCACTACAACAACACCAGCAACAGCCCCACCAACAATTGATTCTTCAAGCAACAGCGGTGGCAGCAGCAGCAATAACAAAACTGAATTTAATGAAAACTGATTGACAGATTGAGGTTTTTCGGCAAAGAATTTTCGGTTTGGTCTTTCAGTGGATTGTTTGTTTGTTTGTTTTTATGTTGTGAGGCAACAAGTGTTCAAAGCATTCAAAAATTCTATTTCCCGGGGTGGGTGGCGGTGTTGGGTGCAGTGGGGTTTGACCTTATTGGGATGCATTGGGTGTTGCTGATGATGATGCTCTTGAGCATCAAGTCTTTGGTGGCACACAGTGCTAATACATTTTAATAATTTACACCTCTCATTTGGGATGCGGTATCTTACAGTCAGTCCTGTCCACATCATGTTGTTAAATTGTATGTTGATTTGATAAATCTGGCGTAGCATTTGTAAATTATTTATATGCTCACATGTATGTTGCTGCTGCTGCCAACGTTGCCACATGTCGCATGCCACCACGACGACGAGGGATGTGTGTGCTCATGCAGCTTTTAACATTTGTTGACAGTTTTGTCAACAATGCGTTGAAAATTAGCTTAAATACATACATTAACAACAATTGCCTGTTTTTGCCGTTCTAGTCTGCTCTGCTCGATTCGCCTCTGCTACTGCAGATGCCATCGTCGTGTCGTCTGTAAAGGCGCTTGCAACAATGCGAGGAGAGTGAATGCGGATGCCCTGCGATAATACTGGTACTTGTATAAGTACCATGGCTAAAATTATTACATACCTACTAAATCACTAGCAATGATGGGGGGAGAGAAACAGTAAGGGCCGCATAAAGACAACAACACCATAACATAAGTATTTTAGGCGTTGGTGATCAACAGTGGTTACCGCGTTGCTGAGATTGCCATCAATATGCTGCTGATAGTGTCATCATCGAAATATGTATTTCGCCTTTGAACACAATATGACGTAGTCTACGACATTCAAGAAAATATATATCTATATCAGTCTGCTATATATATATCTAGTCACTCTGCTTTCCATAATTCCAAATCTTGCGCCATATGGCAGGAAAGGTACATTCAAACAGGGACAATTAATTAAATACAAATTTATGTACACTCACAGATCAATATGCTGGAAAAGATGTTGTAACATCCGAAATTTCAGTTGCTACAACCGAATTGCGTTTGCCACAAACGTATTGAAGTCGCCAAAACTGAATTCAGTTACCACAACTGAAATTCGGTTGCAACAAACACATCTCAGAATTAATTTGGTTGTGACAGCTGCATTTCTAAATCCAATTGTTCATTATTTCGGTTCATAACAAAATTTGTAACATTTCATTTCAAAATTTATGAAAAATTTTGTTTGCAGTATTCAGTTCTGTTACGGAAACCGAATTTTGGTTTAATTTGGTTACAACATCCGAAATTATGTTTGAACTCATTTCCAATTCGGTTCACCTCACTATATTTTGTGTTGTTTGAATTTTAATTTTGTTTTACATAAAAAATTCAATTCTAATCTGATGGAAACCTTTTGGGCAAACGCGTACAATTTAAAACGAATTATTAGTTTCGGAATGTATCTGTGAATTTTCGGTAATATCCAATAAGGTAAGCGAAAACATGAGGGAAAAAGGATACGATCTTCGACCAATACGCTGAAAGATTGTCAAAATGTCATTATATTCAAAATGGGTCCCAGGTTTAGAAAAAGATGTTCATGTTAGTATAGTTTATCCTTGGGAAAATTGAAAACGCACTCACATAGTAAGACGACCGTGAATATGAAAATTTAATTTCATTTATTACTATGGAAATAAATCCTTACATACTATCACATTAAATTATAAATGGTTTCCCGATACACGATATGAAGGGCTTAGGGAGAGCTTCTCAGAAAGCAGTGAGCTGTGCGCGTTCTAGTTTTATACTCACTGATTGGGACCTACAGTTTTATTTACACCGGTATTTTGAGAAGCTTTTGTCGCCGTCACTAAACGAGGTGACCGCCGTCGAAAGAAATTTAAGGTCATCAGAGCAGGGATCGAACCCACGTTCTCAAGCACAAGAGCCGCGCATGCTATCATTGCACCACCGACGGCCACAGCACATTAAATTACATTAAATTAAAATGGGAACAGAAAAAGTTGTCTTAATTTCAAAGGTATTTTTCCTGTACGACAGATATGTTATACGATATACCAATTGTACGATATACCAATGACAACCTCTAAAGTTGGGTTTGACAACCTCTAAAGTTGGTTTTGACAACCACTAAAATCTATAGTTATAACCTCTACAGTCGATTGTGACAACCTATAACGACGGGGTAACAACTTCTAAAATCTATAGTGGCAACCGCTAAAGTCGTTTGAGTCAACCTCTAAAGAAGGGGATAAGTAACCTCTAACATATATAGTGACAACCTCTACAGTCGATTGAGACAACCTCTAAAATCGATTATGCCAACCTCCACAGTCGGTCGTGACAATCTCCAAAGTCGGGTGTGACAATCTCCAAAGTCGATTGCAACAACCTTCAAAGTCGGTTGTGACAACCTGTAACGTCGGGGGTAACAACCTCTAAAGTTGGTTTTTACAACCTTTAAAACCTTTAGAGACGGTTGGAACAACCTTCAAAGTCGGTTGTTAGAACCTCTAAAGTCGGCTGTGACAACCCTTAGACTATAGAGTGACAACCGCTGAAGTCGGTTGTGACAACCTCTAATGATGGATGCGACAAACTTCCAAAGTCGGTTGTGACAATCTCCAAAGTCGATTGCCCCTAAAGTTGGCTGTGACAACGTGTAAAGTCGGTTGTGACAACCTCAAAAGTCGATTGTGACAACCTCCAAACTCGATTGTGACAACCTCCAAAGTCAGTTGTGGCAAACTCTAAAGTCGGCTGTGACAACCTCAGAAATCTATTCTTTGATCCATGTGGTGTGATACTACTAGGTTGAAAACGAACCACAGACTTGCCATTCATGAGCATGAACAACAGCTGTCGTTGATGTTTATTGTCGGTTGACCGCCCTTCTTAATACCAAATTGGAATGTAATCGAAGTTGGTCGCATCACTATTATGTTTACAAGTTATTTTGGTAAAATTTATTCAAATTCATCAGCCAGGTAAAATGATATCAACCAAACTCTTGCTCATGAATGACAAGTCTGTGGTTCGCTTAAGTACGCCTGCCTCTCTAATAATTACATCGCCTTTTTATCGCGGCCAGGTTAGCGATAACCTTGTTTTCTAATCTTTGGCGTTTACACCACCCAATTTGAGATTACATTGATATTTCAGGTGGCAACTCCGTGCTTAGACAAACTCCGCGCCGAGACAAAATTATCGAAGACGGCGTCACAACAGAAAAAGTAAGTTAGCGGCTATTGGTTTTGCCAGTTTTGTACAAAATTTGGGATGTTTTTGAAACAACTGAACCTTCAAAATTGAATCCGTGGGTCAAATCGGGCCAGTCGATAAAATCGCCTCACAGTTTAAAGCTTCAAAAAAGTTGTGGTGGCGGCAACGCATTGGAAAATTTTCGATCGGCTGCCATCTGTCAAAGAGTTGATTTTTGTGTATGTTTTTATTATGGTTGTATTTTTTTAGTAACTAACAGTGTTGCATCAAAATGTACAACAGTTTAAAATGGGTTTTAAAATTAAAAAAAGGGCTGCTTAGTCATCTCATTTAGATATTCCCGGCAGTTGTAGATCGTTCTAGAAATCAGAAATGTACACTGCAGAAATTTATTAGCAACCAGACTAGCAGAGCAGATGCTGATGACGTTTCGTTTCAGCCAAAGGGCAATCTCTCTGATTGCCATAACATTTGCCTGAAATTCACTACAATGGTATGGTAGCTTTAGTGCAAGGTCTAGACCCTGCGCATTAGAATAGACCCAAAACCTTACTTTGCCATTTAGTTTAGTGCTGCCAGTGTAGAAGCCTAAATACCTTCTATTAGCTGGTATTTGTCCCTATCAGTCCTTCGTGACCGGAATATGAGTGAAGAAGTATCTCAGAAAGGTAAAAGTGGGTGTCATATATTCGACTTTTATTTTGGATAGACGCAGATTCATTAAAATCGACCCATGACTATATGGGCTGGACTTTCGAATTTGCAGGCATTTGCCTTCCCAGCAAATTTAGTGGTAAAGAATGGTAGAAGATGGAAGGGCACCCGTGAGACACACCCTTACCATTTTCTTAACTGTTGTCAACAGATTGAAGTATGCGAGTCTTTCCAGTACTGGCCGTCACACTCTGAAAAATCTGTCTTTTGTTGTTGTTTGGATGCAAATATAACGTGTTTGCAGGTTGTCGCAAACTTAGTACACTTGTGTCCAAACACATTGCGTTTGCTACTCAGTATTACATGTTGGAGAAACAAGGATTAATATGTTATAATATATGAGGAGTCGCAGAACAAAACGTTTCTTTTTGATTATTTCAAAATGTTGGGAAATCCAAGATTATTTTCTTCATCCGATTATACGATAAAATTTTGACATTTTCCCAACTCTAGTTATAATCTCTATTCTATGAGAAGAGAAGTAAAATTATCCAAATAAGATTTTATCCAATAGATCTTAACCAAACTCATGCAAAGTCATCAAAAAACATTTTGTAAAAATATACAAAAAGTCACGTTTTGTTAAGTCTTTGACACCCAAATGTAGGTTTGTTTGTAGAAAACTGCTGAGAAGAAAAACGTGATAGAACGTCACCCGCAACATATTGCAGGAACTATGTAGATGTTTGCACACATTGTTTTGATGCATTAAAGATCTGCTTCTTTTTTGTTTCCTTGTTGTCTGTCATGTTTTTGTTTTCGGCATCTTTCCGCAAACAAAGCCACATTTGGGTCACAAAATCATATATTATAACTTATTAATCATTGTGTCTCCAAAATATTTTATTGAATAGCAAACACAATATGTTTGGATGCAAATATAGAATATTATAAAGAGGCAGTATTTATGAGTTTATTTTGGGGGGGGGGGGGGGGGTAATCTTCTGAATTACACATCCGATTTTTAAAATTATTTCACCGGTAAATTGCTACGTTATGCTACGTTTTTCCCCCTACTAAATTTCAGGACAAAGTCTGCCGGGTTTGGTAGTATGGAATATTTGCGACAAGCTCTAAACACGTTATCTTTTCATCCAAACAGCAACAAAAAAAGGACCGATTTTCCAGCGTGTAGTGTTTGATTTCAAACTAAAGCTTCTGTCCACAATTACACCTAGATACCTTGCATTATCCTTTAAGTAAATTTCTCTACTACTTAGAGACAATGGCTGAGTATACGGAACCTTCTAATTCCTGATACAGGATGTACGCTCGGGTTTCTCTGGATTTACACACAGCCCATTCTCCATGGCCTACTTAGAGTGTCTCCCTGATTAAATCATACGAGTCTATCTCTGAAAGTGGAAGGGTATTTGCATGAGATCGCGGGATAGGATACCTTTGTGAAGAATTAATCTTCCGTCGAAGGGTTAGTTCTTTTTTAATCTACAAATAGTATTCCTAACTTTACGTCCCCATAAGTGAGTTACAGAATAGAAATTGCACAGGACTTTGTGTTTAATAAGCTTCATCCTACATCTTCGAAGGATAACAGAGGTTTTTCATAAACACACACATTCCAAAAATGATGTCGTGCATACCACTGTGCAGACAGTACCAGCTGAAACCAAAACCTAACAAATGTATATTGTAAATGTATTTAGTTTTAGGGAAGCACAATCACAGCAAAACATTACGATTGCTATGAAAAATAGCATAAGGCCTATAAGTTTCATAAATAACTGCAATCGTCAAACACACACACACACTCACTCACATGCACACATACACAAATGCAAATGGAATAACTTGAAGTTATTTATAGCACAGTGGTGCTTTACACCGGAGTGAGTTGCAACATGAAGGGATAAAAAGAGCAAAAGCGTAGCAAAAGAAGGGAATCAACATCATCATCGTCATCAGTCTCGTGTATTTTATATCACCACTTACGGATACGGCGGCATATTCGAGGTAGACGAGGACGTGCCTGTTGGAAATGGGATTTGCTCTTTTGCGTTTCGTTTACGAGTAAATAGTCTACGGCAATTTGCTGCGGTGGCATCAGGCAAAACAGCATGAATTTGTAAATATTTTTTATGTTAAGTATCTGGCAAAGTGCAAAATAGTTTGTTCTACGCATCTTCTTCCCATGTGTGCAAAAAAAACTAAAAACAATAAATTGTCTCTTATACAGTGTTTCAAAGTATCATTTAATGTGGTGAAATTTAAATATTCAAGATAATCAAATTTTCAGTCTCTATTGAAAATCTAAGCCAAAACTTGCTTAGAATTCCACTTTATTATCCAACCAAAAATTTAAATTTTATTTACAATTTTTCATTATTTAAAAGGGGAGTTCTTAATTCCATTTGGAAGGTTTTCAATTCGAAATTTAAACTCACAATTTCAATACTTTAAACTAGCGAACCCTTTAAACTTCGTCCTGAACTAAAGTAGGGTGGAGGGGTGGGATATATAGCCTGTATCACTCAGTGATAACGTAGCATTCTTCTGGTGAAAGCATTTTTAAAACCGGATGAATAGTTTAGAAGATTACGCCCTACATACACACTAACAAACACTTTCTCTTTATAATATTATTATAGATTCGAAAGGGAAATCCTTAATATAAATTAAAAAATATTCTCAATTTTATAAAAAACAATCTTTGTTTTTGACATTTGAGATGAAAAATCTCATACACTCTGAAAACACTATCTTTATTTGTTGTTTGGATACACATATAATGTGTTTGTTGCATTTCGCAAATATAGTATACTTGTGTCCAAAACACATTGTATTTGTTATTCAATATTACATGTTGGAGGCACAATGATTTATAGGTTATAATATATGTTTTTGCGACCCAATTGCGGCTTTGTTTGTTTAAAACAGCTGAAAAGAAAACGTGACATACAACAAAGATACAATGTAGAAGTAGATCTTCAATTTATGAAAATAATGATTGCAACCATATACATGGTCCCTGCAATATATTGCTGGGGCCGGTTTTTCAGATACTTTTACAATTCGTTATCGGAACATTCAATTTCAACAGGTACTTTGTAAATCTTCAATATCAAATTTCATTTGAGAATGAAAACCTTTAAAATTCTTCAATTCGAAATTTAAACTCTCGAAATTCAAAACTTAATTTTTAAATCTGAAATTCGAATTGTGAATTTTTATCTTTCATTTCTTGAAATTGAATGTTGCAACATCATTTAAAATTTGTAAAGTCGAAATTCAAACTCAACTTCAATAGGTTTTGTTTTAATTTAAAATTTTCTCTATTCGAGATATAAATTCATCATTTCATTTGCAACTCTTCCACATTTTAAATGCAGAATCTGAATAATAAAACTTTTTTCAATTCGACATTCAAACTGCCAATTACGATTGGAAATTTCTTAAACTGAAATTAGAAATCTCAATTTCTCTTGAAATTTTTGTCTATTTACAATTTGGAAGTGGAAATTCTCTATAAAATTTCAAATTTTTTAGTTCGAAATTCAAATTCAAACTCAATTTCAATCGAGTTTTTAATTTAAAATTTTATCTATTCGAAATATAAATCTTCATTTTATTTGGAATTTTTCGACATTTGAAATGTGAAGAACCTAAATAATAAAACTTTTTCAATTCGAAATTCAATCTGTCAATTTCAATTGGAATTTTCTTAAACTAAAATTATAGGTCTCAATTTAATTTGAAATTTTCTATAAAATTTGAAATATTTTAATTCGAAATTCAAACTCTCAATTTCAATTGATTTTTTTAAATTCCAAATTTTCTCTATTCGTAGTATAAAATCTTAATTTTATGTGGAATTTTTTGACATTTGAAATGTAGAATCTGAATAATATAATTTTTTCTTAACTGAAAATTTCTTAAACTGAAATTAGAAATCTCAATTTCACTGGAAATTTTTGTCTATTTACAATTTGGAAATCGAAATTCTCTACATAATTTGAAATTTTTTAATTCGAAATTCAAACTCTCAATTTCAATGGATTTTTTTTAAATTCAAAATTGTCTCTATTCAAATATAAATTTTTCATTTTATGTGGAATTTTTCGACATTTGAAATGTAGAATCTGAATAATAAAACTTTTTCAATTCGAAATTCAATCTGTCAATTTCGATTGAAATTTTCTTAATCTAAAATTATAGGTCCCAATATCATTTGAAATTTTTGGACGTTTACAATTCGGAAATTTTGTATATAATTTGAAATTTTTTAATTCGAAATTCAAACTCTCAATTTCAATTGATTTTTTTTAAATTCAAAATTGTCTCTATTCGTAGTATAAAATCTTAATTTTATGTGGAATTTTTTGACATTTGAAATGTAGAATCTCAATATTATAATTATTTCAATTCCACATTCAAACTGCCACTTTGGCTTGGAAATTTCTAAAACTGAAAATAGAAATCACAATTTCACTTGAAATTTTTGTCTATTTATAATTTGGAAATGGATATTCTCTACAAAATTTGGAAATTTTTTAATTCGAAATTCAAACTCTCAATTTCAATTGATTTTTTGGAATCAAAAATTGTCTATTCGTAGTATAAATTCTTAATTTTATGTGAAATTTTTCGATATATGATATGTAGATTCTGAATAATATTTTATATGGAAACTCCAATTGCATTCCAAATTGTCTTAGTCTTTTCTTAATTTTAAACGAGATCTTTCTTTAATATAATTTATTGTGTTTTAATTTAATTTTATTAACAATTCAAAATTTCTGGTCAATTTTACAAAAATTTATATTTTCACCATCGTTTGACAAACATTTGAATCATTTTCTCAGCTTTAATTGGAAAATCGAAACTAAAGTTTCAGTTTAGTTTTTTAAATTTGAAATAAAATTTTTTAACTTCATTTCATATTTTGTCATCTGTATTGAAAAATCTATTCAATTCTCAATTTTATTTAAAGTATAATTTTCTGAAATTCAAGCAGAAATTTCTATTGCCATTTCGAATTTTCTTAACTTGATAGACAAATTTCCAATTTTATTTGAATTTTCTCAAATTTAAAGGGGATATCTCAATGTCATTTGAAATTACAATCAAAACTCTCAATTTAATTTGGAACTTTTTGCAATTTGAGACATACAATTTTCCGAATTCCGTTTGTTAATTGTTCAATTTTAAATTCAAAGTTCGTTCGCAATTTTCTTAATTTTAAACGGGATCTTTAATATAATTTATTTATTTTTTAACAAAATTTTATTAATAAATCAAAATATCTGGTCGATTTTACAAAAGTTACAAACTCATTTTCTCAGATTTAATTGGAACATTTAAATTTTTACCAAAACTAGAGTTTCGGTTTAATTATTTTAAATTTGATATACATTTTTCTAAACCTTATTTCATATTTTCCCATTTGTATTGATAATTCTATTCAATTTTCAATTTTATTTATAAATTTCTGAAATTTAAGTACAAAATTTTTTTGCTATTTGGAATTTTCTTAACTTGATAGGCAAGTGTTCAATTTTATTGGAATTTTCTCAAAGTAAAAGGGAATATCTCAATGTCATCTGAAATTTTCTCAATTCACAATCAAAATTCTCAATTTATTTTGAAATTGTGTGCAATTTGAAATATCGGACATATATAACATTTTCTGAATTCCGGTTGGAATTTTCTCAATTTCATATGCAAACTCAAATTTCATTCAAATTTGTCGTAATTTTTTCTTAATTTAAAACGGGATCTTTAATATAATTTATTTTTTAATACAATTTTGATTTTTGGTTTTTTAAATTCAAATGCCAGTTAAAAATTGTATAACCACAGTTGGTAGGACTAAACTTTTTGTGGTCATCGGTTGTGCAATGGTTTGATACGGCGGTTCTTTCACATGGGTACATGGGTTCTATCCCTGCTCCAATCAGGTTTTTACTTTTTTTTTTTGACGACGGTCACCTTGCGTAGTGACGGCGATACTATCGAGTAATTAGACATGAAAAGCTTCTTAAAAAAACCCGTTCGGAATCGGCGTACCACTATAGGCCCCTAATCACTGAGTTTTAAAGCGCAGAGCTCACTGATTGCGAAAAGCTCCCCAAGCCCGTTCATAGGACGTAATGGAAAACAATTTATTTTACTAAAACTTTTTGTGAACTTTTAAATCTGGGCGTAATTGGCGTCCATCATTTACACTAAATCTATCTGGAAAAATAGTATTTCATAACACTGTGCCTAAATGATTTACGAACATTTATTACAGTGCGTAGAGTAGTACGTGCCCGTCTATTTGCTGCTGCCTCTGATAGCTACACTGTATGTCGTCGCTGGCTGTTCGTGGCAGTCGGCGTTGCTGTTGCTGTTGCAGTTGCACAGTTTACTAAATGCAAAATTATCCGTGAGCCCCTAATGAACTGGGTACGCACACATTCATTGAGGCGTTACATGATGTATGACAAGACTTTGCCAACTTCTATTTTCAACAACAACAAAGATAAAACACATTTCGTTCTTAGACATTGCAACTATTGTCTGTTGCTGTTGCTGTTGGTGCTGTGTTGCTGCTGTTGTTGCCTCTCGATGTGTCATTATTAAACTGAGGGTGTGGTACGATCATTTTTTATTGCACATTCGTTTGATAGTGGCAGACAGATTTGTTGTTCTTGGTGTTGTATTGTCGCTTTTGTCATTTGAATGAAATTATCTATTTTTAGCAAAGAAACAAAATTACAAAAAAAAAAACATATTTGTTGTTTAATTACAACAAATGACAGTCGTATAGATATGGAATGTCACATTTTATGAGTTCATCATTTTGGCGTGTCACAGGATGGATCGTTTTTTCTGACAACAATATGCGAGATGTTGCCCAACTTAAATAAATTATTAAAAATGATCCCAATACACCCCACGAAGAGACAGTGGAGGGCGTCTTAGAATCATTAAGCCGTGCTCCGTGTGGGACCAGTTCCGAACGGTTTTTGAGAAGCATCCTCAACATTATAATTCAATGATTTGAAGTGATGAGGAACAGTTACAAAGTCTAACTATGGGACTGTCCGAGGAGGTGGAAAGTTTCTGATAGCTATTCACTTGGGAGTGTCCACAAATGATTCCTTCATTGGGCAGTCCCAGCAGCTCACTACTTCCACGCCGTGTGTCCTGGGCACTGGCTTTATCGGAAACCTCTGTTAGCTAGCGAAAGTGAGAAGGCGAAACAAACGAGCAAAAGAGATCTTTGATACATCTCAGGTTTAGTGGCGACTGATGTCAATGAAGCCGGGCATATTATTTTGTCCTTAGAAGGCCGATGATCCCAGCATATGGGCCAACGGCGGATAGAAACCAAAAGCAGAAAATCCAGGTTCGACATATTGCATCCTGGTCAGCGTCTGATCCTCATAATGGGCGCCTGCAATCAAATATCCTGGCAGTAGGTAAAATGCAAAAACTCGGTGGACAGGATTTGCCTCCCGCCACCGTTCATAATGGCAGTGAAAATACAAAAACGAAAAGAAAACAGAAACAACCCCTATTTGTTGACGACCCCCGCAAACGTTATAAGGACCACGATTTACGGATATGCACTTGGAATGTAGGAAATCTATATAGATCCGGTGCAAGTACCCAACTGGCAGATGTCCTCGAAAGTTATAAGGCTGACATTACCGCTATCCAGGAAATGCGATGGACAGGACATGGCTGCACACGAAAAAGAAACTGCGACAAATACTACTGTTGGCATGAGAAAAAATATGAATTAGGTTGCGGATTTGTAATTTGTATATGCAAAAGACTGCGACATCTACACCATTTCCAATTGAAATTTGAAAAAAAAAAAATCAATTGAAATTTAAAAATTCTGTTTGATATTTGAAATACATCGATTGGAATTTAAAAAACATCAAGTGAAATTTGAAAGACAACAATTGCAATTTAAAACACATCAATTAAAATTTGAAACACATCATATTTTTCAAAATTAAAATGATATTTTTCAAATTTCAATTGGAAATGGTGTAGTCTCTAGGTTCAATCCTGTGAGTGAACGTATAGCCCCAATCCGCATAAAAGCGAAACATTTTTATATTTCCCGAATTTGTGTGCATGCCCCGACAGAAGAGAAAGATGATGATGCCAAAGACATATTCTAAGAGCGCCTAGAGGAAACGTCTGACCGCTGCCCTGGCCATGACATCAAAATTGTACTAGGAGATTTTAATGCCAAAGTAGGCAGGGAGAATGTGTTTCATCCAACTATTGGCAATATCAGTCTACATGCTGACAGTTCCGACAACGGTATGAGACTTTGTGACTTTGCCACGGCAAAGAACATGGTCATTAGTGGTACAAGATTCCAGCATAAAGACATCCACAAGGCTACTTGGGTATCCCCTGATCAAAGAACGAAGAACCAAATTGATCACGTGGTAATTGATGGAAGGCACTCATCCAGTGTAATGGCCGTACGAGTGATCAGAGGAGCTAACATACATTCTGATCACTACCTGGTAGCAGCAAAGGTTGGCACACGATTAAGTGGAGCGAAATTCGTACGAAACCACACGCAGAGAACGCTGGACATCGCAGGTTACTCAAGGAAGCTCTCACATATTTTGGCACAGAACCCAACCTCTCCCGATGACGATCCTGAAGCGCAGTGGAAACTTATTTCCGATTCTATTAAAAACTGCTGCAACAACCGTACTTGGTTTTGAAAAAGATGAAGAGTGTCGCCCTGCAAATGATGAAAAGAACGGTGCACATATGGCAATGCTTCAGTGAATTGCAACGCGAGCTGCGACTGAGAGGTATAGGGGAAAAGAGAAAGGAGGTCAACCGTCTTTTTAGGCGTAGGAAACGGCAGTGGAGAAAGCGCGAGAGTGAGAAAATTGAGACATACAGAAGGAAGAACGACGCCTGAAAATTATACCAAAAAACCATAAACTTCACTAATGGATATGGTTCAGGGCCTCCTTCTGTAAAGACAAGGACGGAAATCTTATCGCAGATGTGCAGAGCTCGTAGGGAATATGGACAGATCATTTCTCGGCGGTACTAGTACCTGACATATCCAAAGACTATTGCCCCCTCCGAACCAAGACGAGGTCAGAACATCTATTGCCCGGCTTAAGAACAACAAAGCCGCAGAGCCGATGGATTACTGGAAGAATGCATGCCCGGCGATTGGAGTGTCAGTGTACTATGTCCCATATTTAAAAAAGGTGACCCGAGTCTCTGTGCCAACTACAGGGGAATAAGCCTTTTATCAATAGCATATAATGTTCTATCAAGCATAATGTGCGAAAGACTAAAACCAATTATCGCTGACCTGATTGGACCATACCAGTTTGGCTTTAGGCCTGGAAAATCGACAACTGACCAGATTTTCACGCTACGTCAAATCCTGGAGAAGACCCACGAAAATCAAATCGACACCTATCATCTATTTGTCGATTATAAGGCGGCCTTTGATAGCCCAATAGGGGGAAACTCTACGAAGCAATGTCTGAGCTTGGTATTCCTGCAGAACTCATACGCCTTTGCAGGATGACCCTGACGAACACCAACTCCGCAGTGAAAATTGGCAAGGATCTTAGCGAACTTTTCGAAACTCGGCGTGGCCTCAGGCAAGGTGACACCCTCTCAGGCAATGTCTTTAACATCTTAATGGAGATCACTATGACAAAAGCTGCATTCCATATGAATAAAACCCTCAGCAACAACAGTCACATGCTGCACGGGTGTGCTGATGATACAGATATCATAGGGTGCACAATGGGAGAAGTTACTGCGGTATTTTCGAGAAGTGAGAAGGAGTCAGTAAAAGTGGCTCTGACAGTAAATGAGGACAAAACAACATTTACTTTTTCGACGAGCAGGGTCTCCTATCGACCAAAGCGGGAACGTTGATAACCGTTATAATTTCGAGGTGGTGGCCAAATTTATATACCTCGGATCTGCCGTGAACAAACACAACAACGTCAGCCTTGAGATCAAGCAGAGAATTGTGCTTGCGAATATATGTTATTTTGGGCTCAGCAAGCAGTTTAGGAACAAAGCCCTCTCTCGAGTAACAAAAGTCCAGCTGTACCAGACACTCATTCAACCTGTCTTGCTTTATGGCGCAGAATCCTGGGTCCTATCGCAAGCAGACGAAACATTTGTAGGAGTCGTCGAGAGAAAAATACTCCGGAAGATTCATGGTCCCATAGTGCACAACGGTGAGTATCGGCGACGCATGAACCATGAGCTGTATGAGCTATATCCCGACATTGGCATAGTTAAGCGGATCAAAACCAGTACATAAGTTTCAGTCGGGTGAACCGACTTAATCATACCCTTACCATACCGTACCTCATCCATTGCGGGGGAGTTCTGTTTAAAAACGCCCATACTCAACAGCAGATTGACGACATTGCGCTAAATATTATTGAATACCCAAATTAGTTAGTTTCCCTCCCAATATTTATATGCGAGGTACAAAAATGGGCATGGCAAGTTGTTGCCAAAATTTTGATCAGTACCAAATTTTATTAAGATCGGTTATGATTTATTGGAGATATAGAGTCGGCAAACCCCAAATACGCCCAAATTTTGTATGGGATGTACGAAACTGGGCGTGGCACAATAGTCGATTATTAGTACACAGTAGCTTTTAGCAAAATATTGCCTAGTACCGAATTTTATTAAGATCGGTTGTTGTTTATGAGAATTATCGTGTGGATCAACCGGTCATCCGCCCAACTTTTATATGGGAGGTACCAGAATGGGTGTGGAAAAACAGCTCATTTTCTATAGGAGAGCTTTATTTGGCTAAATACTGACTAGTACAAACTTTCATAAAGATTGGTTTGGTTTTGCGGGACTTCTCATGCCGAACAACCTTAAGGGCGTTTGGGAGAAGCAAAAGTATGATTTTAGGAGTCCTTTTTCCGTGCGAAGTTTTTCTGAGTTATCTAACTGAATCTGTCTGGGTTATTTAACTGAGCGTGTAGGGACTCGAAGAACACTCATTGAAGGAGTAACTAGGGTGAACATTTTTCATATATTTTGAGCGTGATATTCTCTCCGGCGGAGATGCTCCTTTGGGACCCCTTTAGGACCTTCCCTAGGAGCGTTAGCGCACCTTTGGGTAGTCCTATCTGAGCACCTTGCGCACTCCGGTCGTTGGCTGGGAATGAACTTGGGTATACATACACACGCATACAGTCTTGGCTAAAATTGAATATAAAATTCTTAAAACTATATCCTGAATGAGGGATTGATGAACTAAATTTCATACTTTTTCCCCATCTATACAAATAACAACAAATAAATAAAAATTTTTTTTGGACTTTTCGCCGATTTGTCCAAAACGCCCAAATCCGTCCTTTAGTATTATCCTAAGACACGTTAAATGAAAGCTAGTTTTTTTTTTCACAAAAAAAATCTCCACGATAACTAGTGGAATGAACCTACCTGGAGTCAGTACAAAAGGGGTTTAAATTTCAAGAATCTGAACTGGAGGCAGTTCGAATATTTGGATATTTCAGAGTCAATATTCTACATTCATATAGTAAGATATTTCCACAAAAATAGATGTTTCTCTAACTTGAATTATTGAAAGACAAACAACTATTAGTTTCTTTAAAGGTTTTCCGAGATATCTCTAGAAAATAACAAATTTAAGTACGCTTATAAAATTTTCCCGAAACATGATAACTTCACGTTGATAAATCGGTATTTTTTGTTGTTTGGATACAAATATAAAGTGTTTGTAGCTTCTCGCAAATATAGTATATCTGAGTCCAAACACATTGTGTTCACTATTCAATATAACATGTTTGAGACACAATGAGTAATAGGTTGTAATATATGTGTTTGTGACCCAAACCTGGCTTTGTAACAAACTGTGAGAGAAAGCAAAGATATAAAAAAGGCGCAGATCTTCAATTCATCAAAACAATGCTTGCAAACATGTACATGGTTCCTGCAATATGTTGATGGGACGTTTTTTTGTTTCCGCGTATTGATAGCTACAGTCAACATAGAAAAACAGTTTCCAGTATAAATACCACTATAATTTATTTATTAACCGTATCGCACACCGTTGGCAAATAATAGTATTGACTAGTATTAAGAGGGAAAATAGTATTGCTGTCACTAATATTTCCAACCAATTTCCATTTTGAGGTAGTATTATATTCCTTCATGTGGTTCAATTTTTCGGTTTCAACCACTACTCCGATTCCGGGCCAATTTCGGGAGTTCCGACTCGTAAACTCCAACTCGGCTTCACACCTCTGTCGATAGACCCTGTTTTCTAGTCGCAAACGAAAATATTCTTTAGCCGCAAATACATTCCTGAAACGAAGTATAGCTCTTGGTGACTTCTTTTGTGGGAAAATAAATTATTGTATTGGCCTTTTTTATTGTTTGGATGCAAATATAACGTGTTTGTAGCTTTCCGCAAATATAGTAAACTTGTGTCCAAACACATTGTGTTTGCTAGTCAATATAACATGTTTGGGACACAATGATTAAAAGGTTATAATATATGTATTTGTGACCCAAATGTGGATTTGTTTGTTGAAAACTGCTGAAAACACTGGTATCTGCCACAATAAATAAATAAAAAGTAGCAAATCTTCAATTCACGGAAACAATGCATGGAAACATGTGCATGCTTCCTGCAATATGTTGCTGGGGTTGTTAGTTTTCAGCATGCATCTATAGAGCAATAGATTAGAGACAATACTATCTCTCGTTGATGACTATTGTATGTTACTCTATGTTTGGGCATAAAACGGACAGAAATAAAAGGCAATACGTATTTTAGTTCGACGCAACCAACATAAAATATAATTTGGCTAGAATTAATATCAATCAAACACTATTCAAATACACATTACGGTCGAGAGGACCGTGTAGGCGATGGATAAAGGGCTTATTCCACGATAGTTGCTATGTACACAAGAATCTATTTTTTTTAAAGTAGGGCACAATATGTTAAGGCTCCAATCATCAGTCATGCAATCGTCTAGCCGGAGTTTGCATATGAGCTGATGTAGGCATCTTTCCAACTCAAAGCCGCCAGCCGGAAGTCCATCAGCACCAGCGTCTTTGTTGTTCTTAAGCCGACAAATTGCTGTTCAAACTCCGTTTTTGGTAGGAGATGGCAGCCGACGCCATCGTCCTGTTTGTGATCCACACCTTCATTTATATTGAAGTGCACTGGGACAAGTAAAGAAGTAAAGAAGAGAAAGAAGAGACGTGATCTCTCCATATTCTCAACATACTCAGCACATCTGTGACAAAATTCCCGTACTTATCTTCACCCAAGGGGGGCCCTGATTCATTTCCGTTGGTTTGATTTTGCACTTTTCAGTAGAATTTACGGGCCTTATTCTTCCGTCTGTAAGATTCAATTTGCTTACTCGGGCGCTTTTATTTTTTCAAAATATTGCTCGCTCCCGATTTAATTCAAAAGGAATGATTCGCGAGTCAAATTTCATAATATTTCCTAATTATGAGTAAAGGGTTTTCCAATAGGTACTTAACAACTTTGAATTTAATTTGTGACCGCACTATTTCACTGATCATCTAACTGTTACTTTCCTTTTTTTCAGTAAACATTTTCATCATGATATAGTACACGAACGAACAACGTATGCAAATTAGAAAAATGTACTACCGAAATTCGAAGTCGGTGACCGCAACTTTAGGAGTGTTAACTCCAATTTTCGGTCGTTATTCTCGCCCTAGTAGACAAGAAATAACAAGTTTAGTGCACAAAATTGAGTCTACATATTCATTGTGTGATGCTGCCGTGCCAATGAGACAACGGGTTGGTCGAAGCGACCAAAATATCGCTGCCGTCCAAACGATGCAAATATGTCGATTCCGCGGCGTTATCGAGAACTGGGCATTGCCAAGACCACTTTATGATGAATTTTGAGTAAAGATCTTGGTTTTGCACCCATACGAGATCAAGCTGACTCAAGAGTTGAAGCCGATGGACCGTTTGACGCGACGTACGTTCTCCGTTTGGGCTTTGGAGAAGATGCGCCAAGATGATGAATTTCATCGTAAAATCATCTTCAGTGACGAAGCTCATTTTTGGCTCAATGGGTTCGTCAATAAGCAAAATATGTGTTATAGGTTTGGTGAAAATCCACATGTGCTTCATGTATCACCACTTCATCCACGAAAAATAACTGTTTGGTGTGTTTTGCCTTCCGGCGGCGTCATTGTGACATATTTTTTCGTCGACAATAACGATCGTCACGTTACTATGAATGGCGATCGTTATCGCGCTATGATTACCGATTATTTGTGGCCCGAAGTGGAAAATAATGGACTTGGACGACATATTGTTTCAACACGACGCCACACAGCACACGTTACAATCGATTTATTGAAGAGTAAGTTTGGTGAGTGTGTTATCTCAAGAAATGTGCCAGTCAATTGGCCGCCTCGTTCGTGCGATTTAACGCCTCTAGACTTTTTTCTTTAGGGCTACGTCAAATCATTGGTCTATGCTAACAAGCCGACGACGTTCGAAGAACTCAGAACCAACATTGAACGCGAAATAGCGCCGTTACGGCCGAAATGTGTGACCGAGTCATCGAAAATTGGGTCCAAGGAATCGACCGCTGCCGACGTGCCCGCAGTGGCCATATGAACGAAGTTGAGTTCCATTCATAAATGTTTTGATTGTATTTCAGGTCGATCATAAAGTTTTGGAAATACGTCAAATGGTTTGCGTTTTATTTAAAAAAATGCTCAAGCCTTATTGGAAAACCCTTTATTAAATGTATAGAAAAAATGTACATATGGGGAACACAGATTGTGAAAATTTGAGGATACGGGAAAGGATGGGAAGGGTGGGAAGGTGTTTAACAATGCAGTAAAAAAGTGGGCGAAAGGGTGAGTGTTGAAGATGTTTAAGGGCCCCCAACGATTTGCGGCCTCGGTGTCATTTTTGCAAAAAAGTGATCATTTTGTCAGGCTCATATCTTGCAAATCGTTCGGAATATTGATTTACTCTCTGAGGAAAAGTCGTAGTCCTTGTCAGAGTGAATAGAAATTGTGAACATATAAAATCAAAAAAAAATCATCTTCAAGGTCAAAATAGCAAAAAACTTCCGAACGATTTGCAAGATATGAGCCTGACAAAATAATAACTTTTTTGCAAGAATGACACCGACGAACCCAAATTTTTGGGGGCCCATAAAAAAAAGTCCATGACTTTGGGCAAAACTGGGAGTTTGGTTTGTTTGTTTTGGTATTTTATCACGTAGTGGTATCCGTATATGGCTACATTTCCATGACTTAAAAAGTTACACACAGTGATATTTATTTTTGTATTAAAGTAAGACAGTACATGATATTTTGTATTCTTGGAATCCTTTCTAAAGGGTCCGCCATCTAACGTTTTTTTTTTTCAACTAGCGCTTATTTCGTGAATGGTAACACTTAGCTCATGTCTGATTTGACAGATAATTAGTTTTATCCTTCCGCTGAACGAATATGGTTGTGTATACGCTTGAACAACGCTGGGAAATATTGCGACATTACTTTGAAAATCATGGTAATGTTGCAGATGCCGATTTTGCCAAGAAAATCATCTTTTCAGATGAAGCTCATTTTGATCTTGGCGGGTATGTAAACAAGCAAAATTGTCGCATTTGTGGCACAGAAAACCCGCACGCATACATTGAAAAGCCGATGCACGCAAAACGAGTCACTGTTTGGTGCGGATTTTGGTCCAGAGGCATAATTGGGTAATTTTTCTTCGAAAATGAGCAAGGAGTAGCCGTTACAGTCAATGGCGATCGTTATTGGGCCATGTTGAACGAATTTTTGTTCACAAAAATTGAAGAGGAGGATATTGGCAACATTTGGTTTCAACAGGACGGCGCTACGTGCGACACAGCCGAAGCTACACTCGATGTTTTGCGCCCTGTTTTTGAAGATCGCATTATCAGCCGCAGAGCTGATGTCGTTTGGCCACCTCGGAGCTGCGATTTGACACCGTTGGACTATTATTTGTGGGGTGCCATTGGTGAAATACAGCTGCACACATTCGATAATGTGCTTAAAAATTGGACCGATCGTGTAGGCTACTACGTGACCAGCCGAGGCAGCCATTTGAATGAAATTATTTTCCATTATTAACCGGAAGGATTGTACTTTCAAATAAAAAAAGAAATTTGAGATAATATTCAGTAGTTTTTTTTATAGCATTTTCAAAAAAAAGTTATTTGGCGGACCCGTTATATAAATAAATAAATAGTTTCCCATTATATCCTATAAAGGGATAGGGGAGATCTTCTCGCAATCAGTGTGACGGGAGGTTTGTAGTTTTACACACACTGATTGTGACATACAGTTTTACACCGGTTCCGAACGATATTTTGAGAAGCTAAGTAAATGATAGTGTCGCCGTCACTAAGCGAGAGGACGGTCGTCGACAGAAATTTAAGGTGGTCTAAGCAGGGATCTAACCCACGTTCTCAAGTACAACAGAAGCGCACGCTAACTATTGGACCACCGACGGCCTTATCCTTTCTATTTGATGAATGTTTTTTCATTTGAAAAAGGTAATCCTGCATAAAACACATGTTTTTTTGACACTTCCTTTGAAATCTTTTGTTACTAAAAATTATGTTTCTTGCTCTTTTATCTAAATATAATTTGGATTTGTGGAATATTTATATTTGTTTGAAGAGCAACAAGTTTAACGTACCTGTGTTAGTCAGTCAGTTTATGGCCAATTTTTAAATCACTGTGAAACTTCAATGAAATCACTGCTATCTGCCGAAAACTTCCCCGTAAAACCTAAAACCTTTTCAAACCCATTTTTAAATTTAAATAGGTACTTGAAGTTATCAATATTTGAGGCTGCACAAGATTTCAGTTCATTGCTACATGAAAATAATTGTTCTTAAGTCATATTTCATTTCATTACAAAAACTGAACAATAAATCAAAAGTAGTATTTTTTGTTTTTCTACACAGCATCGGCTTTTGCTGTTCCGTGATTTGAAAGCAGCGACCAATATTACATCATTATAACAATTTGTCTAAAACTATTTTTATACAGCGACTAACTAACATTAGTGCAACAAAGACAGGAGGAGCGAAACCTCCATCGGATTGCAACAGCGCATTCATTGTGTTGCATATCAAACTAGTATTCGCATTTCATGTCCCTGTCTCTCTCTTACTTTTGGAAGCGTTTAGATGCAAACAGAAATACTTTCACAAAAACTATGTACGTGTAGTATAATGGCAGAGTGTTCATGTGGCATACCTTAAAGATCTAATTGAAATCATGATTAAAAATGATAAATTTCAGTTTTATTTCATAAAATGCGCCAAATTGTTTTGGCACTTGCCACCGTCGCCGTCAACGTCATCGTCACCACCAACGCCATCGTCATCGGCACCACAATCATCAACCACCTCGTATAGCTTGGGCACTAGACTGCAGCGGCTTCCACTGCTCCTGTCACACCACGGGGCTACAGACACTGGCGGTGGTAATTGGTCGGGTAGCAATTCACAAAATAAACTATTGGCCACAAACAACCAAATATGTGCGAGTACTCGTACAACCAAAACTGTATCAAATCATTTTTAAAATAATATTTAACATATTTTACCGGCAGGCAGCCTTTTTTGCCGAGTGATTTGTACATTGATACGTATCTCATATGTAGGTAGGTAGGCAACAATCTACACATGTATTAGTTTGCCTTTATTGAATATGTATAAAAATCTATTGCACAGTGGGCCGAAATATGCATATGAGCTAAATGAGTTGCATCGTTACACATGGGGGCGTGAGAGTAAATGTATGAAGCGATTTATGAGAGTAAACGAAAATTTGCAAATTTCGACAAGAACTAACCTGAAAAAAAGACATACATGAAAATGATGAATTTGTGCATTGTCGTGATGTGACATTTAATAAAGTTCTAACCTACGATACCTTTCATTGGCGAAATGTAAAACCTTCCATCACTGGTTCTTCAGACTCACCATCAATTTAATGTAAATGAGGCATCAGAATCTTACAGAATGAAGAATGAGGACCGTAAATTCTACCGAAAAGTACAAAGCCAAACCAACGGAAATGGATCAGGACCCCCATTTTGTAGAAGTAAGGACAGGAATCTTGTCACAGATGTGCAGAGTATATTGGCAATATGAAGAGATCACTTCTCTGCTTTACTTGCCCCAGGAGACTTCAATATGGATGAGGGTGTTCAGCAAACACAGGACGATGGCATCGACTGCCGTCTCCCAGGGAAAGCATCCATTTTGTAGAGATAAGGTCAGAAATCTTGCCACAGATGTGCAGGGAATGTTGGAAATACGGAGATACCACTTATCTGCTTTACTTGCCCCAGGAGACTTCAATATGGCTGAGGGTGTTGAGCAAACACAGGACGATGGCGTCGACTGCCTAGCAAAAGCAACCATTTTGTAGATATAAGGCCGGGTATCTTGTCACAGATGTGCAGAGTATGTTGGCAATATGGAGACGTCACTTATCCGATTTACTTGTCCCAGGAGACTTCCATATAGATGAGGATATTGAGCAAATATAGGACGATGGCGTTGAGTGCCTCCTCCTAGCCAAAGTGAAGTTAGAAAAGCAATTTCCCGGCTTAAGAACACCAAAGCCTGTGATGCTGATGGACTACCCCGTTAGCTGTTTAAGGCTTGCGGCTATGAGTTGGAAAGGTGCATGCATTAGACCATATGCAAAATCTGGCTAGACGGATACATTGCCGACGATTGGAGCATATTGTGTTCTGTTTTCATAAAAGGCGAACCGAGTATATGCACAAACTATCGTGATCCATCGCCTTTAATCCATCGCATACAAGGTCCTCTCGAGCGTAATGTGAAAAAGACTAATGCCGTTTGTTGCAGACCTAATCGGACCTGGAAAGTCAACTATAGACCACATATTCACGTTTCCACGTGGCCGTCGGTGGTGCAATTTTTAGTTTGCGCTTCTCTTTTACATGAGATCCTGAGTTCGATACCTGCTCTGATCACATTAACTTTATTTCGGCGGCGGTCAACTCGCATAGTGAAAGAGACACTATCGAGTATTTGGCCATGAAAAAACTTCTCATAATACCGTTCAGAATTGGGAAGGGATCAGCAAAAGTGCGTTTTGACAAGGCATCGGCTAAGAACAATGCAAAATTAATGGTTTCGACAAGCAGAACGTCCATCCGATTGGATGAAAGGGTGATCGTGGATAAACGTTATAAATTAAAAGTAGTGGCAAGATTCATTTACCTCGGATCTGCCGTGGCTAGAAGCAATAATGTCAGCCTGGAAATCAAACGGAGAATGGTGCTTGCAAACAATCACTTCAGAGATAAAAACTATTTTCGGTGATATGCCCCATCGTTCTACGAAGGTCCTATTATACGAATATAAATTCACTGTGGTTTTTCAGATACTATCCATAGTGTTTGACTTGAAACTAAGCATTCTGTCCAGAATCACATCCAGGTATCTTGCACTATCCATTAGGCAAATGTGTCTCCACATTGAGACAATGGCTAACTAAACGAAAACTTCAGCATTTTTGGTAAAGAGTGCGACCACAGTTTTCTCCAGATTTACATCCAGCACGTTCTCCGTGGCCAACTAACTTAGAGACTCTCCTGATTAAGTCTTGGAGCACATCTCTGTATATGAAATTTCCAGGTCGTCAGGAAATACTACGACTATGCATATAATCCCTCCAAGTCTATCGAAACACTATCCAGTGCTAAATTCGAGAGAAGTGGTGGTAAGATCTCCGCTTGAGGGGTCCCTTAATTCACACTTCGAGTTATAGTCGTGTGACACAGGGACGAGGTTATGTGTCTTCGCGTAGGTAATTCATATATGAAATTAGTGATTCCTTGATCCGATAAAGCTGATTTCGTCGACCCCGGAAAGACGTTATTAAAGGTATCTCTTTATTGTCAAATTCGTGAATAGGTTTATAGGTTTATCTATAAAACTCACTAAAGCATGCAGAGCTGTTTCCGTAGATTTTTACTGACATGCGGACAGGTGAGAAGTACCTTTGATCGTTCGCAGAAATGTGCCAATCATCCTCTTCAGTGCGCCCCGAAGAAAACCTGAGAGACTGATTGGCCTAAAGACATTTGGCCTAATATGCGACTCCGCTTTCGGAATTTGTATTCCTTTGGATTCTACTTCCGGAATTTGGATTCTCTACATCTAACGGAAATATAGAATAGGTTCATGGAGCTCGCATAAAGTTCCAGAATCTAGGTGTCTTGTAGAGCTTAATACTTCCCATTGTCCAGTGTTGTGTTTCCTTTGTCACGATATTTCCCGCAACCTTCGAAATTACGTGGCTGTTCGGTTAGTCTGACCTTATGCCTTCGGACCAGGTTCATGGAAAGTGTATGTTAATCTTGATGTCGTCCATCGCCCGGTTTGCTCCTCTAGATATTCTAGAGATGTGGGAGTTGTCGAGAGGACATTGAAGAGTCTGGAATTCTCACATGCATTTTCAATGGCTTCGCATAAATGTTTCCTCTTTGAAGATTTTAATTCTTTCTTATATTATTTACGTCCAATTTTGTACACATTCTTCCAGTCTCACTCCATCCTTAAGGATATTGCCCTATTAAATAGCTTTCTGCAATACTTTCGCTGGACGTGCAGATCCTTGTTCCACCACGGAGGTTTCTTCATACCCTGGTAGGAACCGATTGGACATGCGGAATCAAGTGATCTGCTAAAGTGAGAGCATCGGAAAGATCTTCAAACTCAGCGGTATTTGGTGATTCGGGAATGGGAATATTTTTTACATTACCATTCAATTTGTGTACTTGGACCAGTTTGTTTTACGAACGATTCTAGTGGTCGGATAACGAATGCTCACTCGAGACCTCCCATCTACTGATCAACTGACAGGAGTCCGGTGATGCAAAGGTGACATCAATGACCTCTTGTCTATCTATCTAATAAAGGTCGGTTCATTGCCCTGGTTACAAACAGAAAGAGTTTCCTCACTTTAATTTAGATTTTTACATCATCAAGTAGTGTGGTTTACGTCGACGTCCGCACAAACTACGAGACCCATTTTATACTCCTCTGTTTCCTCCATTAACGTCCACATCAGAAGAGACGACCGTGGTCCAGTACCTTCATAGGGCAATAATTTGACGCTAATTTCTCTGTTGTCTGCCTGGAATTTGTTCTAGCGGTTTTCAACAAAAAAGGCGTATTTGGGTCACAAACATATATTATAAAGTATTAATCATTGTGTCTCAAACATGCTGTATTGAATAGCAAACACAATATGTTTGGGTACAAGTATATTATATTTGCGACAACCTACAAACACGTTATATTTGCATTCAAACAACAAAAAGAGCAGATTTTTCGGCGTGTACTGTTTGAGATTGTTGTTGAATTGTAAAGAAGACATGTTCAGATTAAGTACGAAATAAAATATTCGTCAAATGGCTCTTCATGAAATTTTCCATGACTTTTTCAAAGAGGGCTGGCTGTATCTTATCGATGTCGCGTTGGATCTCGGAGTTGAGCTCAGGAATTGTTTCTGGTTTATTCGCATAAACCCGAGATTTCACCCAACCTCAAAGAGATAAATCGCACGGCGTTAAATCCCATATCCTTGGTGGTGCCCAGTTCACATTAGAATTTCTTGAAATGATTTGTTCTGGAAATCGTTGCTGCAATATATCGATTGTTTCATACGCGGTGCCGTCTTTGTGAAACCACATGCCATCCAAATCCACGCCGTCGAGCTGAGGCCACAAAAACTTCATTATCATGTTCCTGTAACGAATTTCGTTCACAGTCACTGCAATTTCGGCCTGATCTTCAAAAACGTAAGGCCCATTCACGCCGCTTGACCAAAATCCGCACAAGACGGTTGCCCGTTGTGGGTGCATTTGTTTGTCATGTAGTGCATGAGAGATATTCTGAACCCCAAATTCGAAAATTTTTTGTATTCACGAAGCCATTCAGATGGAAATTCGCTTCATCGGAGAAGATGTTTTTTTTTTGAAAAATTGCCATTGACATTCACTTTGCTCCATTACCCATTGATCGAATTGCCGACGCTTTCCATGGTCTGCTGGTTTGAGCTCTTGAGTTAGCTGGTCTTTTGTCAAAATTCGCTGCGTAGTGCTTCGTGAAATTTGAAGTTGTTGAGAACGATGCCGAATTGATGTTTTTGGGTTTTCGGCGGAACTGTCGTTTACAGCAGCACCGTCTTACTGTTAATAACCGACCCAGTTTCTATTATTGACACATTAGGTGCACTTTCTCGACTGAAAATTCTTCAAAGTTTGCGAGCGGTGTCAGCATAACATTTGTTTTGGAATAAGTTTTCACAATTATAACGCGTTGTTCTTTCGTCAAGCGCTCTATTTTAAATAATGGGAATAAACGTATGCGACAGCTGCCAAATTTCAGAGTTGCCACATGCACCAAACAAATTACACTAAATTTAAATAGTGCCATCTTACTGAGACACCCTAATCATTAGTTCCGGAACTTACATCTAAATCCGATTAGGCAGACATATCTTATATTTCCATTGGACAACTGATTTCGAGAAACAGGCGGCGAAATAAACCGTTGGCAAAGTCTTTTTTGTCTGTCTGATGGGTTCAGTGTAACCATAGTGAGCAATTGAACATGCTTTAGATGTGTTACTCCATTACTGTAATATCAGTTGTGTAAATGTTCTTTAAAACCCGAAAACCGGTTAATCGATTTGGTGTAACCGGTGAAACCGTTTCTCCGAAAATAGCAATTTTCGCAAAACGGAAGTACGGTTAACCGGCCGAAATTCAGTTAGACGGTTTCCATTTTGATTACTGTAATTGTAACAGACGAAACAATTGAAGAGCCAGGACTCTTTGGACGAACAGATACTTCTAAAACATTTTAAGCGAATTATTTGTAAATTATGTTGCTGGCATAAAAAATAGAGGATTTTTATAACATCATAAGATTATAAGATCATTGATTTAGATTTTAATTTTTTAGATTTTACAATACTTTTAATTTAAAGGGGTCTTCTTCAAATTAAAATAGAAATCAGCATACAATTTAGTCGTACCCCATTTGTACTTCAAATTAAAGAACCCATGTAAATGGAACTATTAAGAAATCTATTCTGAAATCCAAAAATTTCAAATCTAAAACAAACAAAACGTTGATACAAAAAATAGGCTAAAGTCAAGCAGAACAATGATGATTAATTTGGCCACTAAACCGAACTAAAAAGAAAATCCAAGCAAAACAAACAGAAGCTTCAAAAGATCTGTTAGAAGTTAATCCCTAAAGTGTTGATGGGGACTTGACATCATCATCTGTGACGATGTATCCAAAATTAGTTCTTTGTCATTCTGATTCAAATAATATATTACAAATATTCAGTATTTTGTCCCACTGTGTTAATGGATTTATTATGCAGTTTGCACACGTTGTTGCACTATTTTGATTGTTTGAAATTATTATTATTTGTACATATGGCTGCTGTTATTTTTATGGCATTTTCAAGATATGATACTCAAGTTGCTAGTACGGTCATAACAACAATAACAAAAACCATTCAAAAGGCATCAATTTTCGCGTGAGGAAAGTAAACGTTTTTATATTGTAGGTAAACCCTTTTATTGTGTCTACACTAAAGGCCACATTAGACTATCAGTGCAAATGGAACGATCCGTGCATAGACAAATGGAATGCAATTCTCTTCAGTTTGAAAGAAATCGTACGATCTTTCTGCTTCCTATTTCCACTATCAGTTTTGTAGAATGTAAAAGCAGCTGTCTGCAAGGTGGCAAACAAAATACAACAGTTTTAAAAAATAGAATAGAGTATAACGAAAATTGTAGAGAGATGAAGCATTTGAAAAGAGCGACGAAGTGAAAGTGTTTCCTCCGTTTTATCTGTTGTGGTTCGCTCCATTCCAAATACAACCCTGATCGCTTAATTTTTTTGAAAAATTCAAAAAGTGATAGACATCAAGAGTGTTGCCAATGTTTTTCTGCAAATCGTTCTCCTCAAGTTTACACTTACTCTATTCTCTGTCATCAAAGGAAAATGGTGACATATCTATAACTATATTTTTAAAAATGAATAAAATCAAATGAGGTGTTTGGGGACACCCGGTTGGAACAAAGTTCCTTTCGCTATATTATAACTAGTTCCAACACGCCTAAGGTGCCCGTTGAAAAATGCGATAATTTAAGTGGATCTTTAAGAAAAGATACTTTTGTAAAATGTTAAACTTTTTTGAAAAAATTTTTTTTATGGAATGAATTTCTTTTAAAAACAGTATATTTTTATGCCGTTTTTGTAAGAATATGTATTATATTTTGTCGGAAAGGTCATTTTTTAAAGAGAGGTACTTCTTTTATTAAAAGCTAATGTTTTTTTAAGAAAAGGTAATATTTTTAAAAAGAAGTACTTTCTGGAAAAATAAAGCCCTAAGAGTCTGAATTTTAGTTACAAAACAGTACTTTTTTTTTAAGAACAGGTACTTTTTAAAGAAGTGCTGCACTTTTAAGGAAAAGTTTATTTTTTTAAGAAAATGTACATAGTTTCAGAAATGGTACTGATCTCAAGAAAAGAAAAGAAAAGAAAAGAAAAGAAAAGAAAAGAAAAGAAAAGAAAAGAAAAGAAAAGAAAAGAAAAGAAAAGAAAAGAAAAGAAAAGAAAAGAAAAGAAAAGAAAAGAAAAGAAAAGAAAAGAAAAGAAAAGAAAAGAAAAGAAAAGAAAAGAAAAGAAAAGAAAAGAAAAGAAAAGAAAAGAAAAGAAAAGAAAAGAAAAGAAAAGAAAAGAAAAGAAAAGAAAAGAAAAGAAAAGAAAAGAAAAGAAAAGAATAGAAAAGAAAAGAATAGAAAAGAAAAGAAAAGAAAAGAAAAGTTAGTATTCTATTTTAACAAATAGTACTTTTAAGAAAAGGTACTTTTAGGAAAAGGAATTTTTGTAAGAAAAGGTAGTTTTTTAGGAGAAGGTATATTTTGAAGAAAAGTTCTTTTTTTTAGGAAATGGAATTTTTATTTAGAATTGGTCCTTTTCTCACGAATAGGTACATTTTTAAGATTAGGTACTTATCTTAAGAAAAGCTATTTTGTTTCACAAAAAGGTGCTCTTTAAAGAAGAGGTAGTTTTTTAAGAAAAGGCAATTTGATGTAAGAAAATATACTTTTTTAAAAAAAAAATACTTTATTTTAAGAAAATGGTACATTTTGTAAGACAATATACTTTTTTAAGCCAAGGTACTTATTTAAGATAAGGTATGTGTTAAGAAAAGGTACTTTGTTTTAGAATATGAATAAGTATTTTTTTTTGAGAAAATTTACTTTTTTTAAGAAGAGCACTTATTTAAGAAGTTTTTCTTTTTTTAAACTTCTTCCACTTTCGTTTTTCTAGGTTTACTTTTTATTGGGTTCAAAACTACAATCTTTACTAAATATTGATTACAGCCTGCACCTAAACAACTTCCCATTAAACAAGAAATTTCCCAACATACTTGTATGTGAGACAAAATTAATTAAACTTATGTCTATCTCGTTTCTGAGAAAAAAATTACACATTTGTTCTGCTCGTTTCCCTAAAGTGCCATTTTGATTTGGATTGTGAAAAAGTGCAACGCCACTGCAAGGTTTTGTGGTCATTTTTGGGAATTTTGCACTTAAACAGTGGAAAAATGTTGAATTTTCTGCCCTCTCAGCGAGTCACGGAGGATAATGTTGCCCGAGAGATTGTCTGTTTTTTATCATTGGTACACACAGAAGAGATTCGTTGTCACAACTATATTTACAGCCAACTAAAATTTGGCGGATCCTTGGACTATCACATTATTCAGTTGTGATTACCAATAGTTGTGTTCCGTATCACCAAATGTTGTGCATATCAATTGATTTGTAGTTCAATTTTGGCTGCAAGAACTGAAATTATTAGTTGAAGCCACAGTAACAAGAAATAAATGTGATCTGTCAATCGAGTTTTAGTTCTAGCAATCAAATTATCCTGTTGTGGTGAATATTCTATTAGTTAAATGAAAGAAAAATGTAAAAACTAATTCGGTTGTACCAAATAATATATTGGCATTCTCAACTAATTACTTGTATTTGATGGCTGTCACAACCATTTGGTGATGCTTTAATCCCTTATGAATTTTATAGAAGAAAGTAAAAAAATATTTTTTTATTAAAATTGTGTATTTTATATTTAAATATAAACAAAATTATTATTATTTGTAATCAGGGTTCGTGTTTCGTGCCCATTTTTTTTTATCGAAAACTGAAACAATTTCTATATCTCGAAAACGGAGCGTCCAATCGAAAAAGAAATACAGACAATCTTTCTAAATTTTTCATATTTTTGATCAAAAATGGGGATGGGTTACCCTGGGTATCATATGTATGTTTAAGTTAATTTGTGTCATCCACAATAATAAGTGTCCACAATAGTCTGCATGTGTTTGTGGAGGCGTCAATAGTGGCGTCATGTTCAACGATTGTATTTAAAAGTCTCACTTCACTTCAATTTTGATAACATGTGTTCTTCGCTGGCTGATATCTATCCATTTCAGATGAATGAGGTTTTAGAAATACTCAAATTGGTTAATACAACTAAATTTCGGTAGTAGCAACTTGTATTTAGTAAGATCTATTTTTAATCTATCAATAACATCAACAAATAATTCTGATGTTTGACAATTATGAATTCTAATCAAAATATAGACTTTATCATGGAATTTCCAATGTCTGAATTGATTTCCAACTAATCTTTTTCCTGTGTGTCTGTGTTATGTGTCCTCGCTAAGCTAATTTTTCTACCTTTTGTGTGGGGCGCTAAACGATCTTAATCGGCTTCAGTTAAATCTCAAACAAAGTGGTCGAAATGTCAAAATAACAAAAAAAAATACCAATAGCTTGATACATTCTCTACCAGTTTTTATGAAGAGTCGCTTACATTCGATTAATCTAGGCCTGTTTTATATTCCTTGCTAAACTAATTTTTCGACCATTAATTAATTTTTCGAAGTGATATTAAGCGATTTTAAGCGGCTACCCATACAAATTCGTCGAAATATTAGTTTAGCGAGAAATAGAAAAGCAGGCTTTATGTATAGGTTGGGTCTCCATATAAACTAGTCGAAAATTTCTATCTTACGAATGGGTTGGGTCGATATTAGCCCTAAGGGTGGGGATCGTTTCTGGATTAATCGTATAGCATCGGTCGACAAAGGCACCCCATCAGAAAAAGTCTGAAGGGCTCAAATCGCGGATCCGGGGCGGCTAAGTCACATTGCCGAGACGGCTGATAACACGATTACCGAACTTACTGCGCAAAAGAACGATTATTTGATGAGCTATTTCACATGGTGACCATCCTACTGATATCAATTATTATTCAAGTTAATATCTTCCATTTCAGTTCATAAGAAGTCAGCAATCCTTACCCTGTAGCGCTTGCCGTTGACTGGAAATGCTGTTGCCAACAGAATTTTCGCAAGAAATGAACCAATAATGTCATCACTTCTGGGGTTGCGTGTTTCCAGATCCCCAGATTTGGCAATCTTGTTTGTTGGCGCAGCCGCCGAGAGTTATTCAGAATTCATCGATTTTCATGATCTATGTCTAATTTTTTTTATACGTTATGTGACTTTAAGTGAACGGAATAAGACTTGACACTTTTTCCCGCTTTGGATTTTCATGATATTTGAAAATAAAACATTTTAATTTTTTAGCCAAAAAATTATTTTTTTTTCTTCATACATTTATTTATAATTGCAAAACTATTGATTATGTAGAGAAATAGTATATTAGTAGATTAAATGAATTGTAATTCTTTATTTTTCTAAGTTTGTTGCAGCAAAATCGGACTAGTCGTTCCCTAGTTATGTCACTCCAATCGTCAAATTCCCCAATATATGATACTCATTAACTTCAAATCGATATATCTCGATTCCTGGGTGTGACCCAGTGAAACCCGGGACGCGAGTAACTCTTTTTTAACCTATATAACTTTTCCTTGTAGTCAGAACCCCCGCCGATTTTGGATGTCGCACAGTGTCATTATTATTTTTCAAAAAAGTTTCTTCCCCGTTGACGCGCATTTCCCTCTGAATGGCTTCGTGAATACACAAAATTGTCGAATTTGGGGCTCAGAAAATCCTCATTCAATCCATAAGAAACAAATGCACCCACAACGAGGAACTGTCTGGTGGGGATTTTGGTCAGGCGCCGTGATTGGGCCTTTTTTTTTTGAAGATCAGGTCGAAATTGCAGTGACTGTGAACGGCTTTCCTTACAGGAACATGATAAGGGAGTTCTTGTAGCCTTTAACTAGACGGCATAGATCTGGACGACATGTGGTTTTAGAAAGACGGCGCACGAAACAATGGATGTATTGCAGCAACGATTTCCAGAATAAATTATCTGAAGAAATTTTGATACCAACTGGCCACCAAGATCATGCTATTTAATGCCGTGCGATTTCTTTCTTTGGGGTTTTGTGAAATCTGGGGTTTATGCGAGTAAACCAGAAACAATTCCTGAGCTCGAATCCGAGTTCCAATGCGTCATCGGTGAGATACAGCCACATCTCTGTGAAAAAGCCATGGAAAATTTCATGAAAAGACAAAAGGCCTATCATCAGAGCCGTGGGGTCTATTTGACGGATATTTTATTCCATATTTAAGCGGAACATGTCTTCTTTACAATCCAATAAAAAACTCACAACCATCTCAAAAAGTACGAATTTCTATTTTAAAATGAAAAAGTGCATTCTTACTGAGACACCCTTTTTAGGCAAAACTGTGTTTCGTATCCCACTTTTATCATGGGTATACAATTGCGAGTGGTTACAAACCCAGCATCTTTGATAAATCTCTGTACAAAATCCATCACACCAAAAGGGCGACAAGCTTATCCCTACCTTAGTATATGTATGTGATCGCACATATCTAGACGATTATCAGATTTGTGATGAATTGTTAATATATATGTTTGTTGTTGATCAAATTTGTAAATTTATATGTTTTCGAGGTGAATTGTTAATAATTTTATGTAATTACAATAATTGCCTTTAGTTTACTACTGTTATTATAGTTGTTGTTGTTGTTGCCATTTCAAGATTAAGATCTCAGTTTGATTGTGTTGTTCTTTCTCTCTCTCTCTCACTCTGTCTTTACAGACATGAACAGGCGACAAATCTAGGTAAGTGATTTCATTTCGTCTGTTGAATGATTAAAAGCGATTTCCTACTATAGCGTTGTTACACATGACGTATGATTAATGTGTTTTGGGGGGAACTCAAAGGATCTGGGCAAATGTAAACAGGGTGTTTCATGCTACATTGCGAACGACATTTGTATGTGCTTAAAATATATTCTACTGGGTGATTCATTTAGATGTACTTTTCCCGGTAAGGATTTTATGACAATTCAAACTGTCATGTTATATTTGTTCAGTATTGTTTGGCATTTCATCACGGTAATTTTTAGCCAGGCATAGCATCAGTCTTTTGGTTCTTGAAAAGATTGAAAAATATTCGATGTGTTCGGCCTAAATTTTGTTCAGCGTTGATACCCCTTCCTGACTTAATGGCTACGTCAATAAGCAAAATTGTCGAATTTGGGCAGAAGAGGTGCAAGTGCTGTAATCCGGACAAAACAAAGGTGTCATGAACTTTTTGGGCTGGGCGAATCATCGATCCGTATTTCTTTAAACATGAAGCCGTCCAGAATCTTTCTTCGAACGGTGTCTGTTATCGGGCCATGATAAATATTATTTGCTACTTGAAATTGAAGAACGTGATCCCAAAGACATGACATTATTACCAAAACAATTCGGTAAACAGTTAACGCATCAGAGAATCGACCGCTATGTCATGTCATATCACACCTCTAGAATTTTTCCTTTGGGGCGGCGTAAAGTCCAAAGTCTACATGGGTAAGACGTCTGCGCCGAAAGCCAACAACATTTGCATCATTTGCGCAACATCGAAAATTAGAACCTCAGAATGTACTTGTGCCATGTTGGCCGCAGTTGTAGTCAACATTTGAAATATATAATTTTCAAGAAATAATTGTAAAGAATTGTTCTTCTCTATTAACATATAAATTAGGGGGTACAATTAAATTTAAAGAAAAAAAATCACTGACTGTTCGAACTCACGGGCGATGTGTTAACACCTTTTTGTTACACGGTACCTTTTCGATTTCTATGAACACATTAGTAAATGTTACATTGGAAAATAAAAAAAATAGTTTTTGTGCTGAAGGCTCCTTTGCTATTCACTTCCTTTTTCTTACATCTGCTTTAAAATTAGATGTAATATTGTTAAAGTAAATAAAAACCTAAATGGCCACTGAAATAATAATTTTTGTTTTGTCATAAACAGAGCGACGGCAAAAAGTATTTTATAGTATAGAGGACTTATTGCACTCTTTTCCGCTCTTATGTAGAGAGTCTCAGTAAAAGATCATAAACGAGTCTTATTCACTTTATAGAACATTTCAATATAAATACACCATTTCGACAATGTTATTACATAAAACAATACAAAAAGCATAAATGTTTCAAAACGCATTAATGTTTCACATCAAAATTATGAATGCACCAAGTTATGACAAATAGAGAGTACTGCGTTTTGAATCATTCGCCAGTGCTTCTGAGTCATACATTTCGTTCCATGAGTTCTCTATTTTATTTAATACACTTTGGCGACGACGACCTGCCTGTTTCTTCGCTTCCGCTACATCAATACCATCAGACTTATTTACAGGCAGAGACTATTGTTGTACGACCACCACGTATGTGATGCCAACGCTGTCTGTTGTTTGCATGAGTTCACTTTGATAGATTGCCGTACCCGTACCTATAGATGTTAACACTTCAAAAAGATCACTACCATCATGATGATTTCTAAAGCACTGAATCGATATCTCATATTTGCAAATTTCGTTTAACCAAAATCGGGGGTTCAGTGCAATAATCAACTGTTCAATTGCTCGAAATCTCCAGCTGAGAACATCCTGTTGCAGTTTGAATGCAGTATTATTGGTTGGTTTAATGTCCAACTTGATTTACAAATAAATTTTACAAATATATAAATAAATTTTACAAAAATATAAATTTACAAATAAAGGGCGTCCGAAAATTCACTCAATATTTGAATTTTGTGCCATGTATACAGTAAAGTGTTATTGTTAAAGCGAACCACAGACTTGTCATTCATGAGCAAGAGCTTGATCGATAACTTTTTATCAGATTGATAAATTTGAAAAAATATTACTAAAAAATTTTGTGAACATGATAGTGATGTGACAACTTCGATTACATTCTAATAATGTATAAAAAGGGGCAGTAATCGGAGAATAACCATCAACGATACCTAATGTTCATGCACGTGAAGGACAAGTCTGTGGTTCGCTTAAAGAAAAAGAGACAGCGTGACAGCTGATAGTTCCGGCTTATTAAAAATGCAATTTGAAATTAAACTACACCACATTTTCATTGTTGAGCAATATTTGAAAAATAACGAAGGGTTCTCGAAGAATTTCATCTTCAGGATAAGGTTCATTTTCATATTACTCACTTCATTAATCATAAAAATTGTTGCACTTGTGGTTCAGAAAATACACAAGTGATTGTCGAGATATGGGACTGTCCGTGGAGGTGGAAAGTTTCTGATAGCCATTCACTTGGGAGTGGCCAGAAATGATTCCTTCATTGGGCAGTCCAAGCAGCTCACTACTTCTTGGGCAATATGCTGGGCAGGGGCTTTATCGGAAACCTCCGTTAGCTAGCTAGAGTGAAAAGGCGAAATAAATGAGCAACCTGATTGATTATGCGATCACTAATAAGTCGCAGGATTATTAGGTGGCTGATGTCACTGAAGCTCATCAAGCTATCGGTCATATTATTTTGTCCTTAGAAGGCGGATGAGAGAAATATATGGGCCAACGGGCGGATACAAACCGAAAGCAGAAACTCCAGGTTCGACATATTGGATTTCCCTCCCGCCGCCGTTCATTATGGCAGTGACTATAAAAACAAGAATATACAAAAGAAACAACCCCTATTTGTTGACGACCCCCGCAAACACTATAAGGACCACGATGATAAGGCCCTGACTTGATACCGCCTGTAGATCATGAATTTTAACGGGTTTTGTTTTTAGCTGCATGAGAACTATCGATATCGATAACTATGGTTCCACAATTGAGAATGACAAACTGTGTTGACATTTCTGTTCAGTAACATTAGGCAAATCATGAGGAATCGTTTAACGCTGCAACGAACTTTCCAAATTGTGGAAATAAAACCAATGAGTGTTCGAACTCACGGGCGATGTGTGTAACACCTTTTTGTTACACGGTACCTGTTCGATTTCTATGAACACATTAGTAAATGTTACATTGGAAAATAAAAAACACCGTTCAATCATATGACGTTACATTTAAATAATATTAATAATTAAAATTATTTAAAGACCCAGTGCAAGCACATGTGTCATTATTTTCTTGTTTTATACTTTTTGTTTCATTCCCACAAAAAACAAAGAGAATGCAAAGCAACAGACACACATGTACATAGATACATTGTTATGTTCGTACATATGCTACTCATGTTCACACAATTTTCGTTGCTCTCGTGCTATCTCATTTTTATACACATGTATAACCACGTCATTATTCTCTTTGCTACGAGAGTGCTCCGCGTGCTCCGCACGCACACGAGACAACTATTCGCTGCACCTACATTAGTGTGTGTTTTTTTTCGCAGTTTGACAATCTATGTTTCGCATTCGGCCAAATCTGTGTTCTACATACGGTTATCATTATCATTTAGGTGGAAGAAAAATTGATGTTGGCCGATTCTGAGACCTACCCGATATGCACACAAAATTTCATACAAATCGGTCCAGCCGTTTCGGAGGAGTTTATCGCCAAACAATCTGTGATCGCAGTCGGATAAACTTAGTCGGACAAACTGTGTTTGGATGAATTCACTTTGTGTCTGATGTCCCTACCCGCGCCTGTATATGTTAACACATCAATAATAAATCTGTTCGCGAAGTTCAACATATTCGGCCTAGTGAGCAAGCAATTCGTGGAGCTATTGGTCGTTTCGATCGATGACAATGCTCAAGCCGTTGACGAATCATCATTACACCCATTAAAATTTACTGTTTGGGGTGGTTTACAGGTTGGCGACGTCATCGGTCCTCATTTCTATCGAAATAAGCAACGAGCTGCCGTTACGGTGAATGGCGAGCGCTATCGAGCCATGTTGATTGCATTTTTGTTTTGTTACATTCTCCCTGCCTACTTTAGCATAGGGGGTTATTGTTTCTTTTGTATGTTCTTGTTTTCATCCAACTAGTGGCAATTTCCTAAAACGGTATGAGACTGTGTGACTGTGCCGCGGCAAACAAACATGGTCATTAGTGGTACAAGGTTCCACCATAAAGACATCCACAAGGCTTCTTGGGTATCCCCTGATCAAAGAACGAAGAACCAAATTGATCATGTTGTAATTTATGGAAGGCACTCATCCAGAGTAATGGACGTACGAGTGATCAGAGGAGTTAACGTAGATTCTGATTACCACCTGGTAGCAGCAAAGGTTCGCACAAGATTAAGTAGAGCGAAAATCGTACGAAAGCAGACGCAGATAAAGCTAAATACCACAGCCTACTCAAGGAAGCTCACGCAACTTTTGGCACAGAACCCATCCCCTCCCCATAACGATCCTCAAACCACTTCCGACTCTATAAAAACTGCCGCAACAACCGTACTTGGTTTTGAACAACCGCTTCGCAACAAGCCATGGTACTATGAAGAGTGTCGCACTGCAAATGGTGAAACAAACGCTGCACGTGTGGCAATACTTCAGTCAATTGCAACGCGAGTTGCGACTGAGCGGTATAGTGGAAAAAAGAAGGAGGTAAACCGTCTGTTTTGACGTATGACACGGCAGTGGAGAAGCGCGGGGGTGAGAAGATTGAGACGTACAGAAGGAGAGAACAAGCCCGAAATCCGCCGTGGCTACGAGTTACATGGTCCACTCCAGCAATCCAATTTTTGACTACTTATTCCAATAAACCTGGCCGTATGGCGTCAATGGAGGCTTGAATAGTGGCTTCCAATACTTCGAGAGTTACTGGTTTGACGGCATAAACCAATGCCTTAACAGAGCCCTATAAAAAGTAATCCAGAGGCTTTAAATTGTCGTCCAGCCAATTTGCCCTTTAAATAAATTTGTCTACAAGACCTACAGGAATATCCTGTACCTCTACGGTGCTACTTCCCAGTCCTGCCAGAGCAGGGCAATCCAAGAGAAGGTGTTTCGTCGTTTCCTCGTCCTCTTCCATGCAGCATCTACAGAGAGTGGAGCTTCTATGTCCCAATTTTAGAGCGTGTTTTCCTACAAGACAATGTCCCGTAAGTGTTCCTATCATTGTGGATAACCTGTCTCTCGGCAAGTTAAGTAGTTGTCTGGTCCTCTTCCTATCCACTTGTAGCCAGAGGACCCTGGCTTGTTTGCAAGTTGAAGTAAGTCTCCACTTGTCCTTGAACATATTATCGGCCCACTGCCAGATCTGCAAACGGCAGGTAGAGATTGGCATACTAACACCTTCTTTTGCCGGAAGAACCTGTGCCGTAGTGCCCTGTCTAGCTAACGCATCCGCTACGCAATTGCCTGGAATGTCGCTGTGTCCCGGTACCCAGATGAGCCTGATGTCAAAATATTCCTTGCTTATTTCGATAGAAAGAAGGACCGATTATGCCGCCAGCGTGTAAATCGCACCAAACAGTAAATTTTAATAGCGGCACGAATTGCTTGCTCACTGGGCCGATTACACTGTGCAACAAGAAAAAATATAACCATATGCGGACACCACTACGCACTTTTTTTGTGGACCCCCAAAGATTTGGGACCTCGGTGTAATTTTTGCAAAAAAGTGATAATTTTTTCAGGCTTATATCTTCCAAACAGTTTACAATTTTGATTTACTCTGTGAGGAAAGGTTGTAGCTCTTGTCCTAAGGAACAAAAATCGTGAACATATACAATCAAAAACACTACATCTTCAAGGACAAAATCGCAAAAAAATTTAAAAACATCGATTTTTGTTTACCTTTTTTCCCCTGTTCAGGTTCATAGGTAGCAAACCGTTCAAAATTCAAGGAAACAATCAACTACAGAAATGTACGTAAGATCTCAGTAAACAACTTTCTAGAACATATGAATTTACTAGGAATGATTCTTAACACCGTTTAGATAGCGCTTAGGTATAGTTTAGGTAGCCGCAAAAGTGAAAAATTTCCCGAAAATTTTTTAATTTCACTGTGTGTACTTTTTTAAGTCATGGAAATATAACCATATAAGGACACCACTACGTGATAAAAGACCAAAAAAAAGACCCGTGTCTGCCAGTTTTGCCCAAATTCATGAACTTTTTTTGCCATTCTTGCAAAAAGTGATAATTTTGTCAGGCTCATATCTTGCAAATGGTTCGGAATTTTGATTTACTCTCTGAGGGAAAGTTGTAGCTATTGTCATAAGTAACAAAAATTGTTAACATATAAGATCCAGAAACTTCATCTTCAAGGTTAAAATTGATTTGTTGTTACGTTTTTTCCCCTCTTCTGGTCCATAGCTAGCAAACCGTAGATAATTCAAGGATCTCAATAAACAACATATGAACTTCGTAGGAATCATTCTTAACACCGTTTACTTCAACATTGAGATACTACGCTATCTCGCCGACCGCAGCAGCACAGGCAAAGCAGTAATCTCACCACATGCAACAAGGGAAGCAGCACACAATATAAGAATCATTCCCAGGAAGTTCATATGTTCTAGAAATTCTTTATTGTGATCTTAGCTACATTTCTGTAGTTTATTGTTTCTTTGAGTGTGGAACGGTTTGCTACCTATGGACCTGAACAGGGGAAAAAAGGTAAAAAATTTGAATTTTTTAAAGTTTCTTTTTTGCGATTTTGACCTTGAAGATGAAATTATTTTGGTTTTATATGTTAACAATTTTCATTCTTTATGACAAGAGCTACATGTTCCCCTCAGAGAGTTAATCAAAATTCCGAACGATTTGCAAGATATGAGCCTGACAAAATGATCACTTTTTTTCGAAAATGCCACCGAGGACCCAAATCTTTGGGGCCAATAAACAAAAAAGTGCATGACTTTGGGCAAAACTGGGTGACACGGGTCTTTTTTGTTTGGTCTTTTATCACGTAATGGTGTCCGTATATGGTTATATTTCCATGACTTACAAAATTACACACAGTGTTTTGTTGACCGTAGAATGGACGAAGTACTCTATGAACTTCGCGAACAGATTTATTTTTTAAAGCAAATTTCCACAGTTTGGAAGCTTTTTTTGCGGCAGTAAACGATTCCTGATGACTTGCCAAACTTTACTGAACAGAAATGTCAACACAGTTTGACATTTTCAGTTGTGAAACCATTGTTAGCGATATTGATAGTTCGCATGCAGCTAAAAACAACACCCGTTAAAATTCATGATCTCCCGGCGGTATCAATTCAGGCGCAGTAGTTAAGCATCAGATGATGAACTTGTCACGGACTTCGAAATTAGTCATGCCAGTGAGTGTGCTTAATTGAATTGTCTATTACTCCAACAAAATGCAATCATATTTCTGTTAGGAAAATATTCCTGACCATGTAAGTTTGTAGTATGATCTTCTAATATGTTACCCCACAAATTGTTGGTTTTCCAGTCTTCATTTCTCAATTTAAAGTTTACGGTATTAAATATGTATATTACCCGTATTAGTTACAATTAGTGCAGATGTTCTAGAACGGGTACCAGATGAGCCGGAGTATACCCTTCTTACCAAGTTGAAAGTTTCCATCATTGACGAGTCCTAGTCTTCCTGGTTTTCCATTGGTTTTCGAAAACGTGACTGATACAGATTGATTGAAATTTAAGCGAGTAAAAATGTAATATATGGATATTTAAAATCAAAATATTCAAGCGTTAGGTTGAATATTTGAAAGTCTATTATTTTTCAATATTTCGTCAGGAACGATGCTACCCAATGTCTGGAAAACTACAAGAATCTAAAATATTGACCTAGCGCTCGAATATTTTGATTTTAAATAAAATACAATAACGTTGAATATGTTATTAAATTTTCAATATAATATATAATAATAGTAATTTAATTTTATTAAATTTTCATTACAATTCATAAAACTTTACCTCAAGTTTGCCTATCGTTTAATACAAAACATGTCAATTTTCCTCAACTATTGTTTATATAAAGATACAATTTTGTTTGTTAAAATCATATTTGCTCAAGGCATAAGTCACATCAATACGTCCTTATTGTGCGCGTCTTTGACTATCGCCCTGATGTGTCAGGTGTCTTTAGCGTTGATTCACTCTAAACGAATAGACAGACATCTTGAATTGATTTTTCTCTTATCATTTTTGTAGTCATATCTAACGAATTGAATGTTAATTTATTGCCGCATTCCAAGATGGTCTTCTTAACGCCCCGCAAAAAACAAAATCAAAAAACAAAAAAAAAAACCAAAACATGCCAGAAATGTTCGAATTCGAACCAAAAGTTGAAAACATCAAATTGGAATATTTAGGTAAATGTGTCTAAAAATATCGCATGAATTTATATGTGAGTGTGTGTTTATTTTAGAAACGAACAAATATCTGTTTAATGTTCATTTTATTTCGATAACATTTTGTTGCTGTAGCTGCTGCTGGTTTCGTATTTAGCCGCAAATTTGTGATCACCACCATGATAATGATGATGATGATGATCACCACCATGATCGTCAACGTTTCCAAGGCGCAGTGTGGCACCACCAAATTTCATCAACCCAATGAACATAAACATCACGATCGTTTTACGTTCTGCCCTCACATCGGAAAATGTGATGTGAGAGGAAGATGTCCGTACAACAATCAGAGTGAAAAATATTTTGATTAGCTTGTAAATACTACAATTGTATTGGGTCTTTATTTAGGCATTGCCTGCCTGAGTGCCCCACCAACCACCACAGCCACTTGGTCCATTGGATGGGATAACATGCAATCGTATTGGGGTGAAATCCATGGCCGATCTAAGGTGAACACGAAGTGCGCTAAGGTGGAGAAAGTTGTTAACTATTGGCAATAGATCTGTTTTTGTGGTGGGAGCAGAAACTGAAGTACGAACAATCATTTCGTTCACCACGCAATGTGTCTGCAACATGTAACATTGAATAGCAGCAAACGCAATGTGTTTGGACACAAGTATTCTATATTTGCCACAAGTTACAAATACGTTATATTTGCATCTAAACAACAAACAAGAAAAATTTTTCAGCGTGTGCCAGAGAACAATGCATTTACAATTAGATCCTGCGTGAATTTTTAAGATATCCTATATAATGCCAAATTTCCCCATTGCAGTTGAAAATTTCCCAACATTACAGCCTGTTTCTGTATCTTGAACGTAAAGCTAAGTGAACGAAAATCAGTCACTCACATTCGATTCAAATTGGGTTCCTCTTAGTCGAAGTTCGCGCTCGGCAGACTCTATGCTAGTAGTTGGCCACATTCGAAATAGAGGAAGCAAAATATGTCCTCAAATGTTTCGACCAAATTGTATAAGTATATTTTCATCCGACTTGCGACGACTAGATTGTGGAACACAAGTCAATTTTCTTTCATCTATAACATGAACGAAGGCTTTCGTTCTAGATAGAGAAACAGACTGTGCTGATTTTTTTGCATTTATTGGTCCTTTTTATTGGTACTTTTTTTATTTTATTATTCACGCTCAAGACTGTCTATATCTCTATAAATACAGATATTGTTAAAAAAATACGTTATGTAAAGCTATTTCAGATTTAGCCACAGATCTTCATCAGCTGTCGCTGTTAATAACAAAATTTATATTTCAGTTGAAATTAGAATAATTTGAAATTAATATTTATTAATTTAATTAATAATAATTAATTTTAAAAAAGTTTTAATTTATATCCGGAAATTTCAATTTCAATTGGCCTTTTTAATTCACAATATAATTTGGAATTTTTTAAATTTTGAAGTGAATTTTTCAATTCATTTTAATTTATTCTGTTCGAAATATTGACAACGAGTCAGTATCATACCTTTGGGGACCAAAATTAGTCGCTTTACGCCTGGACAACGTTGAGAAATATAGCAAATATTGCAAAACCCAATCAAACATCGAAGTTGGCCGAAAAATCATCGACAAAATTTTACCACCTTGGGGACACGCGCTGGAAAAAAACCAAAAAAGGCCCAAAAAATCAAAAATACGGGCCCCTGAACCTACGGGTAAGTGTTGAAAGGAGATCATCTTACGATTTCATTGGTGCCATTACTTTTCACACCCGATGCCTGCACGCAAAGAAAAAAAAAAGTTTATTGCTCGGTTGCACAACAATACTTTGATTGATTTATATTAATTTATTAATCGCAACCGTTCATGTAGTTTTCCCAAATAAACTCATATATCGCAAATGTATATCATGTTGTTACAAACGGGTTCTCGTTTGCATCAAACGCGTACAAAATTATATTTGCCCCAAATTTAAAAAACGTTTGCAATAACTGAAATCAGCCATTTTTCTAATGAGAGCGCACATTAAGACGAACGTAAATTTCTCTCATTTTCTCATTCTGTCGACTCTATACACAGTCTTATCCACTCGTTTGGCATACACACTCACGCATACACATAAAAGTGACACTCTAATGCTTTTGCCTTGCCAGTATATCTTGGATGGACAATATGCAGTGAAAAAATAGACAAAAATTCCAACTTTTTTGAACGGTTTCCCATGGACCTGAACAGGGGATAAAAGGTAGAAGGAATCGAATTTTTTAAACCTTGAAGACGAAGTTTTTTGATTTTATATGTTCACAATTTTTGTTCTTTATGTCAAGAGCTACAACTTTCCCTCAGAGAGTAAATCAAAATTCCGAACCGTTTGCAAGATACGAGCCTGACAAAATTATCACTTTTTTGCAAAAATGACACCGAGGTCCCAAATCTTTTGGAGCCCATAAAAAGTGCATGACTTTGGGCAAAACTGGGAGACACTGGATTTTTTTGGTCTTTTATCACGTAGTGGTGTCCGTATATGGTTATATTTTTTCGTGTTGCACTGTGTAATCGTGTTATCAGCCGTCTGGGCGATGTCGATTGACCGCCTCGGCATTGCGATTTAACCCTTTAGACTGTCACTTGTGGGGTACCGTGAGGTACCTATGCTATGTGAATAATCTAGAAACGATCCACACCCTTAAGGCTGATATCGTCCGAGCCATTCGTGAGATAGAACTATCAACAAAGTCGTGGAAAATTTTACTGACCGATTGAGCTACTGCGAAGCCAGACGCGGCAGCAACATGAATGAAATCGTGTTCAATAAACACCAAAGAAAGGCATAATACTCCAAAATTAATTCAGTTTAATCATTTTATTTAATTTTTAAAAACATTCTTGTGTTTGGACCACCCTGTAAAAGTTCTCAATTTGTTTGGGAATTTTTTCTTTAAATTTTTTAATTTAAAATTTTATTACAAAATTTTTAGTTTTGCATCGAGCTAACAGATGAGGGTTTTCTGCAAAAAGTGAACAAATTAATCGGTCGGAAATGGGATTTCAACTCATATTGGCGGACGATCATTTCGAAGATTGTGAGTCTTCTCATCAGCGCCTTATAGTTCTATGCCAGTGACCGTCGTATTCAATTGTGTCAGTAATTGCAGATTTCCTTTTCTGTGTTTCTCTTCTTTTTCTCTTGTTTTACTGTTTGATCATTGACCAGTGCTTTAGTTTTAAATATAATTTTTAAAATAAAAACGGAAATTTTATTGTGTTACAGAAATTTTAGATGTCTTTCGAAATTTTCGCGATTTGGAATAGCAATTTACTAACATATCTAAATTTTTCTCAATGTGAAACCAAAATGCTGTATTACGACGGAACCACAAGGGTAGTTTGACAACTCAGTGACTTTTTAAATAAAATATACTTTTTGACAAAAGAAGCGTGTATTTTTTGACATAGTCTCCTCTTACCTCGCCACAACAAGTCCATCGATTTTTTAATTTTGTTATTCCTTCCAAAAAAATTTGGTTTTTTTACTGTCCTAAAAATCGACGTTTATTTCAGTGATTATATTCCTGCACTTCTTGATTACTCAAAAGCGGAACCACGTTTCGGCCGAAAATGCCACATTCTCATACCGGAAAGGAATTCCTGGAACAAGGGAGTGATTATATTCTTGCCTTTTTTGATTACTCAAAAGCGGAACCACGTTTCGACCGGAAATGACACATTCTCATACCGGAAAGGAATTCCTGGAACAAAGGAGTTCCTGGTAAAGACAACAAACAACAACAGCAATGGTTTCGCATTATATCCCTTGAAGGGATTG
>OZ008369.1:17062011-17069511 GCA_963931995.1 Phaonia tiefii
TCATTGCCTATGATATGTCTTGGTCTTATATGCATGACCTTTGTTTTATTGGCATTTATGACAAGTCCATTGTCATGGCACCATTTTGTTACCAGATTTAATTGGTTCTGCATTAAAGCTGTAGCCACATTTACGTCTTTATGATCCACTATTATTGCGGTATCGTCTGCGTACGCGAAGATTTTGCAGTTTTCTAATATCTCTATCAAGTCGTTGGCGTAGATTATATATAATATAGGTCCCAGTTTCGATCCTTGAGGAACTCCGAACTCCGATTGTATTTCTGCACTGACGTTGTTACCTATCCTCACTCGGTACTTCCTACACTGCAAGTAGTTTTTTATCCAGTTTAAACATTTGCCCCGAATGCCTTTACTTTCCAGTGCTTCGATAAGTTTTTTATGTGATAGTGTGTCAAATGCTTTGCTAAAGTCGATGAACAAGGCCAGACATTGGGAGTGTTGATCAAGACATTTATTAATATGACTTGAGAAGCTACCTAGTAATTGATTAATGTTTTTTCCTTTTTGAAACCCATATTGGTTCTCGCTTATCACTTTATATTTCACCAAAAAATTATTCAGTCTTTTCACAATTACTTCTTCTAGAATTTTTTCAATTACTGGTAATATTGAGATCGGTCGATAATTATCATAGTTGTTCTTGGCACCATTTTTATAAATTGGTCTAATAATCGATGTTTTTAGCAGGTTTGGAATCAATTCCTCATCCATGCTTCTGTTAATAAGGTTTGTTACTATAGGCGTTAATTGAAATGCGTTGTTTTTGAGATCTTTAGGCCTTATGCCATCGATGCCAGCACCTTTATTTACATTTAGTTTTTTTAAAATGTTGTATACCTCTTCTTCTTCCACGTTTGAAATATAGATTGAGTTTTGTATTACAGATCTTTGCGTTAGTAGTGTTTGAATGTTGCATTCGTGAATGATTTTTTTGACATTTTCACTAAACTTTTTTGCGAAAGCCTCCGTGACTGTCTTTAAATCTTCATTTTTGAAATTTTTCATTATTGTTTCATCAATATTAACCTTTTTGTTGCCTATGCATTCATTTATTAATTCCCACGTTATTCTTAAGTTGTATCTATTTTTTATAAATTCTCTCATTTTGTATGTGTTTTTGGCATAATTAAGTTTTTTATTTAATTTATTATTATATGTTTTATATTCTTGTTCAAAATTCTTGTTTCTACTGTTTTTTTTCCATCTTTTGTATAATTTATCTCTAACGTCACAGTAATTTACAAGATTTTCTGTAAGCCATGGGTATTGATTTCTTTTTTTGGTTGTTTTATTAAAGGTGGCTGATTTAATGTATATTTTCTCAAATTTATTATATATTGTAGATAGTATGCCGTCTGTATTATCGTTTTCTGTTACACTTGCGTTCCAGTTTTCTCGGCGAATCAGTCTGTTTATTAGTAATGCAGTTTTTCCCATCTTTTCATCTCCTTGTAATTCAGAGCCCAGACTTGTTTGGCTGTCATCTCTGCTTGCACACTTTATACTCCCGAATAGTGAGAAATGATCTGAGATATTAGTTGTAATAACACCAGCTCTATCAAGTTTTGTATATTTGCTCGTTCTAATAAACATGTGGTCAATACACGTGCATGCATTTTTGGACAGATCTTCTCGTGTCACCTCTTTTATTATACATTGTAGACCGTTCGATGAAAGCACATTTAAATATTTTATAGTGGTTATATTAATAACTGAGATATCTATGTTCATGTCTCCGATAATTATTAAAGGTCCTTGTTTGGGTACACTATTTATATTGTTCTCGAGCTCTTCAATAAATGTTCTAACGTTATAGCTTGGTGGACGATATATGGCCCAAAGTGAGACACATTCATTGTAAATTTTCATTTCAATTTTCATAGTTTCGAAAGATGTGATGTGGGATTGTATGGAATTTATAACAATATTCTCTTTAACGTACACTGCAATGCCGCCACCTTTGTCTTTTCGGTTCAAAAAAGCTGAGCTGAAACCATTTATGTTATACATGGACTCTTCTCCATCATTAATGTTGGTTTCTACCAAAACTATCACTTTCACTTCATTGAGAATATTTTTGATATTGACTAAGAATTGTACAAAATTCTTTCGAATAGAACGAATATTCATATATATAAATGATAGCGCACTTGACTCTATTTTCTTCTTAATTTCATTAAAATTTTCACTTTTTTCAGTTTCAATATTATACATTTTCTTTTACTTATAATTCAGAAACTCACTTGTTTGTTTGAATATATGTACTAATTGAAAATATGTACTAATTCTTTTTTCTTTATTTTATAGTATTCGTTATTTAAATATTACAACTTCTTATTTTATTGTGTTCTGATTGTGGCACTTTCTGTGTCTATTTCTTTTCTAAATTTTTAGTCTGATTTATTAACTTTTAACTTTTCTCTGTTTTATTTTTTAATATATTTATTAGATTTTTCGCGCTTTTCATACTTCTTTCCTTGTTAACAAATAAGATCGATATCAGATTCATTATTTATATTGATATAATTAGATTTCTCATCCTTTCTCGCGCATACACCACCATTTCGCAACCATACAAATTTCCAATTGACCTCTTTTGCCTTTGTTTTGGTCAACCATAACAACCGGCGATTGTAGAAGGTCAGCTGATCGTTGATGTAAATGTTGTTGTTGTTGATGCTTTCGTTATCGTCGTTTATGTTTATATCCGCGCCTCCTTTTTTGTGTTTTTTTATGTTGTCCATTAGTTCCCTCTTTACACGGAGAGAGCTAAACTCAACGAAAATTTTGCCGTTTCGTTTTGTGCGAAATGCACTTTCAATATCATTGTCTCTTATGTTCACATTAACCTTTGTTGCTATCTTTTTAACAACGTCATTTGCACTCAGACTCTCACTTGTTACGTTCTTTATTTCGACACTTTTTTCGAGTAATTTTTGTTCTAGTTTGTTTATCTTGGAGTCCATTTCAGTAATTTTTTTGTCTTTTTCTTTGTTTTGATTTTGTAGTTCAATAACCTGACTACTGAGATTGGAGACATTCTCGTTTATTTGTGCTAGTGTATTTTGTTGACTTTGTAATGTGTTGCTAATTGATGCGAGTTGTTTTGTCATTTCTGACATATTTTGCATCAATGTCTTCATCGTTTGGTTTAATTCTGCCATAGAGTTTGGTATTTGTTGTTGTGGTAGTTCTGCTGCTGAACGATGTTCCTTATACCTTTTGTTGTTATCGTCGAAAACGTCATCATAATCCTCATCATCTTCGTTTCTTTTTTGCTTATGTGCACCAGGATCGGCTACAACTACATGGTATGCAGAGTTTTTACGCTCTCTACATTTATTACATTTCCACGTAGCCTTTTTCTCTGCGTTCATACCGCTGTAGGTTGTTTGTTGTATGGAGCAGCAAGGTGAAAAATGAAAGCAATCACTGCACACACTGCATTTCATATGCTTACTGGTTAACACCTGCAAGCACTGAGAACAACTTGTATTTTGCATTGTTGACATATCGCGACTTTTTACTCTCACAAATAACGATTTATATGCGCAACTAAAAAAAAGCACGTCCGTTCGCAATGAAGGTTTGAATTCAATTCGAATTGAATTGAATTGAATTGAATTGAATTGAATTGAATTGAATTGAATTGAATTGAATTGAATTGAATTGAATTGAATTGAATTGAATTGAATTGAATTGAATTGAATTGAATTGAATTGAATTGAATTGAATTGAATTGAATTGAATTGAATTGAATTGAATTGAATTGAATTGAATTGAATTGAATTGAATTGAATTGAATTGAATTGAATTGAATTGAATTGAATTGAATTGAATTGAATTGAATTGAATTGAATTGAATTGAATTGAATTGAATTGAATTGAATTGAATTGAATTGAATTGAATTGAATTGAATTGAATTGAATTGAATTGAATTGAATTGAATTGAATTGAATTGAATTGAATTGAATTGAATTGAATTGAATTGAATTGAATTGAATTGAATTGAATTGAATTGAATTGAATTGAATTGAATTGAATTGAATTGAATTGAATTGAATTGAATTGAATTGAATTGAATTGAATTGAATTGAATTGAATTGAATTGAATTGAATTGAATTGAATTGAATTGAATTGAATTGAATTGAATTGAATTGAATTGAATTGAATTGAATTGAATTGAATTGAATTGAATTGAATTGAATTGAATTGAATTGAATTGAATTGAATTGAATTGAATTGAATTGAATTGAATTGAATTGAATTGAATTGAATTGAATTGAATTGAATTGAATTGAATTGAATTGAATTGAATTGAATTGAATTGAATTGAATTGAATTGAATTGAATTGAATTGAATTGAATTGAATTAAATTGAATTGAATTGAATTGAATTGAATTGAATTGAATTGAATTGAATTGAATTGAATTGAATTGAATTGTATTGAATTGAATTGAATTGAATTGAATTGAATTGAATTGAATTGAATTGAATTGAATTGAATTGAATTGAATTGTATTGAATTGAATTGAATTGTATTGAATTGAATTGAATTGAATTGAATTGAATTGAATTGAATTGAATTGAATTGAATTGAATTGAATTGAATTGAATTGAATTGAATTGAATTGAATTGAATTGAATTGAATTGAATTGAATTGAATTGAATTGAATTGAATTGAATTGAATTGAATTGAATTGAATTGAATTGAATTGAATTGAATTGAATTGAATTGAATTGAATTGAATTGAATTGAATTGAATTGAATAGAATTGAATTGAATTGAATTGAATTGAATTGAATTGAATTGAATTGAATTGAATTGAATTTTTTTTTTTTTTTTCAGTATTTTGAGCTTTATTGAACAAAAAATATTTTTTACATTTCATCTTAATTCAAATTCCCGCGAAGCCATTGCGGCTTGTCTGCAGGATGATAAATAGTTGTGTAAAGCAATGTTCATACTAGTATGCTTATTTCAGCTCAGCTGTGTGCATATTTCATGTATATTAATTTAATATAAAATATAATTAAATTCAATTTGGTTTTCTTAATTTTAATTCTAAAGATTTAATTTAATTTAGGAAGTGGTTTTTTATTAATTTTTTTCTACTTATCTTATTATGTATGCTTAATAGATTTGTTGGCATATTATTTAGAGTTGTTGGTAGAGTTACGGCTAATGACTTCTTTCCATAATCATTTCGGAAGCTCGGTACTTTATAGCGCCCTTGTGCCCTTCTTCGCGTGTTCTGTTGATGGTCAATATGTTCAAGCAAGTTTGGATCATTGTAAAATTCATTTACTATTGAGGTTTTGTATATTCCCTCAATATTCAGTATTTGGTGTTGCTTGTATAAATTGATATCATTTTGTGTTGTTTGGGAGCGATTTATGCGAGCGTTGTTGTTTTGATTGGCTGTGTTGGTCGTTTCGGGATTGTTAGTTGTGTGAAAGTTTATGTTCGGAATATTTTGATACATGTAGTTTGTTTTATGTTGTTGGTTTTTATGTAGTAATTTAAGGAGTCTATTTTGCGTTAATTGAAGTGTCCTGCAGTATGTTGATGTTCCCCATGCAGTTATCCCGTGCCGTAAATAGGATTCCGCCAGCGAGAAGTAAGCCTGCTTCAGAACGTTGTACGGAGAGCATTTGCTTAAGTGATATAACGCAAAGGTTGATTGACGTAGCTTTTTCTGTAGTTTCTCGATGTGCGTTTTCCACTTGAAGTGTACATCTATATGTATTCCTAGGTATTTATATGTACTAACCACTTCTATTTTTGTGGAGCAGTCATCATTATAAGGAATGTTGTTGTTAGCATATGTCTTGTGCAGGCAATCAGTGTTGTGAAAGGTCACTGTAATATCTGTCGGATGGGTATGTCGCGATCTTATGTGCATTATTTTAGTTTTGTTTGCATTTATTATCAGTCCACTGTCATGACACCATCTGGTTATATTGTTTAATTCGGTTTGCATAATTCTTATAGCAGTATGAATACATTCGTGTGATACGACTATTGCAGTATCGTCCGCATATGCAAATACTTTACTTTCTTTAAGTTGGTTTATCATCGCGTTTGCATACATTATGTACAGCAACGGCCCAAGCTTGGAACCTTGCGGAACTCCGTGCATTACATTGGTATTTTCGCTCTGATAATTTTCAATCCTGACTCGAAATGTTCTGCACTGTAGGTAGTCTTTGAGCCATTCTAGGCACGTGCCTCGTATTCCATTTCTTTCAAGTGTTTCAATTAGGTTTTCGTGTGGTAGGGTGTCGAAAGCTTTACTAAAGTCTATATACAGTACAAGACATTGGAGATTATTGCTTAGACTTTGGTTTACAAAGTTCGAGAACGAACCTAGAAGTTGATTGATATTCTTTCCTTTTTGGAACCCGTACTGATTTTTACTTATTATGTTGTATTTAGACAGAAAGTCGTTCAATCTCCTCACCAATATTTCTTCTAGCACCTTTTCCACAACTGGAAGAATTGAAATTGGCCTGTAGTTATTGAAGTCCGATTTGCTTCCATTTTTGTAAATTGGCCGGATAATAGAAGTTTTTAATAACTCTGGGATTTTTGACTCGCTTAGACTGCTGTTAATTAGCTTTGTTATTACTTTGGTTAGACAATTCGCATTACTTTTTAAGTCTATTGCTCTAATTCCATCAGCTCCGGGACTTTTTCTAGCATTTAGATTTTTGAGTATTACATATATTTCCCCTTCAGTAGTATAAGTCAGGTACATTGTGTTTTGTGTATTTGTTTCTGGATTTGTGTTAAGTCAGGTACATTGTGTTTTGTGTATTTGTTTCTGGATTTGTGTTTGTTTTTATATTGCATATGTGTATTATATTTTGCACATTTTCTTTAAATTTTTGTGCGAAACTTTCTGTTAAATTCTGAGTATTTTCATGTGGAAAGTTCCTTTTAATTGTTTTATCTATATTATTGGACTTTTTACCAGTTATATCGTTTACTAGTTGCCAAGTTCCTATTATGTTATTTCTGTTTATTTGAAATTGCCGCATATTGTATGAATTTTTTGCATTTATAATTTTTTTATTTAACTTATTGTTATACGTTTTGTATATTTTTTCATTAATTGTATTGCTTTTATTATTTTGCCACTTTTTATGAAGTTTATCCCGAATATCGCAATATGTTAATAACTCAACGCTAAGCCACGGATATGGTTTTCTTTTTTTAAATTTCACCTTCGGTATTTCTTTTGATTTCTCATAAATTTCGGTAAAAATGTTATGTATATTATCAAAAAGTTCAGTTGTGTTGCCTGATCTATTTATAACATCATTCCAGTTTACTTCACTTATTAGACGGTTAACTTTTACATTATTTATTTTTGCACTAAAATCCGTACCCTGCTCATCTTCGATGGTCTTTTCTGTTTTGCTTTCTTCGATGCAGCCAAAAAGAGAATAGTGGTCCGATATTGTTGT